>CALYDF020000005.1:230664-339650 GCA_944474145.2 Dicrocoelium dendriticum
AGCCCGCTCCAACGGCTCGCCGAAATGCACCCTGCCCTGCATTCAATAAATAACAAATCATAAACGGCACAGCGGACTCCGACTTCCGACGTACCCCCATTTACACGAACGCACGCCCATTTTTACTCGGCACGATTTCGCCTTACGAACCACGTTGCAACAATCCTTTTCGATTTCGAAGGCTTTCTATGTTCAGCCTTCTAGGGGGGGAGCTCTGTAGCGCCCAAAAAGATAACTCTTATCTTTTATGTACAATTTACTTGTTGACCGATTGTACATTACTCTTTCTTGTTTTAATCTTACAACCGGCTCGACACACAACTGCCTTGTAAGTCCCCGCGCTCACGTGTACGCTCTTGCTTCGCTTCATCCGTCCGTTTCTTGTTGTAGCCCATCGAATACAGTCCGCTGTGTCCGACTCCAATTGCCTTCTGATATCCGCGCTTAATTCCGCGCATCGTCTCGGACTAGTATTAACTAGTCCTACAAATCTATGTTTAGTACCAGTTGTAAATATACATTTGACATTGACGTTGCTAAGTAACTAAAAGTACGCGCTACGCTTTTCAACGACCTTAACCAGAGGGTAAAATTATCCAGTTCAAAATCTGAGAAGTACTATTGCTGGATTAAGCAAAATATTATTAACACATTATGGTAAGTATACTAAATGCGAGTGTAATTAAAAGCAGATTTAAACAAGTTAAAGAATATTGATGTAATGATCCTGTAATATAGGAACAATAAAGAAAAAACTATCCATAGGGTTAAAAATTAGGTTATAAATGTAAATGAACCATAAAGGTATGCCGATGTATAGGCAGAGAATAAAGCCTAAGTAAAGGTGCTAGGTTAGCTCATATAACTACCACAGGTGTGGCATAATTGTAGGTACACAACGAGACTCGAATAAGTAAGCGCTTACAAGCAAGACTAGGGCCAATAAAAGTCCCTGGTAGCACATGTCCAGGTCCTGTCCAGTTCAGCATCCTAAACGTTCCTATGAGAGCATTAGGCTAAACTGGACAGGAAGTATTACCGTGAGACGGCTAAAAAGGGTTCCTGTCCAGTTTACGTTGGACCAATGAAGATGATGCTAGCGTTGACCAATAGAAATTCACCACTATGCGTGACAATCCGGCTGGTCCAGATCCCGTCATTGCCTCCCATGGGTATCCGAATACGGACAACACACTTGAACGCACTATGCGCCTAACGAATATATGGACGACTCGGACCTAGTGTTCACCCGGTACCAGTTGCGGTAGTTTCTGGACTTGGGAACCCACCTAGGCGGCGACTCAAAGCTGTTGGTCAGAAAAGGAAACCGCTCTTACCGCGCACCTGACATCACAAGGCGAAAGAAAATTAAAACCGAGGTATAGGAATGCTATATATACATGAAGGGGTGCAGTACAAAGAACGTTAGTAGCAGAAAGCGGCATAGTCAATATTCTTAATCTGCTTCCGCGAGTGTCAACGTAGGAGGCTAAAGATGTGCCTAAGGAAGCAGGGGACTCACCTCATTCGTACTGCATACTTTAGTTTGCTCAACCGGCGGTCTTTTGTGCCGTGCAGAATGCAACCACGTTTTGATGTGCCGTGTAATGTCAGCATCCGAGGCTGCATCACCCATGCGTTGCCGAATGAGGCCTTGGTAGTTTTTATGGATTACTGCATTTCAACCTACCTTGTACAAGGCCGTTCATATTTGTTCGCCTGAATGCAAAGGAACCTCTAGCGCCGGAGTAATTTATCTCCGCGGCAACTGATCTTGTCATTAGCCGCTCCATGGTACCCCGGACGATGAGTTGTATGTTATCACCGTGCACAGCACATAAATGGTTGACCTAAAGTAGTTGAATAATAAGACGAACTTACGACTCTGATTTTGAAATCGGGGTCCTTCAGCCGTTCATCATATCTCTTTAGCTCACTGAGAGAGATGAATGGCAGAGATAGTCCCGGCGCAACACTTTGGGATTGTCGTTGTAGCATTTGCAACATCGCTTCGGACATGCGACGATGGCCGACCAATTCTGATCGAATGAGACACAACTCATCTAAAAATAAGGCTGAGTGCAATGCAATACATCTGTGGCGTCTTACATTTTATGGCCTGCAGTTCGTGCAGCACATCCAGATTGCTTGGTGGGACGTCAGCAATAACCGGTGGCGCGATTACTGTTTAATAGGGGCAGTATGAAATCGATACTTACGGTTGCTTGTTGATGGTCCTGGACGTGACGGACTAATGCCACTGAACAGAGAGGAGGGCGCACGTGCGTAGGTTGCTGCAGAAGGCCTTTTGGGTTTGCTTGGACGCGCGGCATCCTCGTCATCGGAGCTCGAACGGACGGGCCGGCGTCTAAGGGGAAATAAAAAACACAATACTCACATTGCACGCTTAGCTGGAAGGCCCATGGGAATTGTATCGTCTGTCGATGGCAGCATCCCGCGCTCAGATTGCCGTTCCATTTCTCGGGCATGCTGGAAGCTAACTAACGAGGTGGGTTAATATAAGAGAAATACTTACTAGTGCTAACGATTATGGACACGGCAGTGCTGACCACATCGACATCCGGCGCAGTGTGATTTTTCACCGCTGCATAGTAGTGCGTACCCCGCACTGAAGGTATTTGAGCGTACGAACCTTCTTCTCTAAGCCAAGTGTTACTGACAATAGTTATTAAATCCGCGGAGTCAAGGAGTTTGACAACGCTGTATCCTTGAAAAGCCATCATTGCTGAAAAAGAAAGACGTTAGTAGTTAAAGTGTATAACTGTGTGGCATAGGGTAAATTACAAGAAAATCGTTCAAGGGTAAAGCAATGCACTTAAAGAGAATATGACAGACAGAGAAGGTACATACCTCAGTTGACAACTGCGATGCACGGAAGATGTACGCCGTTGAGGAATCCATGCTATGCGTGAACAGACTACGGAGATTCATAAATTCCCGGCATTGCACGACAATGTTCCCGGACACATTCACAGACACATCTGTCAGTACTCTGGGTTTGGCATCGATGATGACCACGTTATCCGGCTTCACAGTGGAAAACAAAATGCCGTGCAAACAAAACGCCTTCTGACCCTTATATGTGCACATCTCTACATTCCCAACGGTGCTTGCGTTGCTGGAAGTAGGAGGAAGCTGTTCCTCTTCCGACGTACGCCGCATGATTTGAGCAACCGGACGCGGGGAATTGTGAATCATGCGCTTGATGGAAAACAAGTGAGACTCGAAGGGAAATGCTGAGAAGCTGTCTAGAGTCCCCATCTTTCGTACGTCAGCGGGAAGATGAACCAGTGAGTGTACGTTCCACGTCATCTCACTGGGACCATAAAGATCAAAGTAATCATGTAAAAATACATGAATTAAAGGAACAAGGAAATCAAATAAGGCAGTGTGAAGGTGAGGGTGGCACATGATATAAATAGCAAATGAGAGATCTAGAAAGTTTTGATAGAAAGCGTCAGGCAATACCCCAATTAAACAAGCTGGTCCGGCGTATAGCAAAAACTGACGCAACTCAGTTGCCTTCCAAGATCGGTATTCATCCAGTGATCGAAGCTTACGTGGAAAGTCCGATGTCCAGGAAGGCCCGAACTCATGCAACCGTTCGTTTGCTAAAATCAATCGCTCTCTGCGCAGTCGAAATCCACTGTCCACGGGCGAAGTAAGCCAGTTTTTTATCATTCTGCGCATAACACCCAAACATACTGAATGCATATAGTCAATTGGGAAGTCCTCAACCAAATCGACATTCAAAGCAGCAAAAGGCGACGGTTGGCTATCATTCCTTCGAACGGATGCATTAGTCCGTAGTGTGCTATCAGTAAGTGGGTACGTTACCTTGCGGCTCATATACTCACCACGTTGGGTGCATTTGTCACAGCTGTAATAACCCGAATGTTCTTTTTTTCTTTTCACATACGCGCGTGCAGGGGTATCACAGATAACGGCTTTAAGCTTGAATAATCCTTGGCGTTGCAAAGCACGTATCTCATTAATTGTGTCGTACAAGTAATCGTCCACGTCATTCGGCTTCGAGGTCCCACCATAAACACCAACAATGAATGGCTTCGTGATCACTGGCTTTATGACACGGCACAAGATTGGCCATACATGCATCTTGGATGCATTAAAAGGTTTAAACCCGTCGATATGCAACTGATAGTCAACAGTGTCATCAGCGGCGAGCGAAATAGCAGAGCATGCACGCTGTAAACCTCTCAGCAGACCTACGTGACCGTAAGTTCCCGGTGAAACAACGCGAATGCGGGAGGTCCGTGGGGTGCGCATCAACGTCCGGTAATCCTTTGGCAAAAATGGCATCCACGGCTGCACAAGGCACAACAGTGGACGAACAAAAGACGCAGGTACTTGAGATTTTGCGATCAATTTTCTCAAGTTATGTACCAATTCATCGGGGTTCCTGTCATCTTCACTGCGGTTGATAACGTGTGCAGGTGGCTGAACTGTGTAAGCAATCATATTTAAGATATGTTAAAGATGCTCTTACCCTTCTGTCGTTTAGCTTCTGACAACAGAAGCACCTCTTCGTAGCTGAATCCTGATGTCATTCTTTTCGCTGCACGGTAAATGGTGCTACGAGACGGAAACTGTGCAGTTAATTGATAACTTCGTCGACGTGACATGCTGAAAAGGAACACCTACGTATCAAACAATGTTTAACCGAAATACCTGATAGGTACACCTGCGGCAACGCAGTTTCAAGGAAGCTAGACAATAGCGCAGAACGAAGCAGTATCAGCGACCAAGGTTACGAAACCGAAAACGGCCAAATAAAAAGACCTGCAGATGCATTTAAACCGCTGGGGTTATGGTCAAATAATAGCAAATATAATGCATATCAACTATTAATTTATTAACAAATGTCAAACTAAATGCATTTAGCTGCAAGTAATGCATTAATACCTGAAGTGGACATCTGTCCAGTTTATGTCCAGGTTGCTACGTTTAGTGTTACGTTTGTGCTACCAGGGGTATTCAATATGTGCAAGACAGGTAAATACTAGTGCGAAACGGTGCACAAAATCCAGCGCGGATATCAGAAAAACATTAGCGTAGCACACAGCGGACTGTATTGGATGGACTACAAAAAGTACCGGAAGGATGAAACGAGACAACAGCAAAACTTTAAAGCGGTAACGTATATGGCGGTCAAGTGACGCGCCGGTTGTAAGGAAGCTTAAAACAAGAGATAATACTGAACAAACAGTCAGCAATTAAATGGCACATAATAGAAAGCTGTTTCGGCTTTAAGCCCTATTAAGCTTTTCCCCAGAAAACTGAGAAAGGTATGTCCACAAAATCGCAAATGACGGGTAAACGGATGTTCTTAAGACAAATCGGCCCAGTGTTAATGATTAAAAGTTCGTGTAAAATAAGAATTGGCCGGAAGTCGGAGTCTGTTGTGCCGATTGTTAGTTATTAATTAATGGTTACAGGGCAGAGTGCATTTTGGCGAACCTTTGTAGTAAACTCGTCGGACTTCAGCAAAATGGCTAGCATGGAAAATTTACCGGCAGGAGCTCAAACTCCGCTACTGCCAAAGGGTGCGCTTAGGTGTTGCCTCTCACCCTGAGGCATTCCGTCTTGTGCCAAAACGACCCTCGTCGCAAAAACGATAATCGTCCCACTGAGACACTTCCATCGTCTCATGAATAAACGACGCTTGTCCCGAGGGGAAACAACCCGCGACCGCGTCTAGAACTTCCTTAGCAGTGGCGATCCTTGTAAACGTCAATCGTGGATGCCAGTCAATCTAAAGGAAGGGCTGGATTGTGCAAGACGAAAAAGCCGAAAAGCGCGCAGAACAAGCCAAAAAGAACGAATTATTTATCTGCGTGCAAAATGGGCAGGGTATTATAATTTTTTGCTTTTTAAATTAAGGCCTTTCGAACGTTTCTGATTCTTGGTTTTTTCAAAAAGTTAATCTACCAAAAACGGGGCAAATACTTGGGAATTTAAAAGTCTTTACACTGTACATACTCCGAAAAGTACTAGATTATGAATCTCTCGATCGCGGCGAATGATCACGTGTGGCGACTGGCTCACAGTAGAGGATACCGTTAGAACCACTCCACCCTGTGCATTATATCGGTACCCGCTGCGGAAATGCTACGAGTTTTGCAACGTAGCGCGCTTATCCGCAGCGTCACGCGAAGCGCACTAAGCTTGCCTTTGTCTCAGCGACTTCGTCGATGATAGCTGTTTTGAGGCGATTGATGGTGACGAGCACGCGTCGGTAACTCCTGCCAAACGTGTATTATATATTCGTTTGTTGCTGCAGCTTTAATGGTGTTATCTAAGCGACTGAACAGGCTGCCAAACACTGCCTGGGAGGTAGCGGACTCCTAAACATGCACGCAGCTTCCTAACAACGTACACTGGTGTCTTCCGCAATCTTGGAGCAGGTGGCCTCAGCTTACGCATGCGGTCGGTGTAATCTAACTACTCCTTCGGAAGTAACGCGTTAGCGCTGTAACCAAAAAGACATTCAACTGAAGAGACTGTTTTAAGGATGTTTGAAAAAAGAATTATAAAGTACGAATGTTTTACTGTTGAAATATTGTTAATGGATGGCATGTATATTTTTATGGCTACTGTTCTCATTACAGGGGCTGCTTACTCGCATTTAATGTATGTCCATTTTGGATTTCACTAGCTTAACCTTTTGTGTGTATAACATGGAAACATTTGTATTGCCTGTAGAAAATCCTCCGTTGTGGTCTCTGATAACCTCCTTGAACGGTGGTTACTTATCCTATGTACGTTCCATTATAATCCAACTTTATTATCAAGAGCTATGCCCCAACTATTTGCTTCACGAGCCTTCAAGACCTTTCCATCTTTATCTTTTATTTTTCTCTCAATATTTTATAAATGATGGCAGATTTCAGAGCGGACAATTTTAGCTCCACAGGCGTTTTCGACCGGCGTCCATTGAGAACATATTGGCAGTACAGACTTGTCATCAACAACGCCGCTAAGAAAACATATACTATGTGCTTCACGCGCTACCTTGAACGTTGTTTTCTGTGCCTACATAACTTCCTTGGCAACTGCATTTATATCGCTATTAGGGAGGGAAAAGCTGTTGACTTCAAATGTATTTATGACTTGATTATTACGCTTCTGTGGATATCACAACAGTGGCATCACGACGACCAATGACCAAGTATCTACTATAGGCACGACGCGCCTCTAGCAGGGGGATTCTTCAAAAAATGCATGCCCAGTAGATGATTATCTGGAAATCAAAGTGCTGCTTAGTTTGGTGAGGAACACTTGCTCACTTATCATGGCGTTTCCACTTTGCAACCTGTTAGGAGGGTGGGTGAATCTGGATGAGTGCAACTTGGAGTAGACCACAAGTGCAGATATTGTGGTCAGACAACCTCACTTGAAGTTACTTTCCGAAATGAGGTGGTATCCATTTCTGCCACACATTCTCACTGACTGCTGCTGGTTTGCAGACAAGCGGAAGATGTATTTTACCTCAATATCCGCAGGCTGCGTTAAGGAGTGTGCTGGAAGTTAGGCAGGACTACTGCATTGGTGTACGCAAGATAATAATCTTCATCCATGTAAGTCAGGTACAGAGCTATCACAATGACATGGTAACGGGCTATATGGTAATCGAAGATTAACGGATTTGATTAATCGCAGTATAGCTAAATAAATAAATAAATATTCTTCTCGACAATGTGATGCAGGCCCATGGAGGCATGATCAGGTAGATGCAACTGTACGGACATTTTGTGGCAATTGTAAGAGCGAGAGTAGCAAATTGTGCAAACGTGCATGATTGGAACTGTACAATGGTACAACTGTCAAATAATAATTGGGCTGCCGTGAAATCAGGCCCCGCTTTTAAGGACATAAGCCGTCCGAAAATTATTACAGTCAAGCATCAGCCAATGATAGATAAAGGATCCCGCAAGATGCATTAGAAGATAAATGGGGAGCAAGATCGAGAGTGTGGAGATATACTGAGTTCATGTACAGGTAAAGTAAAGATCAACTGTGAACTCGTAAAAATAAAATAGCCGACAATGTATACGAAAAATTGTAGAAAGTATAGACGACAGTATATGCAGATGTGTCAGTAACAGGAAAATATCAAACGAGTTAAGCTTGACGCTTGCTGACCTGCTAGCGTGAAGTCCTGGGCTGTGTATTTATTCTGTAGCGAGTCACGCTCGCCATGTCGCCGTCTTGTTAAATAGACCTTTGTGGCCCTTTTATAATGCTTGCCAAGAGAAATCCCAACACGTTTTGGAACACTGCCGCGAATCCGTTTACTGGCAAGTTGTAAGCGGCTGTGCCTCTAGTTTAGTGATTATTTGCTCGGTTACACGCAGTCAAGCTGCTTCCCATTTTTCCGTTGGCTGATGAGTTAGGCAAATGCCTATTTCATTCCTGGGTCCTGTCCTGCCCTAGACAAAAGGCTGGGCCAGATTTTCATTTCATTAATTGATTGCTTTTTGAAATCTATGTTTTGCTAATCTGCAGGACCACGTGTAGGCTTAAAGGGTTATCAATTGAAATAGTTTGCATTGTTCTTAAAGCCCTGAAGGATAGAATATTGTCCTGGGGTAGGTTGTAAAATGGATTGTAAGAAATAGGCATCTACGGCCAATTGAAAGGTCAAAGGGTTTTGAAGAGTTCCGGATGGGTGGCAAATAAAAGATATTCTCGGTAGCAAATAATGACCGAACCCACTTGTTCTGGTCTTACATCGTCATGAGAGCGTGCATTTTAGAGTCAACAGGGGAGCTCTAGGTAAGGATTGTGTAAAAAACGCGATTGTTAGACAAACAGAACTTAATTGTCCAGACCTTAGAAAAAATTGTATCCTTGCAAGACAACGAATAATTGGTTCGGTCAGCAAATGGTTCAAACGGCAGATAGTCTTCCACTCATATCCAGACAGAGGAACATTTTGCCTCGTATATTATTCTTGTCTCAACGATAGACGATCCCTTGGGTGCTTGACGCCGTATATGTGACAAGCTAGGGAAAATAGGCAACAAACCAAGCCGGTCACACTGACAGACGAAAGAAATGCATCCGGAATGCAGTCTACAATTTCAACAGTATAAATATTGTAACCCTTCAAAAAAATGTTATTTAAACATCTCACATACATGTGTATCATAAGTAACGAGAATGAAAGGGTTCCGAATTAGGGAGGAAGAACAGACAAAGATAGTTTACAGAGTCCTGAAGTGCACATGCCAAATCTGAGGGACAACAGAGGGAGGCGGACGAGATGACCCTGCTAGCACATAAAAATTTGTACGCTAATATGAATGGCAGTCTTTCACTGACTAGTATAGACCTGAATCCATGGATAATATCTTTGACGACCACTTTTAATGCGAAATTTGTCTTCTCACTGCAGCCTAATGAACTAGGAGGTGGAAGACTTGTCAAGGTATCTAATCAGAAAGCAAGGTTAAACGATCGACGACGGATACACCAGCGGGGGCTGAAAAGCCACCTAATTTTGACGTTGGGCGATTTGAATCAATGGCTTTGCATGCATTAAGACGCCACGCTTGCACGTAGCCCCTACCCTTATAAACCCGCACCTAGCCGCTGTCCCAGTAGGTCCGTAGGTAGCCGCTTTATACCTAAGTCCGCACACCATGGACATATACTGCCAAATTCCAAATCCCCATATCGATTAACAGTTCTTTGTAACGCAGGTATTACTTTTACTTGCGCATGCCACCTAACCCTGGTTACCATGGTGCATTGCGCTACTAACGTGGTGTGGCATGTGGCGCTGCAAAACTGAATTAGAGTGATGCCCGGCGCAGGGTGTGTGAGTGCGTACCCGTTGAAGTACCAGTGCTCACCTTGATTCATTTTAGTAAATGCATCCACGTAACCGCTATGGTTGAGTAAATCGAAATACAAGTGAAATGTGTGATAGTTATATTTGCGAAAGAGAGAAATATTCTGTTGGAACGTAATCGGTAGTTGTAGACTTGTCGCTTGTATTGCCCAGGTCAACAATGTAGAACAATTAGATAAGAAATAGTACCAGGTAATCCAGAATAATTACCCGCTGGCTATTGCAAGTAGCTTTTTAGGCTTTACGCCATGCGTTGCTGTGGATGGACTTCAAATATTTTCTCGCATATTGAGTGACGACATCTGTAGACAAGGTACTTTCCGCGAACCTTACGAAAGGTACAGGTACCGCAGGGATAATTGAGGGTTGAGTTAACTTACCATGCATATGCTTAGTCACTAGTGTTTAGCAAAGTCCGGTTTTATTAAGGGAACCAGACTAATCTAACTACCATCTATGCACACGTAAGCAAATGCTGCATCATAAGACGCACAGTTTTCGAAAATTTGCATCCTGAATACCATTAGATAAGCGTTCTGCATGTAGGTGTGGATTATGTGATATTCTTCTTACCAATTGTTGCTTCCGTGTGGTGTTATTTAGTAATGTATTAAAAGAATGCATTTCGTCAAACAATGCAATTGCTAGCGGAAGCCGCATCGTTTGCGAGGCTCGTTGACCGGCTACAATTGCGGCCATGGATATCATGCTAGCCCTCATCGAATCTTGGGTGTCGTTGATTTTTGAACAATACCTGAAAGTAAATGCCATGTTTTAAAAAATTGGAAATGTACCATCAATAAGCTGCAAATGCTTCTTCATATGTTCCATATCGCATCGCAGGAAATTAAATTCTTCAGCAAGAAAGTCATGCAACCCTATCTAAATGCTTAAGAAGAATGCGATCCAAATCGGGTTGCATCATGTTGATCTCGGAGAAGTTCGAGTTGACATTTACAACGCATTTGCGCAAGCTTAAATTTGCGGATACTAACACGCACCAACGCTGCATATTCGTCGAGTTAAATTTTCCCGACTGAGAAATGGAGTGCCGATCGCTGAAACGTGCTGTATAGGTAAATCTAACCACTACCTTCTGTAGGTTATTTGTAAGTACTGTTATCGTCATTTTGGGCAAACGACTCACGTGCGCTGTTGAGTGCGGACTGGGCCAAAGGGGCAAGAGTTACCATTGGCGGATAACCGTAGAGAACGTCTGTAGGGGCTAACCGTTTCCTGGGTGGCTCTAGTTCTTCTACCTCCGACGTGAAACGACAGTTTATACGGCCGTAGTGAAAGCCAATATTGAGGTTGCGGTAACCAACATGAGTTTTTAAGGTGTGCCCATATCTGCCGTAGAATCTGTGTCTTCGTTCGCATTTGAGAAGCACCTGGTGTTTGTGCTTGCCGTTGCCTGAGTGCAATCCACTGGGAACAGATCACATTACACAACTTACTAGTGTGGCGAAATTTGCTCTGTTCGACGAATTTTGAATTTTTGTCAGCCGGTCGGTTTTCCTTTACAGCTTCTATGTTTACCAAATGTGGTACGTTGGGCATTAAATCCTGTCGCCCATCCCCAAGTAGCCAGGAGCTGCTAATAGTTGGAATGGTCGATACCGTGTTTTTACGAACCGATAAGACGCAATGACTTAAACGAGTCAATTTTGTTGAAATGAATGGTTAAATTGGAATATTAGCTTCCATCCTCGCAGACTGTCAAGCTGAAAAAACATGATAACGCTATATAACTCCTAATAAGGATTTATGTCTGTAAAGATGGTACCTTCCAAAACGCAAGGCAGATTCACTTTGAGTGGCTTTGACCGAATAATTCTTCCTTGCACCTTAAGTTCACAACTGACAGAAACACAGTGCAAAATAATAACGCATTCTAGATGTTACCTGTAGGATAGCTGCACAGTCTTGCTTATGCTCTCACCTAACATTTGCATGGCACGAATTTGCAGATATTTGCCATCAGGAGTGCAAGCAGGGCTGGGTGGTATGCTATTCAAACGTCAATAGAAGAATTCACTCGGCCAATAGCCCACCTAATGCTAATCTGCTCAATTCCCTGACGACCTTGAACCCCGTGTATGCATTATTTCGTGAAAGGTAAACCTTGCTTGCTCAACGCGACCTGTTAAATGCGAACCCATTTGTTACTGAAAAGAAATTACGTATAAGGACGTGGGAGGAGGCCCCGTCTTGCCGCGCTGCGATCTTGTGAGTAGACCTGCAAAGAACATGGCCAAGCCACTGAAGTCTGTGCTGAGAAAGTATACTGCCAATTGGTCGGCAAAGTCTGTCTGACCTGCAGATTCTTCGTCGAATATCTTCATTCCTAGTGTGATTTGCCATCGTACACTAGCAATGTACCGAAGACATCGGTGAACAAAAACGGACAGCGTCTCAACATCCGTTGCGCTAACGGGCAAAGTATCGCAGCTAAAGAGGAGAACCGCTCACACTGTGGCATTGTAAACTCCGCCCGCGGTCCCTACCAGGCCGGTTCGTATGAAGTACTAAAGCGTGAAGGGTAAGCTATGAAAAGTTGAGCAGAAATGTCAGATACATGAGGACAACACTAACCTCAATAGACTTACTGATATCTACTGCCTCAGCGCAGCTTTCACGAGCAACAATCACTTAGTCAGACACGAACATTTCTTACGGAAAAGGTGTTGTGCAGCACTGAACAGGTTACCTTTGTTCAAGTGGATATGCACCGAATCCCGGACCAGTATTCAAACAACTTTACTACTAAGCTTGTTATGCTGACCAGCCGGTATTATGCGGGCGGAACACATTCACTTCTCTGATAAACTGGACCGGTGATTGCCTATTTCTCTTATCAGGGCACGGTTAACCAGCTATACTGTAAAAAGCGTACGCGTTGGCCACTTCGTTCAGCGGCCAATTCATGCTCTTCGCCGTACAGGCGGTGGTACCCGTATATGATACTAAGTATCAACGGTTTCGCGAAACACCAGTACTGCCTTTACTAAACTAGAGTGACAGAAAATATATATTTCCTAGATGAGGATGTACAATATTTCCGTAATGAGCACCTAGTTAGACATGTAACAAAATTTCAGTCGCTGTGTATAAAACAAAGCGGCTAATTTTAGCGGCTTTCCCACCATTGAACATGGAAATACCTCATCAACTCCTAGTGAAATCACATAACAACGCACGTTTATTCGCTATCAAGAAACAGTCTATAGCACATAGTGTATCATGTGGCAATTTTCGTTTCTTCCATGCCCGTGCCTCTGTCCATAAACCGATTGTACCTCGCACTATTTCTAAGGATACGCAATGCATGTAGTCAATAAGAAACTTGGAAATCATATCACATACAAGCACACCATAGGACAATTGGAAAACATATCACCCACATGCACACAAGCTCTGTGCTTGCTTATATGACAACAACAATTACATAGGGCGATTAGAAATCACCGGTTTCTGGTAATACCGCAGACCATTATCAGGCATTTAAACATCAATATCCATCGCCTCCACCGGAAAATCACTTTTCCTGGGGCGTCTTAGCGCACGCAAATGCCCATCCAGCAATGTCCGGTCGATGGGCAGCATGTAACTCCTTGACGGTTTGTACACCGCTGTCTCATTAAAAATGCTAAACATCAAAGGTAACGTTAACGGTGGCGATTTACATGTAAAGTAACCGTGTTCAGTAAAGTACGCAAATGCGTTGCAATGTCGCTAGCAAAATAAGTAAGCCGAAGCGCGCATTGAAACGAGGGGGAAACTCACAATTGAAATAATCAACGTACGCCACGAATAATGGCCCAACAAATGAAAAAAATGCACAACGTATGCCTTAGCGCAATTGCAAGCACAAACCAAGGCACAACCGTAAAAGCATTGCAACCTTGCGCATAACATAACGTGAAGAATATGTTGAATGTAGTATTAAAATACAGACTTATATGAGTTTTCTTATAGGTAATCCACGTAAAAGCGGCATCGTACATAGTCAAACTGTTCAAGAACTGTTGATAATGCGCCATGAGAATAGAAGTGTCCTAAGCTGCAGCAGAATTGGCAACGCAACTGAGCAGTGTCGGAAGAAACTACGACATTTAGAGCGTGTTAAAGGTTCACTATGACGACGCTTTCTAAGAATTCTCCAAAGGATGTTCGACAGATGAAAACGGATATTATGTAATAAGCTTATTTCCATTTAACCCACCATACACATAAATGTACACCCCTCGCTGGCATATCCGGTGTTCCAAGAAGCCACCCCTAATAATCTGTAAGATGTTGAAAGCAATTTGTAGGACTTTGACGACCGAAGGAAACTTCATATGCTAGCAGGGGTGTTGAATATAGAAAAAATCTATCGCTCAGAAGGGGTGACGAGGACAAACGGTCGCAGTCCTAAATTGGTAGAATTGTAAGAAGTCATGGGAGACTGACACTAAAATTTGTCAACTAAAGAAGGAATGCAAACAGAGAGCACGAAAATGAACGCATTGTGTCCGTAAGGAACAGGCTCTTTTGATTAGAAATAGACAACCAAGCACGTTCTCCACGTGATGAGGTGATAATTAATCTTTCATATGATTACTAAGGATGAACTATGACCAGCAATGCATTTGGGGTAAAGGTTACAGAACATTGCTTTGGCAGAGCCTAGCGCATTTAGACCACGGAAGTATGAGGGAGGTCAGAAAGCATGAGTCCGTTCAGACAAAACCGGATAAGTCAGCGCGTTTATGTTGGCCGCCAAATTAAGTTGAGAATAAAGAAAGTACATGTCATTAGAAACGGAACAGTACGGAACGAATGTGGCTAAATGAATAAGTAGTTAGCATGCCGAGCAAAGCTGTCAGGATGACGCGCACTGATTGTTGGAAGTGCGTAGATTAGATCGTTTACGTTTCGGATGTCTGGAAGCACTTATAAAGCAGGAGACTTGTCAGACAAGGCTAGATCAGAGCCGGGCAAGAAGAATTATCCGAACAAATGAAGAAGGAATGCAAACAGTGCGTGCGGATATTAAAGCCTAGAATCGGGAAGGAAAAGGCTCTATTGAACGGAAGTGGAAATACAACAAAGATCTGTTTGTTGTCAACAGACCTTTGGATCAGCTGATAATACCCCCGTAAGGTCTCAATATTCAGAAAACATTAACCCATTGAGACAAGACTATGATGTCAGCTCATAGAAAGAAAGATGTCTTATTAATGTCGAACTACCAACAGAGAACTTTGGTAGAAATAGGTAGGTTAAGGATGAAAGGTGTATAATAATTTGGATGTGGTTTGACTAGCAGTGCTCATGAGGTGAGGGTTAAAGAGCTTTCTGTCAGCACAGGCTAGATCATTTATATTTCAGAAATTCGAGTGAGGTCAGGATGCACGCGACCGTTCAGACGAAACTGCATATTACAGCAGGTTTAAGCTAGGCTGCCTAATTAAGTTAAGAATAAAAGTAGTGAGTGTACTCAAAAAAGGAATAAATCGGGTTTCAAATAAAAATACTATTAAGGCGTCAACTATTCAAATAAGGTTTTTAGGATGAGGAGAAGAGAGTGTTTGTTCTTCAGAATTAAGGAAGCTTACATGTCGGATGTCAGGAGGAATTCAAATACAGGAGGATGGTTAGAGGAGAATAGACCAGAGCCTGACGCAAGTAGTTTCAAATGGGAACGTCTGAACGCTCTCCCATTGTCACTGTTACAATTGCCATAACATATATGTATAATTGCACTTATTTAATCATGCCCTCGCGGGCATGCCTCGTATAGTCTAGAATAAAGGTTTATTTATTTATTTATTTAGGTATCCGTCCCATCGAGGAAGGTATGCAAGCAGTGAGCGCGGAAAGGAAAGTCTTGGGTAGTGAATAAAAAGGCCTTATTGAGCAGAGTTGGAAAAGCAAACGACGTTCTCGAGGTGATGTGAACAGACCGTTGTTTCCGACAAAGCCTGATCACTAAGGACACATTAGCCGGAAGGTAGGAGATCACTGAAACGAGACCATAAGTTCAGCTTATAGAGAGAAAGCCGCATTAGTAAAGTCGGAATAATAACATAGGGTGTCGGCTGAAATATACATGTTACGAATGAAAGTGAATATAATAATATGGAGGAGTCTTGACCAGCAAGGCTCCTGATGTGAGGGTTAGAGAGCGTTGCGTCAGCAGAGTCTAGATCATTTAGATCTCAGAAGTCTGAGAGAGGTCAGAAAGCACGAGACCGTTCAGACGAGATCGGTTAAGTCAGCGCGTTAGTTCATGATACATTATAGGTTATGACGTACAATCTATTCACTTATATTCCTGACCTTACGTGTGAGCGTGTAGATCGCTTGTATCCCACAAAGCGTAAACACTGAGAAATGGTTTTTGCCCCGTAAAATATATGCATTACGTACTCCGAGACAGCATTGCAACGTGCATACAGGCACCTAAAGTGAAGCTGTGCAGTAACTGATGCGAAGATATCAACCCCATCCAAGGCTCTTTAATGATAAAAAGGATGGTGTCACTGGAAATTCATGGACGGAGCGAGGCAATTCACTTACCGGATGTGAACATGAATAAAAATTCAATGGGTATGGCAAGTGGATATACTGTGGGACTGGAAAGCCTTTGAACAAGTCTGTGTATGTAAACTTGGTGTCAAAAGCCACAGGAATGGTGGGTTATCACCTTACGGTGAAAGGTGAAAGATAGGCAATAACTCTTGCGACCATGGACCGGATTAGATATAAGTGGTATTTGCTTAATTATATGAAGAGCGGCAAATACAGTAAGTAAACCTGACGCGAAGATGAAAGGCTCATAATTAGTAGAGGCATGTAAACCACAAGCAAAGAAGCACGGTGGAGCATGCCCACTGGCAAGCTAAAAGGCACATTAATGTATGCGGTTTGTTTTTGGCTAGTAGCCTTTAGCAAAAGCAATTAGAGCGATTCAGAAGACAGGTCGGGTTGCAGGAAAACTTTTGTTGGTACAGTAAAATATTTCCTGTTGCCAATCTATAAAAAACTACAACACGCTGAAGCTGGATGGACGGAGAAAGCCCAGCAAACGAGGCATTTGCGCGTTGTAGCAGAAATCTATGCCAAGCAAAAGTGGCGATGTTCAAGTCAAGCATTCATAGTCGGCATTCAGTTCAAAAATCCCACCGGTCCCCTAGGTGTACAATGAACCAAATTTAGTTAGAATTTTACCTAGGTAAACCGAGAAATAGCAAGACTGCAACATAGCTCTTCCTCAGAAGTGACTGCGTAAGCAATGCTTTGATCTGTGTGCGAACTGTCCGTTGCTGGCCAGCTTTCTGCCAAACCACGTTGTCAAACCTGGTGTAGCTGCAGGGGGCGTACCATGCAATCGGACAATAGCAGGATCCCACCCGTGTCCTCCTTACGGTATTGAAACGGTAAACAATCGTTTGTAGGGGAGAGTTCATAATGTTCACGTAGCTTGTAGGGCGAGAAGTTCTGTTCAACTCACAGTTGACGTGTGGGGATCCAGTGCCAAGTGAAACAAATATGCGACCAACCGACGGTGTAAATGCAAGGTAAAATGAGGAAGAGCAGCGTAAATGCATAGCAACGCACAAAATAGTGAAACGCGAAAAACAAGCGAAGTTATTTTTGGGTTCCTGAAAAGTTTTGCTCTTTTTTGGTGGTTGCAAAATGTTTTGGTCGTATTTAGGTTTTTTTAAAAACGTTTTGTACCAGCAAGAAAATTTTTGAAGCACGTTCTACATAAAATAGCAAGCACTAACAAAGTCATAAAAACGAACTGAAGTTTTGAGCTTCTTACCGCGTTGAGCCAGCTTCGTTACTCCATGCATCCTTTTCGTGCCACAGAGGAAAACCAGTTCAAATGTTATCCAGTCACAAACGAGGCTTAGGGGAAATTCAAATACACGTTATTCCATGTGCCGCCATAGAAATACCGAAGTGTAAAGTACCTATCAGACATCATGATCACAAATAACCCCAGTATCAACCGCAATATTTCTGCTCTTTTGCGAGCAATTGCCAATTAACTCCTACAGCAGTCTGGGATGAATAGCATCCTCCTAACATGTTTATCGGAATTGCTTACCCATAGGATTCGGAACAATTGAGCCTCCTACGTATTGAGATCCATTAAAGCGCCTTCAGGAACGGTTGCCTGCAGGCTAATATGCGGCATCTGAGACACTTGAACATGCACACGCCTATACATATCATTAAATAGACGACTTTTATCGTAATCTATGATAGCAGAAGAGATGGCATGGACAAACAACCGCACGATTGAAAATTTTATGTTGTATTAGCGTTTTGATAAAAGTAACAATAGGTTTATGCATTACACGAAGTTGGATATGCAAGGTCATCTTCTTATAGTAGTGAAGGAACTCACAGATGCTGCCTTCAGGCCTTCCGAACCTTGCGTTGGTGCGTGTGGTTGCAGGCTGAAGCAGCAATAAGGCGGCATCTAGCCGTAGTACACTTGTCTGCGTGCCTCAGAGCTCCATTGAAATGTGCTGGGTGGTGATTTTATGCACCTACAGATCCGCTAACACGAGTTTGATTAATGATTAGTGGGCAATCAAACTCGGCCTCTTTGCCCTCCAGGTTGGGGGTAGAAATGACGGTGGCCCTATAGTCCTTAAAACGGATATCCTGTAGTCCACTGCCGAACCCGCTGCCTAGCGGTCAGGTATATGAATCAAAGGTTTTTGTTGTGAACACCCTACGTTTTTTGTCTAGGCCTGGGTAATCTGAAAGTATACTGCCCATGAAACACAATGAATTCTACCTTAAACAATCTTAGGGTGTATTGGCCACGGCAAAGAATAATTAACGGTGCGCAATATGTTGCATCAAGCGAGGTGTATAGGGGGTTTGCACGTTACTGCCAAAGTCCCCCAGCCTTCTTATACACCATGTTATGATATTTTACACTTATCGTCCCTTTCCAACTTCAGTTTTGTCCCCCGTTTTTAAGCCCCCTATTATTGTCCCGTCACTATCATGTTTTGATAGACGATTATCTTCAAGTTTTAACTCCCATGTAAACCCGGAGCATCCCCCATGCGCTATGGTCAAGCCCATTAGTTACCAAGTGGTCAAGCCCAGCTCATCGACTTTCATTTGGAGTCCCCAAACCGCCCACAGACTTGTATGCCCCAAGGTACGCACATTGTTCTAGATCCGTTCACACGCAACGCTGGTCCGAACATTAGAGAACCGCTCTGTTGAGATCCGCTGCCTACCGGAAACATGCCAGAAGGACCCAAGCTCTGTACTCATGTTTCAATCTCCTTCAGGAGACACCAGTATGCTCCCCAATTGCATCTATCCTGAGACGATGAAACTTTGAGTCCCAGCCAAGCCGTCGTTAGTATTGCCCTGAGTATCCGTACTACAGCTGCACTAGCTGATTTCTTCCCAAGCAGTTGACGGAATTGTGCGGTCCGACCGGCTGCCTCGTTCAAAGCTTTAAAGTCTTAAGTGGAGCACCTATGTCTGTTTGACGTCACTGTGAAAACCCCACTAACTGTAGAAATGAAAGCCCCTACTTCATAGTTGGTACCTGTTGGAGCCTATCAACTCCCTGATTAGGGAGATATGTGTTGGACCCCTGTGGAGACGATTATTCGTCACACGATTTACAGCGGACTTGAAGGATGGAAAAGCGTGGTCGCTGGCATCGAGAGGTGAGTAGCATAAAACCATGACACAGTCAAGAATTTAGCAAAAATAAGGTCAAAATTGGACTGGTTTCTTCTTATCACCTACCTAGTGGGCCGCCCAACGAACTGACGCAAATATGAATGCAAGGCTAGATTGTAGAATCTCAGTAGCAAACACTTTGAAACACCATCCTAGGAGAAACGCTACCAGTCCATGTCGGGGCGATTAAAGTTTCCCATCATTAAATATCTATTCGTGTGTGACAGCGAAATCAGTTACATCGGGGGAACCGAACGAACTTGGGATTTTTAGCGTGAAGAATTTACCAAACCGGGTTCAGCGCGAAGTTACTCCATGCACCTCCGATGGTAGGCGCGTGCTTAAGCCACCGGCGTCCTCCATATGCCGGCTCATTTTCGTGACTCGTCCCCGGATTAATTTATTATGGGCGTTCTGGATCGTGTTGCGTCCTACAAATTTACGACAGTTGCGTTTAGCAGAGGCCGTCGCAATAAACCGAATCAGACTAGCTATATATGTCTCAAAGCAATTAGTTGTCAACGTACGGTTGCCGTGGTCCTAATGCCAACAAAAATGGCAACAATATTAAACTTGATTGGCTTGACTTTGCCCTATGAGGCTTATAAAAATATTTCCCAGTTATCGTATGGGTATGGATGATGTTAGATTCTGCCAATGTTCGTCTCCTTATTCGGTTGTTTAAGATAATAAAGATAAATAACTATTATAAACACATGCTTGTCGAATGTTCAAGGATGAAGTCAATTAAGCCACTATGAATGTTATCGGGGCTTCTATGGACCAACACAACTTTAAGTTGCACTAATGGAAGAGAAACAGAAACTGCGAGTGGGGCATGTATACGTCATAAGGACAGTAAATGTTGATTTGGCGTACAAAGGGTCTCCATCTCCAAAGCAATGGGAGATGCGGTCACACCGGAGTGGTGCTTTGCCTTTTAAGCACACGTCACTGTCTGTGATATCCGTGGACAAGCACGTATCATTGCATGCACGAACATTTGGGCGACAGTCGTCAACAACGATGCCTACATCGCACAGCTTGTTTCGCAGACTACACAAATTACTGCTGATCAATTGTAGGTATTTAGCATCGTGAGCCCGGGATCATGCGTAACCAGAACCAGTTCTGACAGGGAGGAATTGCACTGCCAGCTCACCTTCCGAAACCCACCAAGCGTAGGTTTTTAATCCTGGTTTACCACGGGCTTCCATATCACACAACTTTCCGCAATTTCAAAGTATCCGTCATAACGAAATTCGGGTGCAACGACACCAGTGCCTTTGATGGTAAAGGCAAAAGGTAAAAGAGCTTGGCGTAAATCGGAAGCATGTATAGCAACATGCAACATGCGAAGGCTAGATACAGCCTTGTCAGCCGACTAGTTACCGAATCTGGTGAGTTTTCGCACACTGACGCGCGGAAAGCTTGGCAGTGGAAATTTCGTAACACTTAGTTAAAATCACTGAAAGTCATATAGCATACGTTATTTTAGAAGAAAAGCCGATGATTTAGTGGCAATCCTGTAAAAACACTACAGACAAAGTACGAGTCTCAGTGACGCGGTATTTACCGAACGTTCCGTGAACGTTAGCAATTTTGGTTTAGCGTCAAATTTTTTAGACTCCAAAGTCATAGACCAATCCACTTGCCATGAGACCGCGGAGGTAGAAATGGGGGAATAGGGATAGACCACCCTAAGGACATCATATATCTGCCTTGGGTTTTGCCACATTTTTAATTCTTTCTCACTTTTCTTCGAGAAGGGTCACGTCGGGACAGAGCAGAAGCCATCTTGGCTCCTTTGTAAACATAGAAACAATACACGGGATCTGTAAGTTCGTTGCCAACAACGTCGTTGCTATTTCGTTTACTGAGAGTAGACTGTGAGCAAACGGATGTCGTGTCTGTCAATTTGTAAGCATCTTCCACTGCCTCCTAACGGAACCGTGAGCAGTCCAGACAATTTACAAATCTAAAACAGTTAGTCCCCTTCAGTAGTTTGAACAACGAAATGAGAAGACGAATATTGGCAGATGCTAGCATTTCGTATTATCTCGTCAGGACCAACACAATAACAGGGCACAGTCAAACCAATCAAATTTATTGTTGCGGTCATTGTTATCAGATTACGTCCACGGCAACCGCAGGTTGACAACTAATTGCTTTTGGACACACAAAGCTGGTCTAATTCGGCTTATCGCGACGGCCTCGGCAAATCGTAACAGGTGTGCATTAGTATGACGTAACAAGATCCGGAAAGCTGATAAGGGATTGACCTGGTGACGAGTCGCCAAGATGTGCCTGCCTATGGAGAACGCTGGTGGCTTACGTTTTAAGTGATGAAAGCAAGTTTCAACACACCGACAAGATAGAATGTCTGACAGAAGTAGAGGGCCGTATAACCCGACACATTGAAACGCTTCTCCTACATCGTGTAATTGATGAAACCACCTACAAGCACCTGAAGCCGAGCGGTTCCTCGACACCACAGCTATACGGGTTACCAAAAACTCACAAGCTGGGCATGCCACTAAGCCTTTTGTCCATGGTAAATTCCCCGCAGCACAAATTGGCTCGTTGGTTAGTTCGGATCCTTGCATCATTAAGGCAGCACTACAATTTGCACAGCATTAAGGACTCATTTGAAATAATCGAAGACCTAGACCAAATCAGCCTAGCCGACAAGGTTATGTGTTTAGTGGACGTTCAATCCTTATTTACTAATGTCCCCTTGCTTGAGACATTTGATTACATTTGTCGCATGATAGAAGAGGAGAATTTCCGTCTGCCAATACCGACAGACCTCCTGAGACAGTCCCTGTTACTTTGCACGGAGAATGTCGCTTTCCGATTCGATCACAACACGTATCGCCAAATTGACGGAGTAGCTATGGGTAGTCCGTTGGGACCGGTACTGGCTGATTTTTCATGCTGATGCTTGAGAGAAACTAAGTGGACAGATTTCTCAGCTGACGTATTACAAACGATACGTGGATGATATCCTTGTTTTCGGTTCCACAAAGATGCAAATCGAACAACTAGTAGATCAACTTAATAATGTTCACGCCAACCTGAATGTGACTTTTGAATTCGAATCGAATGGGCGCCTTCCGTACCTCGACATTCTCATGAGTCGCAGGGATAATGGGCTGATTAAGCGATCTGTATACCGGAAGCCAACGTGGTCCGGCCAATATCTACACTTCACTAGCTTCTCACCGATGGCACACAAGCGCGCGCTAGTAAAAACATTATTCACTCGGGCCAGACGTATTTGCTCCAACGACTGCCTGGCTGAAGAGTTAGAGCTGATCACTAAGACACTTATGGAGAATGGCTACCCAAAGCGATTCATAGACAAACATAGCCAAGTTAGACCGCCCAAGGAGATGGTGTTGACAGCCCCTAAGAAGAAGGTGTACATTGAGCTCCCATTCAAGGGTGACACTGCAACGAAAAGGATAACCAAACGGATTGTCTCGGCCATTCAGCGTACATACTGTGCTGCGGAGGCGGTAATTATCAACAGAACCCGAAAGTTGCCGTTACCTTCAGTAAAGGAAGATGAACCCGTCGGCGCCAAATCCCATTGTGTCTACCAATTCGTGTGTGACTGCGGTATCAGTTACCTCGGCAGGACCGAACGGGTTTTAGATTCCCGAGTGAAGGAACACCTACCAAACGGGGTTCAGCGTGAAGTTACCCAATCCACCTCCGATGATACGTGTTCGCGTAAGCCACCAGCGTCCTCCATAGGCAGGCACATTTTGGCGACTCGTCACCAGGTCAATCCCTTATCAGCTTTCCGGATCTTGTTACGTCATACTAATGCACACCTTTTACGATTTGCCGAGGCCGTCGCGATAAGCCGAATTAGACCAGCTTTGTGTGTCCAAAAGCAATTAGTTGTCAACCTGCGGTTGCCGTGGACGTAATCTGATAACAATGACCGCAACAATAAATTTGATTGGTTTGACTGTGCCCTGTAAGATATATAAAAGGATTTCCCTGTTATTGTATTGGTCCTGACGAGATAATACGAAATGCTAGCATCTGCCAATATTCGTCTTCTCATTTCGTTGTTCAATTTACAAATCGATTAAATTTACTATCTAGCGAACAATTCAGAGACATCAGGCTATGCAGTGACACCGGACTGCTAGTTACTGGTGTTTAACGCTCAGTCCTACCCACAGAGCATTTATCACAACTGTGTGGTATGTCCTGGCTACTAGCCATAAGGACAAGCTGCATCAGACGCAATCAAGTACACTTCTCATGGAACCAGTGGCAAAACTTACCGCATTGAATTCCCCCGGACGAGTTTTTAACTGCTTTGAGACACCCTGCTTTGACATAAATATAACCAACGAGTTTTCGAAAGGAGGACACAGTGAGTTTGGACAGCACTCGACAAAAATCTTGACAGAAATGCAAAATATTAAATATATGATAGAGATAGACAGCAGAATTGTGAATCGATTTTTGTTGATCAGCCATGCAATCAATTAGAAGACCAGTTGGAAAGACCAAGTGTGCCTCGTATGTATTAAAAGATACTTACCAGATCGTAACAGTTGAAACAAAGCTGACGTGAACTTCATTATACGGCGACAAGTTCTTAGTAAAACACCTGAGACCCAACGATCAGGTAACCGAATGCACGCAGACAACTTCCACCAAAATGAGCAAGTCAAAAAATCAAGTAAACGCGCCTTTTTCAAATGAATAATGGCATGCAAGTGGTGATATTTATCTGGTTAGTTTCTAGCGATCAAAAAGCAAGTAGCAATTCAAGGATTTCAATATTATCAAGGTTAGGTCCAGATAAAATATTTGGTAAAAAGGTTTTCGCTTCACCAGCGTCCGTTTCGCTTGCAAGAATGCGAAAAGCGCTCCCAGCACTTCGACGTGATAAAACATATTTGCATTTACGCCAGAAAAAGAAAGCAAGGATAGAAAATTTGAGAGGAAAAGGAAGTGCATTTTCATGTATTTGCATAGGATAGTCGCATGCGGTTACAGGCTGAACGGAGTATTCACAAGGTTTTTGGGAATAAGGCCAACCATATTTCGTCCGGGCCTATTTGAGTTATTCCTTAGTTTTTGGAAAAATTAACAGAACGCAAATATTCGGCCATATTTTGCACTACGTGACTAAGCAACAGGAGAGTGGAAGTGTTTAAATACAGGTCGAAAAGGTGCTCGTCATAATGACAGCAATCATCTAACTGCTGGAACCAAATACTGTTTCACCCTTCTCGTAAGGAATATGCTTACACATCAATTTTGTAGGCAAAATTAGTGAATACATGCCGCTTGTAAAATTACGTCGTAGCCGTCAGTTAAAATTTTGTCACATCCTTTTCATTGTCTATTAATTTACGAGAAACTGGACGCACCAAACAAGTAAACGTAGCCATACCGTCCGCCATGAAAACCACTTCTAACGTGGCGACACTGATTTATTACCCACCGTTTTCCACTTGAACATCAACAAAGAATTTAAATGTACTAGCTATTTAGATTACCACTTACAAGTATATACAATGTATATCCTCAAATTATACATTTTCCCATTCATCAACAAAATAGCCAACGTTTAGCTTAGTATACCTTACAACCCTCTCCACCTCAAAGACATAACTAAATGGTTAGAATTCTGATCCACTAAAATATCTCAAATAGGCACCCTAAATTGTTCTGCATAATGCGACGGAGCACTGTGAAAAATGCATTTTCAAAAAGGGAAAACCTTATAGGGTTCTAAAATGTGTAACCATTAATTCGCTTCAAATGAACTTATTTGAGACGCACCATAAAATTTACCATTCAGAAATATTAGTAATAAATAAAATAAGGGTCCTTGACATTTTGAATGATAGCATGGCCGGTGCTAATCTAATATTTAGCTACAAAGCAAACTACCTACTATGAAATCGGTCTGTAATTACCAAGGGATAGTACTTTCCACCCAGGCAAGGAACCAAATAAATCCAGAAAGAAAACAGACTGTTGTCCTTTTCTACCAGTAATGGCTGTAAGCAAATCATCCAAAGTTCGTGTTAGATGTTAGAGATTTTACTGAACAATTCGCAGTACCTATATATGGTGGTTCAGCAAAATTGAAGCTTCCCGACCATTAAATGAGCCTTCATTTATTTAGCTAGGTTATCAGGCAACCTTTCATGTCTTTGAAAACAGCTAGTTAAGGAATTTGTCAGGTATATTTTTGCTATCAACACGGAACTTTCCACTGACAACCTCTTTGTCTGGAAAAAGAAACAGCACTTAAAATGTAAAAGCCAGTTGTGCAAGTGATGTGCAATGATGACTTCCTTATCTATTGCAAGCATTTCCACAATACAGAATACCGAGCACCTTCTTTGAAACTCGTAAACTGCGAAATACCCACATAATATATGTACCAGCGAAAAACGCATTGAAATACTTACACACCATACGTACATATATATTGGTTATATTTTCACTTATTTCATTTATTATAAAGAAGCAGAATCTACCGCGTGTAAGTACCGAAATTTTTCCTTTAAGCATTATCACAAATCATCTAGCAAATTTATCTTCTTATTAAGTTTCTTTGGGAAGGTATGCTTCGATAATTTTTACTTCTATCTGGTCAAACGTATCCACCTGTTTTTCCTGTAACTACTTGGACTATATCCATCAATTATACAACATCACATTTTGCCGAAAATTGCACGTCTTTCAACCTGCTATGTTGTAATTTACATGAATCTAATTTATTCTCATCGGGAAAATGTAGTTTGTACAATTGAGGATGAATATGAAAACATTTATTCCCGACTAATGGTCTTAAACTATATTGCTTTTTTAAATTTGCAGCGAAGTTTTACAAGCATGCATCACTGCTGATGAGAAAATTTTCCCAGTATGTTTACATAAGAACGTGTAATGAGGTATGTGCAACGAATGTGCCCCTATTTTTGTTACATAACCAAGAACCTCGCGGCGAGTGCTGTGCATTTTACTATGCCACACGTACAGAATGATAGCTCCCTGAGTAGGATTTTGCGTTGCTCTAGTTTGGAATCTTATTTTAATGTTATGTCGCAACTCAAGTAAGTGCAATCAAAGAGCATTCAAACAAGTATGCATGACACTCGTACAAGGTTTGTTACTTGCTAATTTACAACTAAGTTGCGCTGAACGATGTGATAGGCTTAATATTGATCAACTCTGGCAGAGTCGCGTTACACACAAACTTGTTTTTAATTTTACAACCATATACACGTTCCCAACTTCATTCAGTTGTTTACAACAAAGTAACTAAAGATAAATCACTAACTGATTGCAAATCCAGGACCAACAGAACTGTAAACCTTCCCTTAACCGGTATGCCATAATCTGGAATAAGCTATCAGCCTTGCAGCCTGCACGTTGGACCAGAAATTTTGCAAACCACTAATTAGTTCTTGACTTTGAAGAACGCAATCAAACCGTCTGGTTTTTCCATAACAATAAGTCAAGCGTACGAGCAAGTTCCAAGAGGTATACGACTCATTACATGGTTTGGCAACATACACTCGCCTGTGCATCAGCTGCTTTATTATAAGCCTTGTGAAATTGTGTTTTAAATCTAGTCAACTTCATTTCTTTTCCCTCCAGCATTTAGTTTGTTTTAGCTCTTCTCCCGATTGTCCTTAATTAATCTAAATTTAAATTTATATAATTTACATGGGAGAAATGACTTGGCAGTTATGCACTTCTCCGATCATACTGATACGGGCGCCCATGGCATCTACGAAAATAAAGTTCATGCATTTATTTTTTAACACGATAACCCTTTAGTTTGACGCGTGTCACTCATTCTCGGTTTTAAATGAACGCCAGTTCAATACATAACACCTAATGTATTCGATACCCTGACTGGCAAATTTAATCGTATTTAGCCGGCGTTCAGTTGATGTCTTGGGAAGGTTATGCAATTTAGCCCTTGACCGCGCACACTTACATGCTTGCTACATTTACTGCTCAGAATGGCACATTGAAAACACTAAGAAACTTTACATCGCAACCAATTAAAATAATAAATCCGACCCCATTACTGCACCAAATTTTCCTTCCCAGCATAGGGACCGCTGAATTGGCTTTTGGTAGTGTGTCTACTCATATCTTGACAAACAACACACGTACCAGTTTTGGAAGTTAACCGCTTTCGAAAGGTGAAAGTCTTGCCCAGGAGCAGAACTCATAATGATATGAAAAAGAGTGCATCGGTTTAAGTCCTCTACAAATACCCTTCGAACAAAAACTATTTTAACAGGATGTGCGAAATGAAATACATTAACATTATGCCATCGAGTGGCATATAGTTAAGCAAAAGAAAGTCCTACTGTCTGCATTTACTCAAACACGGAACTAATTTACCAACACATGGAAAACTTTGAGCTTTTCGCATATTGTTGATCTACACATGCCTTGACAACTAGCGCAATACGCACAAACTTTGACAAGAAATCTCTTACACAGCGTTTCAACCGTGCCTTCTAATTGTTGGGTTAAACGACATCCTTGTCTTTCGGTTAACTTAGTGATTATATTATACTCTTGATTTTTTGCTATGTAGTGAACTACTTCTATTCAAGGAACAACATGAATAACAAAAGCAGTTCCTGCTACTTCCAAGAATATTCTTTTAGATGATAATAGCTTTTATAAAAAAAATTTAAGCGCCAGAAGCAGTGTGCGGCCTAGATAGAATCTAATATGTATCCTAGGAAAATTTAATGTATTTGAGAAGAGAGCAAACTTCATACGAAGGACTATTTATTTATATATGTATGTGGAGATTACAGGCAAATTTCATTCTTGTGTACAATTATCAGTTCGGCAGGAAATTTGCAATTTACCGGCATCAGTTACTTTCAGCTATAGCAACAAGGGTAACACAATTAGCAATATTATCTTATAACGTAAACATACCCAGCTTCATGTCAGTTCGAAATAAAATAATAGTAAATATGAGCAACTAAACTTAAAAGCAGAGCTGCGCGTGATTAAAAGCCAATAATTTTATTCTAATAGTTACTAACACAACGCTAAGAATTCTTGCATTTCTTTTGATTCTAAGCTAACGGTAATGAGAACAAATTATGCTGATTGTTGCAACGTAGATAAGATGACGCAAATGAGCAAATCTATTGCCTTTTTTATGTCTGGTGTTTCCGTGATTAACGATATGTTTTTCAGTGAAAAGTCGATAAATGAAGTTACGGTATTGAAAGGGAAAGTGGCATTTACCATCCTATATATTTGCCTGAATTCAAATTTTGCCTTAGCCTAGCTTCGTTTTGTTAAAGCACATAACAAAAGCAAAAGTACTCACTGGGTTGCGTATCAATATAACCATTGTACAGGCAACTGGAGTGCGCCGAATTGAGATTATTTACCAATAGAGTGTGATAATTAAGATAAAATGGCGCGTCGACTGCGTGAAATGGTTCCCTTGCTGCAAGACGGTATAACACGACATTTTGTCCAGATGCTTGGGAACTATTTCTCATTTCCGGTGAACACGATTTATACATTGAAAAGAAATCACCACCCATCCTTTTCATTACCTAGTGGAAATGAACATGAATGAGTAAGAAAGCATTAGCCATAAATTGAAGATCAAAAAATCATTTGGAAAGGCAAAACTGTTATTAAAGTAGCATGGTTAAGACTAATTTGAACCGAGTTGTGCCGATAAGCTAGGCAGTAAATATTTTTTAATATGTTTACTATCTGTCAGCTATCAGATTATTCCTGAGCTGAACGGACAGACATTCAGATTTACTAGTGATAGCTGAATGGCACCAAGCCCAACCAGGTAAAAGCGGTTTAAAATTCCAGTTGTTAGATGCGAATAGTTAATGTACAACAAAATTCTGGCCACATATTAAACCAGCCAAATTATCTACGGCACCCGTACATCTCCTTTAATTTTGACTGAAATTCAATTAAAAATGAGTGATTCTGTTAACCGTAATACTTAGTGGACAACCAATTATGTTGTCTTATGAAAAAAGGATTCAATTTAACTACAGTAGGTTGGAATAAGGGCGCTGTTGGGGAGAATTAGGTACGATTTTCTTACTTCTTCACATAGATCAACAGATGGAGGTGCAGAAATGAATGCAGCTAAAATATGACATAGTAATACACATAGATCAGTGCGTATAAATGCTTTTTAAGATCAGTAACGTTAATTACTTCGTTTTATAAACAGCCACGATGTTAAACAAGATTAAGTTTTGGGAATCAGGCTAAAAGCATAATATCCTGGTAGGTATGAGGAAATGTCAAACATTCTTTACACAAGTACACCCGTTGCTATTTTCTATTAGTTGTTGTATAATCCCAAACCACGGCTCTCCAAAACTTTATTTATTGGACCTATTACTTAACTAAATGTCGCGTGGTGGTATTATTTGATGTTCTACGTCAAAACGAATTCATCCATTTGGATCGAGTTTGGATCTTTGCGCCAAACACACAAAATGAATTGTTCTATGTTGTTAAGTCATTTAGATGATATACATTTATATTTCTAGTAATCCCTTTACACTGGATAGTGCAATAGGTTGGTATAATATGTTTACTTAAACAGTTCTTGTGCAACGGAACCTCATTGCTTATTTACCCACAATGAGAGACATACGAAGTTTTAGTTAAGGTGTTTCGGTTAAGCCTCATTTCAAGGCGATTTTCATAGTTAACGGCTTTATGGTTGGTTATGCTTATCCGTTTTTAAAATTGTTTTATCGAGAAAGATATGATTAAACAAGAAATAATATAAAAAGATTTTACTAGGTCAGCTAATAATAAGCACAGTCACTGTATTATAAATATGCCTCAATGATGGAAATGTGACCAACATGTGATTGGCCGTAACTAATTTTTCCTAGTATAGGAATTAATTAAGCAAAATACTCCATCTAAGACAGCATTCAGAAATAACAAGTTCGGAACTCACACAGCCGTTCCTTAGCTATCATGGAAAAGATAGTAGACAAGAACAAAATAAGTTCCAATCTACTGGTACTTACTTTTTCAACTCAGACTTATACGCATGGTGTGGGTTACTTTTCTAATTAGTAGCTTCGACATGTATTCGATGTGCTCACCTTTATTCTGCCTGTTTCATTAGGCTTCCAGCAACTTAAGTTGATAATAAAATATGGCACTCGAGAAATATTATGTTCTCAGGTTTTTACGTGCACATATATTTGCGTGATATTTAATGTATTATTGATTGCCCAAACTTTCTAAAAAATATAACGATTATGATAACAAGAGTTTATTTGTTCTCATGACTTTTTATCCCATATCTGTGAAATTGTATCTCAGTGCTCGAATGGAGCAAACGCTCATCTGTACTGTAGCGCACTAGTAGGGTCTTGTTGCAGGTCCTTTAGCAAGACATTTTACTGGTTCTTACTTATGTTTTCAGTGGGTAGGTTTCGTAATTGACCTTATATATTATTCCGTTTCGGTGCCCCTCTAATAGCAAGAGCAGCGCAAAATGTCCGATTTCTGTCTGTTTGCATAGCCAGAACCGACTAATTTGTGATTTAATCCGCCATTAAGGAACATTGTGTGCAAGCCAAAAACACCTAGACAATAAATTGTTTGCGAGTCGCATTGATATTCCCCAGTGATTACCAAGCGTACTTTTTAATACGTATTGCATTTGTGTAACTGCTTAAGCAGCATTCGTCATTGAATTAAACAGGGGAACCTTTTGATATTAGGCAAATACCGTACTCTGAAAACACAATATATATATATGATGCAACTGTTGCCGTAACAAAAATGCTGTCAACTAATTAATCAGGCATTGATAAGCAACTTTTCATACCTATATTGCAACTTATGACGACGAGAAACACATCACTTAACTGCATACCGATTTTACCCATATATCCGACGAAAATCAGACGCTCGATTGCTCACAGATGCTATCACGTTTTGCAGTTACAAAGCAAAAGGGCCAAAGACGCTACAACGCGATTGAGAGAAAACGTTAAATTACGATTCTAGGCAGGTGTTTTACATACAACTGAGAGCGGGTACGACTATAAATGATGCCGCTTTCCACGTGCTTATTTCACTTCGGCATCAAAATGAAGTCAAACACTTGAAAGTTCATTGATGTTAGCTGGGTTGTGATCACGTGCGCCTATATTTCCTTTGACCAAAAACCGAGGTCGTCAAACATGTCATTCAAATTAAAAGAAATTTAGCATGCGGGCCTTCCAGTCATTAAATAGACTGCATTTTCACCCCAACTTCTCTCAGCAAAGGATGAAGTCCTAGCTTCGGACGCATAAAGCCCTACTTCAAGTTACGTTTCCTGCCTATCTTAACTTTATGCAAAATAAGTTGGCTGTCAGACCGACCTCTGTTGCTGGATTTTGTTTTTGCTTTAGTACTACAGCGTCTTTGAATTTTTCAGCAATTGGTTCCGGCGTTTCTAGAAATGAAGAGGCACTTTTGTGCCAGCTCCAAGCTGTTTCCGACAAACCGTCGTTTATGCTGTCTAGCACGTATCTGTTATCAGTTCGCCTTAGCTTTCGCTGAGATTAAGGACTTCCAAGTGAATCCAACGGCACATTCATTTCTGTTTATAGACTATACGTATTTTAGTACACATGCTTGCTTCGTTTCAAATAGCAGTTTAGCCGAAGGCTTTGCTTAAGCATTAGGAGTCGTCAGGTTTGCGGAAGTCACACACACGTATTGCAAAGAGTTCGGATTTGTACATTTGATTAAGTGCTCTCTTTAGTTGTTAGTGAAAGAGTCAAATTTAACACACTAACTCTTTGGGCTACTTAACTATTTTACTGTCTTCGGAATCCAAATCCAGCGAGACTGTTATGCACATGGGCTTCCTTGATGCTGTGAAGAGTCTGCATGTCTTTCATAATCATAGCGAAACCGATGTTTAATTTATCGTTTTCATAGTACCGCTACACTTGACGGTCTGCTTGCTGGCCTGTCCCATATGCTTTGTCCACGTCACCAGAACAGTTGCACGGGTTTACAAAACTTGTACATAATTGGTACATGATTGAAAGTTTTGCCTTACGAAAACCTAATGGATAAGTCTTACATGTTTTCGCCAACTTATAAGCTCTCGTTGGTAAGAGTCGTTACCACCTTTTGACAGGATAGGCCTCTTTAAAACAGAGGTGAAGCTAAATTAACGGTACGCATGTTCAATCATCATATGAGTACATTATGTTGCACTCTAAATTAAGCCTTTAATCCCAAGTGATGAAGTTGAAGGGTTGTTCAAGCCATAAAGTGACATACGGATTATCGTTGGGTGCATTACAATTGTTGCAGGACGTTGGCAATCAAATTGCAGCGACGTAATATGCTACTAAGCTTGAATTACTCAGACTGCAAGAGTGATACCGATGTATACTAGAAATTCTCAAGCGAAGGTCTCTTAAACAGAGAGGGTTGGTGACCTAATGACGGGGGACGGTAGTCATGCTACACTGGATGAGACTAAGACACAGGCGATTTGATGCGTCTTTCAAAGTGGTGGATTGATGTGACGATGGGCGTACTATCCACTCAAACACAACATCGATCCCTGATTATAATAACTGAGATTGCACTCAATGCAACAGAAGAATCCGATCTACTAACTGTTCGATACGCCCACAAATCGGCCGAAATTGTCGTCATACATTCTTCTATTATAAAGCAAGTCGCGGGTGTAGCGTAGTATTTGGTATTGGGTAGATAAAAGCTGTCACATTTGGGACGTGGACTTCCTTGAGACCGCAGTGAGACGTTAATAATAGCCATGCACAAAATGCTGCAAAAATTCTACCTAACAACGAAAGTCATTTGACCTCAAAACACGTTATGCTCAAATGTCTAGATAAGCCTAGCCCGGGATATTATAAGATGAGAACATGGCAAGGTTAAGAAAAATCCAAGCATTACTACCCTGTTGCGCTTTACTTGTTTCAGCTAGCCGATTTGATGATTGGATTTCGGTAGCATTTTGCAAGCTTCTCTTTAACAAGGTTATTGATTCAGCTAACGAGCATTTCTTACTATGGTATCAGATGTGCTAAGAGTTGCGAGAACGAAATGCTGTTATAATGGGAAATTTTCTCGGAGAACGACACCAGTAAATTATACCGTAAGTTTGAGAAGAGTCTTTCGTTTTTGCTCAGTCGCACAGGGGTAGATTGGAGCTCACTAATTTGCCGACCCACCAATGGCATGTAAGTCTACTGTATTTACTCACCCACGCATGTCTGGGGGTGTGAATACGACGTGAGGACGCATTGCGGTGCATGTGTCCTTGAAATATGTTAATTACCCTCGTCGATTTTGATACCAGCCAGTTGAGATTGGGTCGATGCCGACGTTTTTGGCTGGTGGTTTGCAACATCTCGACAGCAGTGCATAATGCCCTGGCTACCGTGTTCAAATGTTGATGGCGCTTCGACAGTTGCTTAATGTTATCCCAGCAAATGATAAAAGGGTTAGTGACAACGCTGTTGTAGACTGAATGTTACCTTCACATAAACCACCTTAGCAAAATAAGAATTCGTAAGTTTTAGGCGGTGAAAATATGAGATGCTACTTCTGTATAAATGAGTCCGGAACAATGTCTACCAGCTACTGGAGGCTCATCGGATCTATTTGCAAGTGCGCGGCCGCCTAAGGAGTTAATTCCAGCAGAATACAGAAATAAAAAGAAAGCTGAGTGCAGTGGCTTTTGAACAGATTTCATCAAATCTCATTTTATTCCATCAGCTTGGACAATTGAATCAAAATCAGTTTCGCAATGAACACGAGAAGGAATTTTACAGTATTGGTATGGTAAAAGAATCCTAGAAGTAGATAAAGAAGCGTTTAGGTCAAATCTAATCACCCATTTTAGAAAGAAAGGTGATGGAAGAATCCAGCGCGTACGATGCATTTATTTGATGAAACCAGTCTGTTTACGGCTGAATATTCAAGCGTTGTTGGTGTATTAAGCATTTTATTGACTTGACTTGAGTTCCCCGCCTTGGCAGACTTGAATGTTTAAATATTCCTTATCGCCCAGCTACGTATCCGGCCAATCTGGAAAACCTTAATATGCCATCCTACTAGAATTTTTGGTATTTTAAGTATCCATGGAAACTGTGCAAATAGATCACTGACGATTCACGCTCAACCGTTTGTTCCACGGTCATGACACATTCAGTAGTTGCGAATGACTTAAAAAGCGTAAAATTATTGCCCATTAGTTAATTTCTGGTGGCCGGTGGGACTCACTGGGACTCTTTTAACTTCCGATATAATTCCACGGGATGTACAGCTGAGCGGCTAATCGTACTCCCACAACGACAGAACAACAACGGATCATGGTGACGTGCTGGTATAGATTTGTTTTCCTATTTCGTTAGACTGCTGCTACCAAAAGAAATGCGGATGTTCTATGTGTGCCCTAAAGCTCGATCCACCTGAGTGTTGGCGAAATGTGGGTGGGTGAGATTTACTGTTTTATGTGAAGCTGCCGTTTGCACTAGTTGCAAAATACCCAAGACAAAATGAACCGTAATCGCTTTCAGCTCATACGTGTTTTTGACACGTCAAAGAAATTGACCGGGGGTTCAAATTCCCTACAGGCCTTGTGAACTGGAAGCAGAAAGTGCGGATGTGATAACTGAGATTGGGGCAGCACTACACGTCTGCTGGTGGACTCGCACCAAACCACAATCAGATCACTCATGTATGAATTTGAAGTTGACGAGCTGCTAACAACTTGTCATGGAGTGTGAGGCATGAATACAGTAATAGCTAGTGAACATCCAGTGGCCCTAGCTTGGCGAAAGCTGCTGCTGTCACACTCGTTTCCGTAGCAGTCATCCTAGGAATACTGTAAACTGACTTCCATGAACTTACCTGAGCTACAAATCAAGTGGACTGGTCACTACAGCGAGATTCATCTATCGAAACAATATAGGCAATCCTAAAGGAGTATGGAAAATGATTGTGCGCAAGATCCGTACCCCTCAATTATCAGATGGTTACACTAATGAAACTAAAATGGTTCGACAAGTATATTTTATTTGATTAGACATTGACGTGTACTAAGGAATAAATTCAGTCCGATGGGTTCTGCCGCCGATTACGTGGTGTCATAATCATGGCTGATTTCACGCAACAGCACCTGTGTTCAAAAATCCCAGCCACAACGAAGACGACCCACAAGAGGATCATTCATTAAGTGACGCTGCACTTGAGGAGTACAGATGACGGAGCAATGTTAAAGGGTTCAGCCGGACAGTCCCTGACTTCCAGGAGGGACCATGCGTCGGCACTTGTGGTGCACTTCAATTCCTTATTCGCAAATATTTAGGAAACGGTACAGAGTTTGATTTGTTTAGGCCCTGCCCCTTTTGACAGAAGAATTACGGCATAGTATGTGCTCGCAAGATATTCATTGGTAATTGGCGGTGCTTCAGATGCTATACCTAACGATTCGCATTTACTTGTCTGCCCCATCTTGACTTCTGTAACAGACCTTTCCAAGAAGTCGCTAACCGACAGCGGACTATTGAGCAAGTGCTACTGCCCGGTTGGGAAGTCAATTTCGAATAGTGATGACCGAATCAAGATGGAAAGTACCGGCTGAGTATCCTAAAAGCTGTTTTAACAAAAATGACCGCAGTTGAAACACTTTAACGGGTAGACAGTATACTTGTCCAAGCGTAATTGCTTTCCAGGAAAATTTCTTCAGTCTTTTAGATCTACTGGTGTTGACTCTTGCAAAACCCTTGCCTCTAAACTAATTCATAATCCGAACAAATGCATAACTCCTTGACAAGGTGCAAATGCCGTACAGCTACGTTTTGTCAGTCGTTGCATATATGGCATGATTTCTGCATGAATATAGTGTTTACATCTAAGAAATACGTGGCAAACGTTACTACTGAGCCGTGAAATAAGTTAAAATTGGTTTCTGCTGCCGTTTGAATGCTGTGGCATTTGACGCACTTCCAGTTTTTCAGTTTAATGGGTGTCGTAGGTGAAACTGCAGCCTTCATGAGGCTGTATAACGCATTCTTGAATTGACTTGAATGAGTAACGCACAAGTCGAAATACTCCGCTTCCCATTTCAAGCAAACGACTGTTCCGTGTTGGATGAAGAAATCCGGAAGACGAGGCGCCCGTTAAAAGCAAAATATTCGACACTGATAGCCATATTCTTCCAAGATTTAGTTATATGTTGCATACTTTTAAACCTGTTGAAGTACAGTGCAAATTTGGAAGCCATCTTTTCATGCTGTAAGCTATATTTCCTGGTAGGGGCATAATGAGTTGCTCAGAAGTTAGAAACGTGTACAAGTGTGATATTTTAGAGAGAGCACTAACTACCACCAAATATGATCTATCACGCGCTAGTCTTTAGCAAGCTGCCGCCCACAGCGTGCTTGTGTTTACATGATCCCATTGCTCAAGGTGCATTTTCCTATGATTTCACGAAATTTGTTCCTTGTTGTTGTTATTGGTTTGGTTTACCAAGTGAGACTGACTAGACGTCGACATGTTTTCCTGTTATTGATTTATGGATCTCTGCAAGGTTGTAACGTTGCCCTCAAATGCAGTTTGTTGTGCGTATGTGAATCAAAAGCATGGATATATAAATCCGGTTTGTTCTTATTGAGTCGTTTCGAAACTGACGATACGATATTTTGTGCAACCCTAGTCACCCGTCTCGATGTTTGCGTAGACTAGGTGTGAACCTGGTAGCTACATGTTGCTCCGTGGGATCGAACAGAAGACCAGTGGTCGATACTCTAGCATTTTCCTGTGATGAGAGAGAAGAGGCGAGTTGCAATCTCTTCAGAGTAATTGTAAAAGATTGTTTAGGCGCCGAAACCCAGTGAAAGCACTTTCTGTATAATTTGTTCTTGTTGTCCATATACCTCAAGCCACAGGATGAAAGTACTAAAAAGTCTTGGAACGAAGGCCTGGAATAGCGCGTTTTATTAACTGCGTTATATTTGAGCGATGTGAGCTGCAGCAGTGCTGCGTGGGTATGAACAGAGCTTTATACTCTGTCAGCTACAGCAGGCATTTTTTCACGAACTTCTCGGTCATTTTGGCTAAAACAGCTTTTAGGATACTCAGCCGGTACTTTCCATCTTGATTCGGTCATCACTATTCGAAATTGACTTCCCAACCGGGCAGTAGCACTTGCTCAATAGTCCGCTGTCGGTTAGCGACTTCTTGGAAAGGTCTGTTACAGAAGTCAAGATGGGGCAGACAAGTAAATGCGAATCGTTAGGTATAGCATCTGAAGCACCGCCAATTACCAATGAATATCTTGCGAGCACATACTATGCCGTACTTCTTCTGTCAAAAGGGGCAGGGCCTAAACAAATCAAACTCTGTACCGTTTCCTAAATATTTGCGAATAAGGAATTGAAGTGCACCACAAGTGCCGACGCATGGTCCCTCCTGGAAGTCAGGGACTGTCCGGCTGAACCCTTTAACATTGCTCCGTCATCTGTACTCCTCAAGTGCAGCGTCACTTAATGAATGATCCTCTTGTGGGTCGTCTTCGTTGTGGCTGGGATTTTTGAACACTGGTGCTGTTGCGTGAAATCAGCCATGATTATGACACCACGTAATCGGCGGCAGAACCCATCGGACTGAATTTATTCCTTAGTACACGTCAATGTCTAATCAAATAAAATATACTTGTCGAACCATTTTAGTTTCATTAGTGTAACCATCTGATAATTGAGGGGTACGGATCTTGCGCACAATCATTTTCCATACTCCTTTAGGATTGCCTATATTGTTTCGATAGATGAATCTCGCTGTAGTGACCAGTCCACTTGATTTGTAGCTCAGGTAAGTTCATGGAAGCCAGTTTACAGTATTCCTAGGATGACTGCTACGGAAACGAGTGTGACAGCAGCAGCTTTCGCCAAGCTAGGGCCACTGGATGTTCACTAGCTATTACTGTATTCATGCCTCACACTCCATGACAAGTTGTTAGCAGCTCGTCAACTTCAAATTCATACATGAGTGATCTGATTGTGGTTTGGTGCGAGTCCACCAGCAGACGTGTAGTGCTGCCCCAATCTCAGTTATCACATCCGCACTTTCTGCTTCCAGTTCACAAGGCCTGTAGGGAATTTGAACCCCCGGTCAATTTCTTTGACGTGTCAAAAACACGTATGAGCTGAAAGCGATTACGGTTCATTTTGTCTTGGGTATTTTGCAACTAGTGCAAACGGCAGCTTCACATAAAACAGTAAATCTCACCCACCCACATTTCGCCAACACTCAGGTGGATCGAGCTTTAGGGCACACATAGAACATCCGCATTTCTTTTGGTAGCAGCAGTCTAGCGAAATAGGAAAACAAATCTATACCAGCACGTCACCATGATCCGTTGTTGTTCTGTCGTTGTGGGAGTACGATTAGCCGCTCAGCTGTACATCCCGTGGAATTATATCGGAAGTTAAAAGAGTCCCAGAGAGTCCCACCGGCCACCAGAAATTAACTAATGGGCAATACTTTTACGCTTGTTAAGTCATTCGCAACTACTGAATGTGTCATGACCGTGGAACAAACGGTTGAGCGTGAATCGTCAGTGATCTATTTACACAGTTTCCATGGATACTTAAAATACCAAAAATTCTAGTAGGATGGCATATTAAGGTTTTCCAGATTGGCCGGATACGTATCTGGGCGATAAGGAATATTTAAACATTCAAGTCTGCCAAGGCGGGGAACTCAAGTCAAGTCAATAAAATGCTTAATACACCAACAACGCTTGAATATTCAGCCGTAAACAGACTGGTTTCATCAAATAAATGCATCGTACGCGCTGGATTCTTCCATCACCTTTCTTTCTAAAATGGGTGATTAGATTTGACCTAAACGCTTCTTTATCTACTTCTAGGATTCTTTTACCATACCAATACTGTAAAATTCCTTCTCGTGTTCATTGCGAAACTGATTTTGATTCAATTGTCCAAGCTGATGGAATAAAATGAGATTTGATGAAATCTGTTCAAAAGCCACTGCACTCAGCTTTCTTTTTATTTCTGTATTCTGCTGGAATTAACTCCTTAGGCGGCCGCGCACTTGCAAATAGATCCGATGAGCCTCCAGTAGCTGGTAGACATTGTTCCGGACTCATTTATGCAGAAGTAGCATCTCATATTTTCACCGCCTAAATGTTACGAATTCTTATTTTGCTAAGGTGGTTTATGTGAAGGTAACATTCAGTCTACAACAGCGTTGTCACTAACCCTTTTATCATTTGCTGGGATAACATTAAGCAACTGTCGAAGCGCCATCAACATTTGAACACGGTAGCCAGGGCATTATGCACTGCTGTCGAGATGTTGCAAACCACCAGCCAAAAACGTCGGCATCGACCCAATCTCAACTGGCTGGTATCAAAATCGACGAGGGTAATTAACATATTTCAAGGACACATGCACCGCAATGCGTCCTCACGTCGTATTCACACCCCCAGACATGCGTGGGTGAGTAAATACAGTAGACTTACATGCCATTGGTGGGTCGGCAAATTAGTGAGCTCCAATCTACCCCTGTGCGACTGAGCAAAAACGAAAGACTCTTCTCAAACCTACGGTAGGTAAGTCAGTTGAAGTGCAACATAGTTATCGTTGCTTGCTTTGTCCTAGCCTATCTACTCAGTAATACCACATCGGAAGCTAATTGCTATTCTTTTTCGTGCATGTGTGCTAATGTGTGAGAAACAAACCTTGTTAATAAACAATACTTAGGCTGGATTATTTGGCACATCAGATTGTTCTTATGTAGGAGTAACGTCGTGCCTTGAAGTTGAAATTATTCTGTATGCACCATCACCTGACATTTGACAGCGAGAATTCCACTTGCCTACATTTTTCCAAGTGAACTTGTGGGCAGCCGATTGCCATAAATAGGTAGCTTACAAACGCGGTCAGCATAAAGATGCTAATATGCAAGTGTAAATATTGCCTGTCATTAGATGATTGTTTCAATGGCATTGCTAGATGCCCAGTCGCTTGCGGAGCACGTTCATAACATCCTTCGCGCTCTCATTACAGATGCGCTGAAACACTGAGTGAAGTAGTGTTTCCTTCGTGCTGAGTTGCGCTGGGTTTGTCGCCAGCAACTACCGCGCCTCATCAAATAAGCATTAAACGTGTCACCGCTAATAAAATTCAGGACCAAATAGAGCACCTCAAAAGACACAGAAGCTTCCGTTCAACAGAGAAAACTATCTTGGATCCATTAGATGAAAACAGCAATGTTTTACTTTCTATTACATTAATTTTGGTCTGAGAATATGCCTTTTTCTAAGGACATAGCATGGTAGCCTGTGATTTAGTTGAAACTGAAGCAAAGTGGTTAATGATACATAAAACTAGCCGTAAAAGTGGCGCCGAGCTAGGCACTTTGCTTTCAGTGCACAATATTTCCACATATCCACACGACATTGTTGTGAACATGCGCTTCTAAGGTAACGCAGCGATGTTATAAAATTGGGAAGCATAATTACGTAAAATATTCCACCAAATGGTCATGGGTTTCCTTGTAGTTTGAGTTGGGAACATAAGCCTCCAAGACTGAGTGACATTTGCTATATTTAAAGAGTATTTTGACCTAAAGGTAACGTATACTTCACTTAGCGTGTCAATGATAAGAGAACTGGCCTTTGGATAGCGTACTCAAGATAAAAATGTATCTATTACGGAGGTATTTGATGTGGATGAACCAATTGTGAAGGTGGTGAAACAACTGTATTCTCAGGTTAGCAATATCAGCATACTGCTTGTATGCTAAACGGCGTTTCTTACTCCTTCCGCAGTAGGTGAATAAGTTGTGTTAAATATTTGAACGAAAATGAATATGCATTAACCGCACATTTTAAAAGGATAAACTTGCAAGCGTACTTTTACACAGCAGCCTTGCCACATGGCTTGGTTCATAAGTGATGCAGCCTTCAGCGTCTAAATTGAACAGTAGCTCCGTGCGCAGAGCTAGCTCCGTCTCACCTATTGTAATGACTGGCATTCCGTGAAATTGACTTCCTGTGCGTAGCATAACCATACGTATTCCCATTTCAGAGTAAGTAGAATTAATGTAAAATGTTTCGCAATTCACAAATGCACCGTAGAAATACGCTGACATTCGCGAACCTAACAACTAAACAAAGAGCATAATGGTAGTTAGGTTTTGTATATTTCGTTTCTCTAGCATAGTAAAGTTATAAAAATGAACTGCGTTTTTTGCAGAATACAAAGCGCAGCGATATGAAACAGGGAAAGTTAATTTTTCCTAGTTTCTGGTATATCTAAATATTTTGTTTAGTTACGTATACTCTTAATATTCCAACAACTAATTAACATAGTTCGCTAATGCTCATGAACCAAAACAGTCAATCGACACACTCACCAGCGTACAGCTGTCGTTAGAAACTGATGCATTTTTAAATTGCATTATTATATCTGGAGTGCAAAAGAGAACAGGATTAGCCTACACAGATAGTTTCATAACTTAAGAGATTGAAGTAGGTCACTCCGTGCCAAGTAAAATTATATGTGTGTTGTGTACGGTATCAGAGTCGATAGTAAATAAAATCTTGCAAATTTCCTTTGCATTTTTCACGATTTTTTAACTGAAACTAGGTGCCTTAGTATAATTATCATCATAATTAACATATAAGAACTGTAACTTTAAAAATTTGACCGACGGTGCTATTTCCTTAAACTTATCCACATTTCACTGGACGATACAAAAGCGTGGCTCATAATAGTTTTGTACAGCAGCCTGTTTCTGTAGAGCTAGTATAATTTTGGCTTTGTTAACCTATTTTTTACAGATAACAATATATTCTTATTAAAATAGTAAAGAAGCGTTGATGGTAGTGTTTACATTTTCCGGATAATATGTAGCTTGCTTTGTTCAACTACTTATCCTCTTGTTTTCATACGTTGCTGTAACATGTTACTTGACAATGTTGCTCACCTCTCGACCGGCCGAATTCTGCGGTCAACACCTTCGTAACAGTTACACAATGATCATTTTCGCCATTTATCTTACTAGTGATAAATTTGATACTCTTGTACACACTCTCTGACTGCAGCAAGTGGCGTCCGCGTGTTTTTAACTTCAGTATTACCGGATGAGTAAGTACACTTCCTTGTAATCCGATCACATCAGATCGACATTCGATTAGTATGGAGAGGTTGGGTGTAACACCTTTGGCTTTCTCGCTTAGCTAAGGGTAAAGGATTACTCATGTTGAAATGTCGATGAAGCAAATCACCATCACTGGCTTAGTAGAAAGATTGGGTCGAGTAAATTGGATTATTTAAATGTTGAACGCCACTTTATTTAATTAGCAAGCAAAGTTACTCACAAGAATAGATAATTCAGGGTGTTCGTCATCAAGTTACTGTCTGATATATGACATGCACTTAATGTAGTAAGGCTTATGGTCTGTATGAAATATAAACACTTGCCCACTGATTTGGCTTATGATGCGAAAACATAGTGTATTAATGGCCAAATCTCTTGACCAAAAATTAAAAGTCAATAGCGCTCGCAACCTTACCGAAAAAGCTACTCACAATAATATTTAGAACTATCTGCCATCGACCGAAAATGCTGTCGCAGATTGGCGCACAATACAAAACAATTTGGCAAACTCAACGGAACGATATTTGATCCTACTAAAAAGTCTCCCAGCACTATCACTAACATAAGTTAACCAGTTTTGTCCAAAAACTAATTGTGATTTCATCAACTTGAGTACACTTGGCTCCAACTAGTCTGCAATGAGGAAGTTTACTTGATTGGATAGTGAGCGATAGTTGGCGGGGCAAAACTACGACGTATATGCTTGTCGAACTTTGACATTAGGTAAAACTAAATAGTCAAAGGCTAGCAAAATGTAACTCTGTTCTGGTGAAATTTTCCAAGTTATCCCAATGCTATGGGAAATATTTAAGATAGTAATTAGAGGTGCGCTCGTCAGTCGGGGATAAATGTTCACCGAATTATAAGACTGAAAATTGTTGTTCAAACAAACGCTTAAATTATTATTATGACGTTTAAGCTGTGCTTTATAAGAATAAATGCCTACTTTCGCTTATATGACTTAATGCAGTATACAAGGTGCACAATTTTGCAATACAGTTTCACTATTGTATTCTATCATGACATACCCTTGGTAATATGACTTACGATACTGCAAGCGGAATATTCCGCGTCCAATCGAGCAATATTAATGAACATTCTGATGTCATAATTTGTGTCTACAAAAAAAGCATGTCGGAACTATAAGAAAAAACACTATAGCATCCTGTGTCGTAATATGCGAACTGCCAAACACAACCAGGTGTGTTCAACCACGTTCCTGTAACTTATAAATATCAACATGTAAAAATATACCAAAAAGATTTTCTTAGCTTTTATTTTCTAGTTGTCCTATTCGACACACCTTTTTCTTCTTCTGGAGTCCACCAGAAGGATCCCACAAGTGTACTACATCGTTCACTTGATGGATTTAAACGACGGTTGATAATATCAAACAGTTCAAACTGTTTGGTTTTTCGTGGACTGCCAAGAATTATCGATGACTCAACCGTAACTTTATATGGCAAAATGCGCCAATTGAAAGCTGATCCTACTGGCGGCATTGAAATACAGCTTCGGAATCCACCTACTTTCCATAATTCAGGAACCAGTCCTGCAAGCTGCAAAAGTAAACTTTGTTGATTATTGTGCATAGGCATAAAGCACCTGTGAGGAATATATTCAACATGTTTTACTAAAAATTTGCTTACCAAACTGCAAGGACTTTTGTGTTCCATTTGCGTGGCAGTTGTGATCAAACGAACTCCGATATCTGCAGGTTCCGAATTTTGAAATTAAATGTTTGTTATGTCATGCTCGTACAACTAAATATTATGTAATTATTCTGCTACTTCGTAGTCGTTAAAGTAAGATATTAATGGCATTACGTTATCGGAGATGGTTATTTTAATAATTTAAGATTCTTTTTCCAAGTATGCTGATGTTATCCAAGTTACAGTTGCGTGCATCTAATACTGTTTCAGGTTGATAATTATCGCGAGTGAGATGATGCCTTTTGCACTATACTTGCTTTAGAATTAATTTCACGCTTGTTAGTATCATAGTTTATACTCAGTTGTGCAACCACTGTAACAGTCAGTATTCTTGACAAAGATATGGTAGCTTAGTGCTCGTACTGTTTATTGGATTATGCACAATGTTTCACATTGGGCCCATTAATTCATTTCCCTTATGTTATTCATGATTATAAGCGCACATTTATTAGGTCAAATTACTTGGTGTCGACAGGTTCCCATCCATTCACCTGAAGCCACTGCGGCGATTTGGAGATATATAATATAAGGTAACAGAGAGCACCTTCATTGTTATCAAGCAAGGGCTACACCGAATTAGCCAAATGTAAATCCAGTCCATTCTTTGGAATGTAGGCTCTCCCGAATTCCGCAGCATGCTTAAACAGCTTAGTAGTTTCTTGGCATACGCCCAGTTTCAATGCAAATATAGTGGAGTCTAACAAGAAGTTCTGTAAATGCTATACTAAATTAACCCCAGAGCCTTTCAGTTCATACGTCCTGTGGTACGTGAATTTGTTGGTTCCCATCGATAGGGAAGTTGTATGTAATTCCATAAAACGCCTAGGTTTTGTTAAAGTCATCGGTCCGGATAATTCGTCTACCATGGTAATCAAAGAATAGGTTGAATTTTTGGCAACGCTCCTTCGTTTGCGTACAATGTGTATACAGCAACAACATATCGCTGACTTCTTGAAAGGTTTGAGTATCACACAATTCTGAAAAAAGCGCCAATCATTATCAATATATGGCCATTGCCTGGAAGATAACGATAAACATCATTCTTATTAGAAGGCTATACAAACTCCACTCCATAAGCACCCTCCAAATCGTTTATTACAATGTAAGTCCTATCCTAGAGACATTTGCCTGCCAAATATCTTCTCTGCTTTCCTCACTTGACAACGAAAATAAATTAACTCGTATGTGCTACCTTGATTTTGACAATGCATTCGTTTGTGTAAATCGCAAATTGATGCTAAAACATCTACTTATTCCAAGAACGCCTGCCTACATTTTCAATTTATTTAGCGATTAGTTTTCTGGATGCAAGTAGGCAACTTGACACCCCACTAATCAGCAGCTTTGGTATACTTCAGGAAGCAGCTTTTCTTCCTTTTCTCTTTGCTGCTTACGTTAGCTAAACAATATCCTCACAAATGTAAGATATGTTGACGACATCTTCCTGGGCATCAGTCATGGAACCGCCGATTCTTCACTCACGCTGTAAAATCATTTGGACGGTTTCTATATTTGGTTCATGGTATCCCTTTTCCTTTACCCAAAGACATAAATTACGTATAGTTCCTTAGTGTCCCCAGCATCTTATTGACAGCGTTGGATTCCACACGTTTATATCAGTAAAGCACCTAGGTGTGGTAATGAACTATATCTTATTTTATACCTTTATGTTAATGAAACTTTCACCAAAGGCCGAAGGTTGTCTTTCTATGCCACGCATCTAATTACCAACTTTGAAAATCGTGAGTTGATCCTTTGATTAGGTAGTGTGTCTTTCCTTCCCCATTAGAAGTGCCGTAATCCCAAGCTTTCCTTCGGTCTTTTAAGTAAGCATGTATAAGTTAAGTCTGAGTTTACGTCAACTATTAAAATATAAGGACATTCCGATGCTTATATTTCTCTGCAAGCTTCTCTCTGTACATAACAATGTATGCAAATCCTGGCATCTAATATATTGGTTGATAATAAACATCCGCTTCATTACGTCCCACTTGAGTGTTTGGCAAATTTGTCTATTAAACAGAATTAAAGCAACTTTATGATTTCACACAAGTTTAACGCTTAGCGGTTATCCATATTTGTTCGCAAATTCTGCTAGATCCCAATCCTGTCGTCCTAGACCTAACTAGCCGATTAGCTGTTGGATGATATTTTTGTCTTTATTCTATTAAACCGGTTTATGGTGCATTTCGTTAGTTGTTTATATTCTAGTACACTTCTGAAATCGTGTATGTTGTAGCTGAATCCTCATTCCTTCAAGGTGTATCAAGCGGTTTTAAGTTGAGTTGAATTATGTCTCTCATATAAGGCTTGTGTTATTTCTCCTAGGTAGTATACTTGTCGAATAAAATAAATATTACACTTGGTTAACAAATTGAAGTGAAAAATATAAGATTTAAGTTGGTGGTTTAGAAAGTTAGAGATGAGCGTAATTTACTTTCACTGATCTTGTTTGTTCTCATTAGGAGATTTTTCAAATTGATTATTTGCCTAGAAACTCCAGCTAGGAGATTAGTCACCTCATTGAACAGCTATTTAAATATTGTACAACATAATGTTTGAGAAACATGTCAGCCTGTATAAAGTCGATAAAAAATATTACTTAAAATTTACTATCCCTTCATTTGTGATAACTAGGTATCCCAAGGATACTTGCAAAATATCCAATCTTGTATACATACTGATTTATTTTAATAATTTTCAGTTTTGAAGCGTTAACGTTTCATTTAAATGAATACATATGCGACCTGGATGATACACCAATATGATGCCGTTTGCCTTTAAAATGGGATAGGTTTCCCTAGTACTTTTCTTGTATGTTACGCCCTAGTAGCAACGCCTAATAATCTATTGCACAAAACCATATGTAGGGATTTTACCAGTATCAAATAATTTTTCAATGCCGCCAGCTGAAGACGGTGACATTTAACTGGTTTTCCCAAATATACAGCTCACAGCTATGTTTTGTTGCCCATCACAGCAGAATTGCTTTATGCTTCTTCCAAGAACATGAGATCCACACAAATGAACATTGTTTAAACGATGCTCAATTATTTCCGAAAGGAGCAAAACTAGCTGGTCTCACGTCCCGTTTTCCAGCTTTAACTAATCCAACGCCATATCGTAACGCCACAAATTAAGGGGTATAATTTGTGTACGCATTTATTTTTGGCCTAATGCCAGCCGCTTTTCCTTGTTTTACTGCTGCTTTCTCTACTGCCATGTTTGCCTTTAAAGGTCACGAAAAATGTCAGTTTATTTTATTTTTGTGCTGCTTCCCCTGTTTTCACCGGCTCCCGTTTTTTTATGGCCCCAAGATGGAATCTGTAGCGTTCTAACGTAATAGATTTCTGAGTCTGGTTCCATTTGTTTCTTATACACCTTCAAAAAATGGCTTACAGCTAGAAGTGTTAACCTGAAGTTTGCATATGTATTTGTCCTTAGGATTTTATCATAATGAAATAACGATCTGTATTCTGACATTTGAAGACTGGCATTTAAAACAGAACTCCATCAATAAGCACTTGGACATAGAAACCGCTTACGAGACGCTGCGAACCTGGCCCCTGAAGTCGCACTGATGATGTTGACTAGTCAGGCAACGAAACGTCTGCACAATAATCACTCAGCTCGGAGAACCGCTCCAAATCTTCATCCTAACCCCGAGCTATGTTATCCTAGTTTACAACGCTGACATAAAAGTTTTGAAAATTATTTTTACACCTTTTTTGTCTAAGTGTTTCCAGTGATACCAAGTCTTGTTATGAATTATTCAAAAGATAGGTCTTTGTATAAATTTACTCCCTTCTAAGTAAACCATTCGCGGATTATATTTATCAATTGCGCCTAATACCCAAGAAGTTGGATTTTTTATTTTAGTATTATCAACGCATTATTTTCCTTTCGTTAATCCACTTACACAATTTGCAATTAAGTGGACAGTGTTCTGCTACGTGCGCAGCCGACATGGTAAATTGCTGAAGCATATCTTAACAAGACCTGACTTGGAAAAGCTCTGGCTGGTGTGCCTAATAATCATTCATGTTAGCATACTAACTTACAAACCAGCAATTATGAATACATACATCGCATGTCATTTCATATTAAAAGTTGTCGTAGGGGTAATCCTCAGAAATTTCAACCTTATGTATACGCTACCCGATTCTTGTCTACACTTCAAAGCAATGAATATGTTTTTACTGAATTAAGTAAGTAACTTAGCCAGCATTTCTGGCAGCGAGTCCTACCATCAAAAATTCATCAAGACTCTAATGGTTGCAGTTATTTCAGTCCTTATTGCATTTGTCTGTTCTTGATTCTCCGAGTAAATGCGGCAGAAGATATTTTATAACAGGTATATATGTCATGTATACTAGCAACTGAATTATAATAGAAAACACTTATATACGACTGAAAGACTTACAAAATAATTCGCCAAATAATGGTTTTAACAGGAAGTTGAGCATTATTATTCGTAGTAAATACATGACACCAGCAAGTATCAGCGCGTTTCACGCTCGTTATGTTGCGCAGAGCAAGCTAAGGATATATATGTTGTTCCTGTGTACAAAGTCGCAGGCATCCATTGGTCAAATCATTTTTCTATCGACCCAGTATAATAATATGCTAAATACCTTTTCGTTCTGAATAGTTACCAACCCAAATTGATCAATTATTTGACTAAAATCCGTCTTCATCTACGCTTTGCCTGCTTGATTATTCAGTAACCGCATAACCAGAACAGGACCCCACAAATTAAAAAGGCTACTTAACAATTTAGTTATTCAAACCTTTCCGCAATTCATTAGAAAATGGTAGTCGACATAGAGAATATTGTGGACTCGAAAAGCCACGCCATCCAGTTGGCCGTTGCCGCTAATGTCGATACACCATCATTGCACTATGTGCTTTAAAGTTACCAATTTTGTAGGGATCTTTCGACGAATAATTTGGCTGAACTATTTCAGGTAAACTAAGGCCGCAACTCCACCGCATCTTTGGGATATTATTCGGGACACCGCTGATAACAAGAATTTCGCTCATGCAATCAAATAAAAAGACTGTTGAGAAACGTTTTACCATAATTTTGCCTCGTCAACGGCATAATAAATACTATAATTATTTTGATCAATAGGCGTTGGTTTCTCAACTATACGCAACTGTTTACTCAAGTGTTATCTGTGCACCCGATTGTCACTCTGTTTTCACACTCGTAAATTTGCATATTTATTAATGCTTTTTATCAACTTATGGGAGATTGTGTAAATTGCTGAAAATGCACGTATTTCAATGCATAAAGCTTATCTTGATCTGGCTTGATTAGCACCAGTATTAGTTACGTCTGAAACAAGTAAATAGCCATAATATTTTAGGTTGTTTTGCTAATGTTCCTCTCATGAATTACATTTCTAATTTGGTGGGCCGTCAACGAGTTATTGGACCGTTGAATATAAAAACGTTAAACATTGCTAACGGTAACAAGCTGAAAACCAGAAGTACAACGTTGACGGTATTTGGACTGGCGTCGATACCTATCCGTTCATAAACTAGCATTTTCATCCTAATTGCTTAGTATGATTATAGATTTCTCTCATCCATCCTTTTGCGTGGTTAGAAGCAAGTGCAAATTCGCACGTCCCAAGCACCTGATGGATAGTAATTGGTGTTTCTCAACGGGGTATTCATTTTTAAGCACTTGGTATCGATTTAAATCGAGTATAGAGAACTGAAAATGCTGTCGTATATAGCCACAAGGGCGATTCAGCCGGCAACAATCCACTATTAGCTACTCGTGTATGCCTCAGCATTTGTTCAAACGAAATACTCGGTTGTCCATTACGGTCATGTGATTCATTTTTTCATTAAACACCTTTGGCTGGCTAGCCAAAATACATTTACGTGGGGCTAGCTGGGTGGTTCGGGTTAATCCCGTTCCAGTAAATTGTTCGTCTGCAGTGTTTCAGGACGTGGTGGGTTTCCGCCTGGCTAGCGTTTTCACTATAAAAACCACAAATATCTGTCTAACAACACTGCGACGTGACGGATGTGACTCGCCAAAAAATAAATTCACTGCTACTTACCTTTATAGAGGATCTCACACACATCACGTACATCATCCAATTCGTAGTCTTCCTTTGACCTTTCTTCACTGGAGAATCCGACGAGCAAAATCGCAACTGCAGTCACGTTAACCAACATACTCAATATGACCACTTGTACATTCAGACAAACAACCGCATGCATACATACACATGGGTTACTGGTTAACCTCAAATTCTATTGTGCACTTACCTGGCATACATGTTTGTATTACCATGAATACTGAATACTGTATTATAGAGCAAGTAGAAATGGATTCTGTACAACTCTTTCGAGATATGGCGAAAAACGTTATAAAAGTTGTCAACCGTGAATATCATTGTCGTTCTCATGTAATATTTAAAATATTCGACTTACGATATTTCAGGATTCACAAATGTGATGTCATCATAAGTGTGCAGTCGTTCCCTGAATCGAATAGAGGCAAAATGCAAATCTAACAACGTTTTGAACTGTTGCACAGATGTTGCCTCAATCACATGTTCGGGCAAACTATTCCAAATGTTTACCACTCTCCGTTCGAAGCACAGTGGGTGGGGAACACGTTTCATATCCGGCACAACAAGTTTGTATCTGTGTCCGCCTGTGCTGCATGGCCCTCGTAAGTGCAGCATTGGCCTTAACATGGGGAACTCACCGAGATGTAGAATTCGGTTGGTCATAATGAGGTCGACTCGCACCCGACGGTAGGACAAGGTGTAGAGTCCTAGTTTCTCGCACCGGTCTTCATACCCAAAGCCACGTAAACTCGGGATGAGCCTGGTAGCAACGCGTTGGACCCGTTCGATCTTTTGTGCCTCGCCTCGGGTAATCGGAAAGTAGGCGGGCGAACCGTACTCTAGCACTGGTCTAATGATAGAAGAGAACAGGCGATTGGCAACCTCTTCAGACCATGTGCAGAAGCTACGTTTGAGCGCCCAAAGCATGCGCAGTCCGTTCCGATATAGCCAGTTCGTGTTGTCCACGGACTTCAAATCGTAGCGTAAGAGTACACCTAGGTCCTTCACGGAGGGTGTGGGATATAGCGTTTGGCCGTCAAGGGTGTAGGTTCGGCCGTCTGCACCCTCCCCCAGGCTCATAAATACCGACTTGGCTGGGTTGACCGGGAGAAGAACTTCTGCAGACCATGTGGATAAGCGGTTGAGATCTTGCTGAAGTTGGCCACAGTCATCGGGAGCGTCGATTTCTCTCCAAATCTTCATGTCGTCCGCAAACAAGGCACACGGCGACCGGAGAAGCTGCGGTAGATCGTTGATGTGGATCAGGAACAGAGTGGGGCCCAGCACAGTGCCTTGAGGCGCGCCACTTGTAGAGGGTTACCAGTCAGTTAGATGGTCGTCGACCTGTACCCTCCACTTTCGTCCAATAAGAAAGTCGCGGATCCACCGGTGCAGTGAGCCACCGACGCCACACATGCTGAGTTTGTGAAGGAGAACCTCATGACTGACCTTGTCGAACGCTTTACTGAAATCGATGAATATCACGTCGACGGACTTCCCCTTGTTTATTGCCTTCAACCACTCATGCCTCGTCACAAGCAGGTTAGTAATGCATGAGCGACCTTGCATAAAACCGTGCTGTGCGGGCGTCAGGACCTGGTTTGACTGTAGCAACTACAGCAATCTCTTCTTCACGATTTTCTCAGCAACCTTTGTCAATATAGGTATCAGACAAATTGGCCTGTAATTGTCTAATTTGCTAGGGTCGCCGCCTTTCGGAATAGGCTTCACCACCGCACATTTCCAGTCAACCGGCAACAAACCTTCGGAGAGCGACCTGTTGAAAAGGTCAGTCACGACAGGAGAGAGGATGGTTGAAAGTGACTTGAGAACCAGTGGGTGAAGCCCATCAGGTCCGGCAGGTTTGGTGCCGTCAAGGTTGGCGAGTAGTTGAGCTACCTCTTCGACGCCACAATGCAGACTATCGAGTTCGGTAAAAGCGATACACGTCGAACTCGGAACAGACCCCTGGTTATTCGCAAATACAGAAGCAAAGTGCGCCGCCAACGCGGACGCACGCTCAGAGCTGGAGGTTAGGGGCTGTCCATCCGTGCCATCCAGCACTGGCACATCACCCGCAGGCTTCAGGCGTCGCTTCACGTATGCAAAGATTCTCTTGGGGGCGGTCTTCGCGGCTAATGCGAGCTGCTCTTCAAAGTGTCGGTGTTTATTCTTTTTTGCACTGTTGCAGAGATTCCGCTGACATTTATACCCTTCGTAATCATTGGCAGAGCCAGAGAGAAGGAATTTGTCCCACAGTCTGCGCCGCCTCCGAGCCAGGTTTCTATATTCCTTGTCAAACCAATGAGGCTTTATCGGTCCAACCTTTCGACATTTCAATGGCACAAAGTTGGAACACAATGATGTTAATCTCTCTTTTATAAATATCCAACAATCTTCCACAGATGCAGTTTGTGACAGAGACCAATCCAGTTGGCTCGCGGCTCGAGCAAGACCATCGAGGTCCGTTTTCCAGTAGTTGGGAGCTGGTTGCAGCGGATGTGAATCCGGCAAAGACAATTCCATATCAGCTATCAGTACTGAGTGGTTGCTCGTAGCCAGGGGCTCTAGGATCCTAACGTCACGCACGAGTTGTTCGTAGCTCGTTAACATCAGGTCGAGACAGGACGAGGTTGAATGTGCTGATATGCTTGTTGGCTGGCATATGTGTTGCGATGCACCAGTTTCAAGTAGCAAATCCACGAACTTTGCTTCAACTTCACTATGTCCAGGCATCAAATGCACATCAGGCCTTCGTATGCGAGGACAATTAAAATCGCCCATAAGCAGAAAGTGTGGACGACTCATGTGGGTCCGAAGATGGGGAAGCCAATCCAAACAACGACTCAGGGGACTGCGATAAACTGCGCCCACAAGCAGTTCTCCGCGCCTGAGGCGGATGGAGCACCACAGTAGCTCACACAGGCCATCGTCACTTCGGTAGGTGCTCACAAGTCTCCCACGCAGGGAAGACCGGATGTAAAGTAAGACACCACCGTGGGCATTCTTTAGTCTATCGCATCGGAAACAAGAGTAACCGTTGAGTTCAAGTTCTTGGGTGTATAACTCTGCATGCAGCCATGTCTCTGCGAGTCCCCCTACGTCTGGCCGCTCAGACGCAACGAAACAACAAAGCTCATCGCGCTTATTCATAATACTGCAAACGTTTGTGAAGGCTACTCGCAGGCCGCAGCAGGAGCCACCGGGCGTGCTTGAAGTGTGAGCAGCCTGTTTATCCTGATTCGCGGATTGTTGGAAACCACCCGAAAATTTACGATACGAAGATTTGTTTCCCCCTCACTAGTGCGTCTTTTCAACTCAAGGATGGCAGACTTGAGCCGCTCCCTGTCTACTGGGTCCAGGTCGGGACGAACATGGATCTTCAAACCTTTCAGCCTACTTAGGCGAGACATGATAAATCTTGGACTGGCTTCGTCCACATTCCCATGCCTTTACAGTCGTGCCTCGCACTGCCGAGAAAAAACTATTTAGTTATTTATTTATTTATTATCTAACTTTGATAGAAAGAATGCGACCATAGGATATTGCAATTTGGCATCATATCCTAGCTTCCAGCATCGGAAATACCTTACACCATTGTTAATTCTAAAGTCGGGTCAGGAGTAAGAGATGTCTTAAGTGTTGCGTTAGCTACGAACACGTGTGCTGGTGTTCCATCTGTATTATACTCGGCAATATTGAGTGACAACGATAGTTCAGCTTTCGGCTTGCGTGCTCTGTGTCCTTATGGATTGTTAAATCCTGTGAATGCCTGTGGCCGAATCTGATCTTTTACACTGAATACCAATAGGTGTACATCTATTTAAGATAACTGAAACGAGCTCATGAATATTTAGGCCTCATTTTTCGTTGATTCTCAAGAAAAAACCGTTCCCTTTTGGCAAGGCTGCTAGACATATATGACGACCATATGCAAGTGTTAAAGTCTTAGTGCATTTACGAAAATATAGTATGGACAAACCTATAAAATGCCCGAGGCAAATGCTGGAAATTTTAATTGCCTAGAATTGCTTCGGTGTAAATTACACGCGCGCGGTCCCGTTGTATTCCTGCGAACCGCGCGTTTGTAGGCGTTTTGGGTCAGCACTAGAAGATGCTTTGGTGAAATACGCTCAACATTTTTTCATGTAACCTCTCCGACTGGAGCATGTCTGCAATAACCTAACAAAGAGGAAAAAACGAAATCGTTTACGAAAACTAACATGAAACGTGGTGCTATTAATACGTTAAGTGTGCTGTTGAAACGTACTTTTGTCAAGTGCGATAATACGCACCATTCTCTTACACTCAGAAGACAATGTGAGAGAAGCCTACATGTCGAAACCTGGATGGGGTCGTCTAACATATGCTGTTGGTAATGAAAGTAACGTATGATAATGTTGGTGGTCAATAGTTTCCCAAAAATGCAGATATGCTTTTATGCATTTCTCTGCTGTCGACAACTTTGGTCTAACTAGTGCTGTCAGACGTTTTAGTCATTTGAACGATTATTGTGGACCAATGCTCCTTCGGCGCAATAATCATAGGTCTCTTCAACTACACCATGATTTAACTGCAGTCAATATCCGTCATATTAAACAAGCTTTTGATTTTTATAGGTTGTGCTTCGCAAGTTTAAGAAGATATCCCACAGAGTATCAGAGGACAAATTTACTGAAATTTTAGTCACCGTAAATCCTTATATCAAATTATCGCGTTGGACTAACCGGTGCAGCTGTTTGATCAATTTTTTGACCACCACATTTTACGAGTTAGACAATGTTTAAAGCAACAGGAGAACCTAGTTCGACTAAAATGTTCATCCTTTTCAGGACAATTCATTTAGTGAACGGGGTGAAAAGGCTAAGGGCAGGGCGTGCAAATGCTTAGATTGTGTTGCGCTAACTAAGTGAGTTGGTTGTTTCTTTTCACTTGATATCGCGCGCCAGTTAGAGAAAAATATTCAGCTACACCGCGTATTTTGCTGACATGCTAGCAAAATATCTAAGGATTCTTAATGTTGGTTCTGTCATATTAAAAGAATACTGGATCCATTTGCCGTATCTGTCTAATTGAACAAATAAACTGCGGAGTAGGAAATTTACCCATTTTATGCTGACGGACCCTACCTACAATGTAATATAAGCCATCAAATTAGCCTAGTTTTCATTACTTCTTTTGTTGCAATGTTAAAAAATAAGCTGTTATTTTTCAATCATTTTATCACTACACCTTAATTTAGAGTAAGTATTTTTATAGTTGAATCACAAAAAGCAGCTGTAGTGGAAAAACCAAAACGGTTAGTGTGCTTTAAGTATATATAGAATCTTTGACATATTTATATTATTTATAGAACCCTTGTCGCTTATAGTAAATGAAAATGTGCGATAGATATTGCATCCGTGATCTGCAATCATCTGTCCCTTTTTAAAAACGCTAACAACAAATGTCCTCGTGACATGCAGTGTGGTATAACTAATTTACCGTATGAGGTGTGTCCATTCCAAACTTAACAGGTGCAGAATCCTAGCATTGGCAGAAGCGATCGCGATTCGTCACAACAGCCCTCCATTATGTGTGCAGTAAACGTCTGTCAAAGCATTGGATCTATCATGGTCAGCTGTCAAACGAGCGGCTGCCTTATGAAGGGCTTACTCTTATTATCAGCATTTTGACACCACCATTTTATAGTTACCCTATCCAAACTTTCTTATCTCAAATATTTATAAGCATTGTACTAGTCCTGACGATGGATCAACGAATAGGAGCTTGTTAGCTAGACCATATTTTCATGACTGAAACGGAAATCATTCAGTAATGGAAAATAAATTATTGTTAAAAGTATATCAAATTTGGTGCTGTTTTATAACGTTCTGATATACCTTGCGTTTACTTGTGCAGCATGAAAGTTTTAAATAGTAATAGTAATAGCAAAATAATAAATAGTAAATAGTAATAGTAAAATAGTTTTAAATAGTAATACACAAGCTAAATTCAGATTTTCATTAAACATGTAGACTAATTACATTCCAATTGTCAACCTATTTTCCATAACAGAAAACGTGAAACATGCTCAGTGCCATATGGTATCACTATGCTAGGAAAGACTGACGATATCTTGGAATGAAAGTTGACATTACGCCTCCAAGTAATGTATAAAACCTTGATGCAAATAATCTAAATGCAGTAATTTAATGTCAGTATCTGTCAACGAGGTAGGAAAACCGTGCGGCTAAGGCTAGGTTAGCATTGTTTCATGCATCAGTAATAATATAGATAAAAAATAAAGAAAATAAATGAATAATAAAAATAAGCAAATAAAGGGATAGAGGGATACAATAAATGATAAAATAAACTACATAGCAAATAAATCTGTGATCGTAAAATCAGTAATGAAATTGAGTTCAAACTATCCGAAAACGAACCAAAAATTAGCAACCGTTGTTAGCAAATGGGTTACTTCCAATATACTTTTTCTTCAATATCAACTGAAAAGATACTGGAACTAGACTAATGGAAAATGATTTCAATCACTTGAATTGGCCTTAGTGAAAATGCTCGGCATTTACACCTGTTTTATGTAGGAGGATCTTGCACCGTATAAATAATGTAAACACATTTGATAAGTCGGAAAATTGATTAAATTCCTACAAAAGTTCAACCCCATGTGAGCTTTTCACCATATTTGAAAAAGAGAATCTTCCAAACTTCTGCATAAAATGGGTTAATGCACATCCTGCAAGGGCACTGCTATGAACTTGAATACAACCTGGATTGTTCTCGTGATAGTTGGAGGATTTTAATCCGCTTGTAAAGGAAGATTGACCCGGCTCATACAATACTGCAAACACTGCAAGCTACAGGAGTCTAGATATCGCACACCCTTCTTTATAAAGTATGGCAAAATGTCGTGAGTAACCTCCATCCTCCGAAGCAAGCAAGTACGATTGATTCAGTCTAGTGTGCAGGTAGTGCAGCCCCTGTAATGCCTGTATTTAGTTGCGATCGTGCCATTATTATCCACGGGTACTGCAATCTGTAGTCAAATAGATACTGCGAACACGGCTATATCCATTGCGGAAGAGGTTATATATTTAAGAACGCTAACTAAGCTAAGAAACACACGTAAGCTTTGAGTCACTTACAACGTCAATTTATAGCAGGTGGAACATTGGATGAGGACATAGATTCCGCTAAAGAGTAGTGACTGGTTCAAGGTGAGAGTACTGGCCGTGATGGTACAGAGTGATTAGTTGCTGGTTACACAGTAATGCCAGAAGTAATTCGTCGCTTATCTGTCTCGGGAGCAGCTTGATTTACTGCAGTTAGTCAGTTAGATTGCTTCTGTTTTCCGGATAAGGAACGCCTTATGCATGTCGTAACGGTGTCGTGATCTGCTAGACGTAGTCTAGATGTATATTTTTGCTGGGTAAATAGTTAGTTGACCCGCAAATGATTGTGTAGATCAGTGGCTTATGGCCAGTAAAGACTGTAAAGTGTCGAAATTAGACGTAGGGGCTAACTGTATGTTGTCTAAGTTGACCACAAACAGATCCCTACCTAAGCTGTTTTAAGGCAGTACAGTAGGTTGAATGCGTTTAGAGAAAAACTCAAGTTACCTATGGATGGCTGACGTGTCGTTGAAGAACTGCATTGAGAGCGGTTCCAGAGACCTCAATCGCAAGATAAAGTGGCGCAGTTGCTTCTGGGGTGGCAATAAGGGGTATGCGAGAAATAACACTGAGCTTCTTACAAGCCAGTTTGGCGTCATCTAAAAAGAGAAAATAGCCTTTCTTACGGCGGAGCAAGTCAGTCATTGTAATCGTAATGCTTGCGCAATCTGACATAAAGCGTCCGTAACAGTTGACCAGGCCGAAGAACCGGTGACGTTTATTGAAAGATTTGGCCGCAAGGAAGAACTTCAGTGACTGAATTTTCACTTGTACGGCTACAATAATAGCGGAGGATACCTTGTAACAAAGTCAGTGGTGTACTTGCTTAGGTCGTATTTATGGGGGTTGGCGGTAACCCCATGCCGCAACGGTCGCGTAAAAAGCATGTTAAGATGACTTATATGTACATTATCAGAAAATCTGGAGAAGTGATTATCATCTATGTAAGGATATAAGCCTTCGAGTCCTAGTGTTAGACCGTTAATTAAATGCTGCACGTTGTGAGCAGCTTTGCTGAGGCAGCAAGGCAATCTGCGATAAGCGAATAGACAGACCAGTGTGATGAGCTCAGTTTTAGCTGAGTCGGATGGTGCCCCTGGCATCTGATGGAATGTGCGTATTTAGACGATTTTTTAAAGATAGACTTACTAGCTAAAGCTGAAGTTAAATCTTACATGAACGAGTTCCGGGGATCTGGACAAGCATTACAATCGAGTAGGTGTCTAGCAATAAAGGTGACAAGGATCATAGGGCCGCTCATCGATAGGCTTCGTGGAACATGCTCGATAATCCTTGTAGAAAGCTTGCTCTCAGTAAGAAAAATCTAAAAGTATATGTGAAAAATGGGCCGGAAGATTGTTGAGTGCCCTGTAGTCACCACATTGACGACCTTCACCGGATTATCTTGGTAGACCTTGGTGGTCTAATGGTAAAGCGCGTGGAATCTTAGATGGGGGGGTCATTCCAAATTCGGGTATTTACCAGAATTCTGCCTAGGATTCTGAGCTTTTCAGAAGTTGGTCAGAAGAGACGAGTCGGAAAAGGGAAAACAATAATGCTGATATTGAGCATTAGCTTTACATCACTGGAAAAATTTGTCAACTTGAGTATGTAGGAGCGTAAGGAGCTTGTTGTAAAGGCCAATAATAGGCTATTATTTATTATTCAGGACACGAACTTGAGTGCTCGGTGCTAGGTTGGCACTAGTATTGATCACGCTGGGATATCTCCGAGAGTTGATAAACTTCTGCCATTAACAGCGGCGGTTAATTCAAAATGTTGTAGACATGCTATGAACACGAAAGTTAAAGTTGAGGCTGTTACTATGGAAGCACAGCGAAAGCTTCGCTGGAGGTCTGAATTGTGCGTTGGCAGCTTTTCGCCGATATTTGGTATTGGTGTGCGGTTAGCAACAAGCTTTCTGCTCAGCGAGATTGAGACGACCCCACCTGAGCTACCCGGTACGAATCTAATTTCAGCTTCGATGTCTAGTAGGAACTAGTTACCAGAAGTTAAATTACTAACGTGGAAATGGTAACTTTTATTTGGGATGGTGGTGTCTGTCGCCATTACGGTTCGGCCCAGGTGTCCTCGTAGTTTTTGCGAAGTTACAAGGCTTGAATCAGTTGTGGGCGGAGATTTGGAAACGGTGGTAATACCAAATATACGCTTGCCTGTACTGGGACTTAGAGCGCCTTGTGGGTGAATTGAAAAGGGGATTTGAATCGAGTTCATGGCGACGGCTCTTATCAAACTTTTGGATTTGGCAAATAACTGCCGCAACTCTGTGTGCAGGACTTTTATATTTGACTGCAAGCTAGTAATCAAAGTGTCCTGTGAATCGAGGGCGTTGGCATTGCTGGCTTTAGCTTTTGGCTGTTTACGTTCGACGAATCGATCAGCTAAATCAGCTAGTTGAGTGAGCAATATTTGATCACGATAGCAAGAATCACTTGTGCGTTATCCGATAGCAGCGGTAGACAAGGTTTGCAGGGTATACTATGTTCCAACGTGCATGAATCAAGAAGTTGCTGCATCTCATGTAACTGGGTTGAGGGCCACTTTTTACTCAACTGTAAATCCCTGCAATGCTGCTGCAGACGGATCTTCTTAGAGGTCTTGACATGCTTAATCGTTGCATCCAAGAGTGCCACATAGCGGTTATTGGTTATAAAAATAACGTCTATAACTTTTATTGATATTTCTTTAGAGAGATAGGACATGCGCGGGATATATTTTGCTTAGTCGGAAGTACTGATTTATTTATAAAACTCTGCCTCCAGATGATCAAACCACAAAAGTGACTACATGTTCCAAAAATTTGCGACTAACAGCGATGCAACACCAACGGGTGACACTAATTTATGGTCTTTGGAATACATGGTTTAAAAATGAATGACAGAATTTGGCGCCGTCTGCAGAAATCAAGCGGAACAAGGGAAAAATAAAAGGAACGAGCTCATTGGGGGAAAACTCAACATACGGGAGTTGAATTAATACCGAACTCTAGGCCACCAATTTAACAGTAACCCGGATAACGATTTCAGTTTACAGATGTTGACTCAGCGCAATTTAAAGTCTAAAGCGAAGGCCTCCCTGTTTGCCTGTTTATAAAATATCGACACCGTCGGAGGGTGCTAGCAAGGGAAATGAAAAATGTATAACGCGCAGGAAGGATCGCGCGTTGCAATTGGAACGAGCGACATGGTCGAGGAACGGATTAAAACCTTAGCATAGGCGGTGCGCGACTCAAGCAATCAAACTCAATAAACAGCACAAAAATAACGGCGGCCTCCTAATTGTACCAAAAACTAATAATTTTAATAACAAATTTATAATGGCAAACTGGGAAGTCCCCAGAATTGTACAAGACGGAATAACAAAGTGACATAGAGCTAGACGAGAGATACTGACACAAGTAATCCTTGTGCAAGATCCGTAGTACCAGAAGCTTGGAGGAAAGTTAAAAAAACTAGCTATACAACTTTTCTACACCGCTTAATGCTGACACATCTGATCCGCAGGACCAAACATCTTTGCACATTAAGTCATTTTGTAAAACATTAGCCTGTACCCACAACTGGACGATCAACTGTCTCATTTTGACGGGTTTTGTTCAACTTCAGATAAAAAATAAAATAAAAGATGGTGTAAAAGATGTTTATGAATGGAGAGGCCAACAGCTGAAACTAGCTACGCAATACAGTCGGTTGGAATGCCTCCAGAACTATTTATCTCTCAGAATTTCTCACTCTTGAAAGGCTTTTCCGACTTCTGTCATTTCTGCGCCCACCGTATCAGATTTTTAAAAAATGACTGGACAGTGTAATACATCACCTGCATCGCCTGCTTTAATTTCTCTTCACTTAGTGACAACAGGACACAGCCAAGCGTACTGCTCTCCAAGCATCGTGAACTCGGTGTAAATGCATATATATACGTGTGGACGGCTACACATGTGTGTTCTTAAACATGACTTGATTTATAGTGGATTTGCATTTCCAAAGACCGCAGTGAGTCAAACAGGGTGAACCTAGATTTGCTGCCAATTTTGTTTTTTTAGAATGTTCACTATGATCATCCTTCGGGACCTGTTAAGCTTCAGATTTTGAATCCGTACTGAACCATTGTACCATTGTTTCATTGCAAGGAGAATCGCAGAGAAAGTGAGTATGGCTTTCTATTTCCCATACAACAAAGCTCACAACGTGCTAGGTTGAGGACTATATTATTGCACGCAAGACTGCGCTTCGGAGAGCGCGCATGCGTTCTATGCAATGCTTGGCAATTGCAGACACGGACGTACCCGAGTGAAATGAAGTGGTCTGCGCAACCGGAAGTGTCTAGCGGTTAAATCTTGACACATGGTCCAATCATTTCAGCTCGGCGTTCTTTCACATGCAGACTGACTGAATGTGATTCAGAAGACTGTACAGATTGGCCTCCCATATGATTTGGCGGCGTCCGAATCCGGATTTGCCTGTCACTGTGACCTCCATGGAGACAGTCACAGGACGCATGCGCCTACAGAGGGACCATGCGTAGTTTGCGCTGCACCACCCACAGTTCCACCCACACACCCAAAATCCTGTGTGGATGGCAGCCACGTTTCATCAACGGAGCCGGCCCACACTCCTTCAACAAGCAGAACAGAAGCATTCCGGACTAGTTGGGAGATAATGCACATCATACGTACACATGGCGGTGGCTGGACCGTAGCCCGTTCCACACAGGATGGAACCACTCTTTGAGCCTAGCATCGTCACGATGACAGTGCACTCCGTCTCCTCCAGCGACGACCAACTGTCTCCTGGAGCCGGTATGCACGAGGTAGTGGGTAATAGACAAGTAAGCACCTTGTCAACATTCACATCAGGCGCATCCACACCGGGGACCTCAAACAACATCTACTTCTGAAATGCAAGCTTACTCAGCACGCAACCAAACGTCGCACGTACGCCGCCTTGTTGGCCTGGATTAGTAAATCGAATAAGAGCGTACGCAACATACTTCTAATCCGCGTGCAATAGTACCTTCTCCTGCACCTGAGCAATCGCCTTTATGATCAGTGTCTTGGATTCGCGACATCTGAAATCAACATGAGTTTGTCATAAACTCACCTTCTTCATGTTCTGGTAATGTTAGTTCCGGTTTGCTCGAGTGCCGTATCCCTGCACTAGGTTAGCGGCACAAAAGCGGTATGAGTATCCTCGTCGAATTCATTCGGTATACATATATACATAGATTGACGTCATCCTTGTCCAATAGCAGTTCGAATACAGTATATGTGCATGCGTTTATCCAAACTCAAATGTGAGCTGTCACAAACTGTATAGAGACACATTAGACATCAGCATTAATGTTAGGACAAACGTGCATGGGTTTCGTTTGGAGGTCAAGCTAACAACTATTTTCGCAGGCATGAGAATAACTACCCAAATCGAACTGTTGATGTTTTCTTCAACATTTAGACGTGACCGCCTTAAATCTTGGGCATCCATATTTGAAGGAACCCGATGTACCAATAGTGAAGCAACTGTTAGGTAGAATGACGACTAAACCACTGGTACATTGAAATAGTGCGCACTTAGGTGTTGCCACAATCGAATGCACGAACGAATGTGGAATATTGTGAACAGCAACCGCTTGGTAGCCAGGAGTTAACGCGACCGATATACCGCGATAATGACACACAATGAACAACCCCATTGATGGGGCAATCACTGCATGGTTGATTATTTGAATTCAGAGAGATGGGAAGGTAGAAATGCCCAATAGGAGTAGGTGGACTCACCGGACTTTCTTGCGTTGAAAATCGTTAGATCCGAATGAAAGCACTTACTACGCACTCCGAAGGTCTCATGTGGGGTGAGTGATAGTTCATTTCTCTGTTGCAGAGCATGAACCAACCGGAAGCCCTCACACCACAGTCGCTGACCAAGTGACGCTTGGAGACCTTGTTTACATAAGGTTGCGAGTCGACATTCTGGACAGCCAGGAACCGGTGCAAGTTGGCATTCCAAACACATCGATTGCTGTCATTCGTACTGACCTCTCCGGTAGAACAGAGCCCGAGGATTGTTGACAGGTGTTGTTGGAGGGCCAGAATGCCACTGCCTTGCGCAGATCCAACTCAGTCTTTACGCACTCCTAGTTGTCCATGATCGGTGTTTTTGTAGAACATTATCATGCTAATATCTCGCCACTGTAACCAGAAGGGTCGGTTTTCGTCGCCGGGCGCGCACAACTTAGTCAAACACGGTTGCAAGCTTAGTAAATCATAACCCAAATTTAAATACCGGCGGGACTGATGTCTCTGTGCGTACAGATGCTGTGTTGTAGCCGTTAGAATCACTTGCATCAATACTGTGCTTGCGTGTGAAGCCTCGATTTATCTGCCGTCTAAAGGTTGAGCGTAATGCGGTGACTGCTAGTGACATCTCACATACGCAATAGAAACCATCACCAGTTTATTTCCACGATGTGACCAAATCATAGTTTAATTTTACTAGGTATGCATGAATGTGTCAAATCAAGTCAAGACAAGATAGGCCCAGGTGATTGCATGTTTATCTTTTACACTAACGCAACGGAGATATTGGAAGACCATGTCTATGCTACTATACAAAAGTGGATCAAAATGAGACATGTACGCGAAGATCACTTTAATAATTGTTGGCGCTGTATGGTAGTGAAATTCGTTAGGTCAACAAGCAAGCGTGACAGGCAAGACGAAAATAGTATTACGGTAGGATGAGATGCGGGGAAAACAAAGTTTTAATTCTGGTCGCATATTAGGGGGCGCAGTGTTTTTGGTATGGTACTTAATGTTGGGTAGCATCTCTTATATTTAACCCTGAGAGACTATTGTGAGTATAAAGAAAACGAGAATTGCTCAACACAGCTAGAGTATCGCTGGATAAACTGGCGCACCTAGAAACGCTCATTATCGATCGTTTCATAAAGATGTAGTCTTTCTAGAGATGCGGGAGGATACAGCATTAGGTTAAAAAATTAATTAGTATAAACAGAGTGATGAACGTATCATGTTTGAGAGAACCACAAATGATTTATTCGGACATAAAGGAAAGCTTTACAAATAGACACCGAGATATATGACCAGAGAATGATTTGGGTATGGGATATTACGCACAGTCATACTGGGGGAGATAGTTACGTGGAACCACAATTATCTGCACGAAGAAACGAAACGGTCGTTACGAAACTTTGCTTGGGAACTGTCATACCCATTATAATTTTGAAGATCAATCTGTTTTTCTAACTTTTTCAAACATTTATCACACCTACCGATACAATGTTCGGTACTGTCGCGAGAACTATTTTTGGTATAATTGTTTCATCGTTCTTTATATTCTCCCAGTTTATCTTGCTTCATTTGTGCGTCTAGCATGTATCAATGCTAATTGGGATAAGCATAGGATTTTTAACATCTGGTGTCTCAAGAACAACATTAGTCTCAAAGCCATCATGGTGAAATCTCCGGATATTTTGTCTATTTCGGCACGAATAACCCACATAGCAAGTAAAGCATTTCTGAGATAAAGTACCTACCTAACAACTAGACGTCCGGGTGAAGTCCGCCTCCATGCGAGTCGTCTGAGCTTGGATTTACAGACTGCGCTAACACAGGCTGATAATGGCAGACCTTACAATAAGACCTCAGAAGGTAACGCATCAAGAAGACGGGAGTAGAAGGAAAGGCAAAGGCGCAAGTTCGAACATTTGCTGGTTAAAATTAATAAGGCCGATAGCCATACTGAAAAGCATGTGTCTAGTAGCATTACTTTTAGGGTTGTTAACATGTCAGATAGGGATAGTTAATTGTTACTGAGTATTGAGTTTTAGAAAGGGTCTGAATTTTTCTATCAGTAAATCTAAACTAAGAGCAGCAGGTTTGATTCCCGCGGTAGAAACTTCTATGACGAGACTACTCGCTGAAAAGGCAGAGGACATCAGCGAACAATTAGCCGATATAATTTGACTTCAACAGCCGGCAGAACGGAATTTTGCGCCAGCCGAACACATAGCGTTAAAGACCCTGAAATTGGGTCCTAGTATGGTCAATACAACAGCGGATAACTGTAATGTAACAGTGCTAAAGAATAAACCAGATCATTCAGAAAAAATGAAGGAGCATTTAAGCACCGAACCACACAGTTATCACAGCGGTAATGAATAAGAAGAAATCAGATGTCCGTGTTCACCTAAGTACCGTGAATGACAGTTTAGGAAAGTGTAAGTGGTACGACATTCATCCGAACTCGGCTATTCCAACTAGAATTTACCGTTTACCAAAGATGCTTAAGCACGACTGCTCTTTGCAACCTATATTGGATGGCATAGCTTCTTCCACACATGAAATAGTGAGATATGTAGCGAACCTACTGCAATCCCTAATAGGCAGAACGAGCCCATTTGTAACGAACGCTCATGAATTTGCGCGAATGATATGGAGTGTGAACATTGAACATGTTGAGTTGATGCTCACTTCCATGTTGCCTCCTTGTTTAAAAATATACCCAAAGAGGAAGTGTTACCATTAACGATGAGGTGCTTGATAAGATGCAGCAGCTTAGGGTATATAACAAGACTTACAATGGATCGACGGGATAGCTTTGTGCCTCGACATGACTTGTTTCACATTCCAGTCGATAATGAACACTCAAGAACAGGGTCTGGCCATGAGAGCTTCAATACATTAGCATAGAAGAGTTTGAACAGAAGACCTTCCAAACTTTTCTTAGCGCTCTGGGAGTATAAGAGCGCTAAGTGTGTGAAACTTTGCGATTATTAAAATGGATAGCAAGGTGGGAATCTTTGAGTATTTGAACTCAAGTGACGATGCCATAAAGTTCCCTATGGAATCTGAGTCGCAGGGTGGTACTCCACCGATCCTTGATTGTCTGCTCCACATGAACAGAAGAACGTTAAAACTGCAACGTATCGCAAGCCAATAGACACAGATGGGGTACTTAACTATAGTGCAGGCCACCCGAAGCACTTTTCTGCGGGAATGACTTCTCCACTCTTTCACAGAGCAAGTGCACTGCACACAGGAAGAAACTAGAAAAACCGCGCAGAAGGAGATGAAAAACCTATTATCTAGCGGATATACGAAGCGATTGATGAAACTGCAGCTACAGAAGTTTTGCCACGCACACACATGACCAACCGCAATGTGGATAGCGACAGTATGTAGACCGTTAAAGAGAAAACTTCGGAAGCGCTTCGGAAGGTACTGAATTAGGAGAAGGAAGGGGTCGTTTCCAAAAGGATAAAACGATACGGACGATGCTTGTGCATTTGAAGGATTTCCTTTCGTTTGATAGAGCAACTAATTGCATTTACAAAATTCCATGTTATGATTGTACGCAGATGTATATAGGCCAAACGGTGCGAGAAGTACGTACAAGCATTTCAGAACATTGACGACATATATCATGACCTCCGAGAAACAAGGTCGAGTCTGCTCAGAGACCCAGCATACGCTAGACACAGGGCACAAAATTGACTGCAAATGTCGAGGTTATCAAGGAGGGATTGCGATTAGCTTAAGAAAGGCTAATTGCTGAGGCAATAGAATTAATCAACACTAACAACTGCGTGAATATGGTAGACGAGGTGATGGTTGTCTAGTGTCTGGTGTCCAGTCTTACTCTTGCCAGGTTGATAAGCATTGGTGGGTGGATCCGAAGTCGAAATCTACTAGCAACGCTCCCTTCCTCAAAGTCCTAAGTACCGAAGACAAATTCTATCAGTGAGCAAGTTACTTCCAAAGGACCACTTAAGATTGCCGAGTATACATGTAGCTAACCTCAGACCAGCATCTTTTGTTCACCATTTGATCCTGGCTGAAGCAATCCACGGAGTACACACGAACATGGTGACTTTTGACCGCTGTAACTCGTCAGTGAACTGCAAGTTTATTAATCTCCGTAGATAGCTTATACACGGCTGTTATAACATGCCAATGTTAATCTAATTCACTACGACTGAAGCAGCTTTTGAGTCAAAAGCGAAACATTTTGCGACGTGACAGATATAGTAACCTGTCGTCTACCAAGCCTTATGAAATGATCACTTTGCGATCAGTCCAAATATATTCAATGAGATCCAAATGACTACATTTGCTAGTTTTCGGAAGATTCGAGGCAGTGTTCTGTAAGCATGATCATATGGAGAGCGGCAACACGGCCGTATAGTGAGATATGGTGAGCGGTCTAGAGGCCGTGAGACAACAACCCAAAACGACCTCCTGGTTGGTGAACCAAGAGGATATCATCATCCACTTAAGAAAAGTGAAGCGATCTATCACCCATCGCGTTGTTTTGCCGTCCCCGTACGTAGCCGCCTTGCTGTCCGTGCTATAGCCGCCTAATTGTGATAATTCGTTTAGTCCTAGCCAACGACACAGTCCTCGTGAATCATACCCACGAAGCGAACAACACGTTCGGAAATGCTTCCTTTACCTGCGAAAAACAACGCTCAGCCCTAACGCACCGGAAATCAAGCGAGACAGGGTGAAGACATGGCTTCCATAGTGCTTTTACGTTCCAACAATAGCGAATGCGCGAGTGCGCAGCCTAAACTTCACACTGAAGACTGCGGACGTACTTGAAGTGCCAATTAGCCCTGCCTGCTGAGTCAGACGAGAGGTGGCTTGTGTTTTATGTAACATGCGGATTCAGGTGAAATGGAGGGCTAAGCATAATTGTAGCTCGCTTGGACAGGGCTTATGCGATGTTGTGGGGTCTTGTTTCCGCCATAAAGTTTGAGATACCCTACATGCCTCAAACACGGATCATGCCAACTGAAAGTTTACAAAACCACCAGCTATCTCCAGCCGACTGAGGAGAACTTGTCGACAGAATGCAACATTGCAGCAATTTCAGCAAAGTTTCACTATCTGCAGCCAGGAATCGTCTAATTAGCGTAGTGACCGCATGTTTGTGTCAGATTTGTCTGACGTGTTTGTTCTCCTTTCTCAGCCCTGCCGTTCATAGAGTAAGAAAAATAACGAACAAACACGGATCTAACTGGTGGAGACTATTCCGCGCAGCTCATAAAAGACCACCTGTCAGGGATGTAGAGTAAACCGAGGACCATGTCGTCCACAGCCCGTATGCATCAACCGAGACGAATGCCATTACTCATACCTACTAAAAATCAGTGCATAATTATACAAAAATCGTATTTTCCAACACAAAAATTCTCGTCCTCAGAGTTACAGTAATGGAAGAAATTAAGTAGCAGAGTTATCATCTATATCTGGAAAACACTTTCAAAGGCTAACAGCAGAAAGTTAAGCAATGGCACATGGTTACTTAAGGTTGGCTGAAGCCAAACACACTGTTACAGATGAAAACTATTAAAATGGCAAGGTAATCAGCTAGTCGGAGCAGGTAGCATTCGATGTGGGTCATGTGTTTCGGCTACTAAAGCTGACAATGTATAATACTGTCCATGGCGGGAGTTTAGTAGTATATGAAGCTGGTCCTTCAGTCGAGTCAAGGTGCTGCATGGCTCCCGAATTATTTCATGCTGTTCCAGCATCCTGATTTTCTTTACCACTTCAGTGATACACTGGTCCAACACAGAGCCGGAAATATGAGGGAGCGGAACGTTTTCAAAATCACGAATAATGGTAGGTTGCAAGGCGATTTGCAGGTCATATTGCTGCATGATTCCTGACAGTCGATGACCTCTGATACGCAGCTGGCAGCGGCCTTCAGCAGGAACAATGGGCACAATTGACATGCGACCGCGAGCAGCAAGCAGTTTTCCACAACTCTTACACCGCAGCGTGTATTCTGCAACAAGCTTTACTGACCAGCTCTCACAACACGCTAGGCAGTCACAGTGAAATCCAAAGCGTTTGTGTAAAAATTCTTGTCTTGCGGTGCCATAGTAATTGTCGCGAAGACTGAAAGAAATCTCCTCACCAGCTCTAATTGTTCTGTATGCGAACCATCCCTCACCGATCTCATCTATCGTAATGATACCGCTGATCTGACGGCAAGAATGTGAGGTCAGGCTTAAAAGCGCATATATCCCGCTGGACTCTGTGGTTAGTTGAATTCGGTCGCGTACGGTTCAAGATGAGTTCACCGCGTCTTGTTCCCGACAGACAACGGTTTGGCAGCGGGTTGCACACATGTCTGCTTGGAGATGATACAACAAACAGGCGGCAGCCCAGGATGCCGGGAGTGTGGATCGATCGTCACCTGTTAGTGCATGTGAAGGCGTCAACATTGGATCATCTTCCCAGTCAAGAGGGTAGCCACCAGCCTGTGACAATGGAAATGGGACAAAATATTTCTGCTCCATAGCTTAGAAAAACGATGTCGATCATTTTGTTACCAGCCTAACTTTGCGTAAGCATAAGCGTAAAATTGAATTTACTGGTGTTTGTCACACCCTGGATAGCATTCAGTGAAGCTATAAGATGGGTATTACAAACGCGCCCCATTGAACTTGTTTGTCAATGTTGCAGCAACGACGATTATCACGACGTATCACAGGGGGAGATCAAAGTTGCAAGTAGCATATTGGAGTATTTTGGGGAAACGGGAAAGTGAACTTACCGATAAACAGTGAGCGAGAAACACGGCGGCCACAATCCGTTGCCAAAAATCTTCCACAGAGCGTTCCTTGCGTCCAGGACTCCTCCAACTCACTTACTCATACGTACCTGTTCTGACGACGGCAGCCGGCACGGTTTCGTGGCCAGAGAAAGCAAACAGCGAAGACCGTGGTCGCACGGAATTTCCGGAGTGTGCGGCCTTCTTGTTGCTGTTATCCATCTGACCCTGTAAAATAGCGAGACAACAACAGACCACACTAGATATATTTTTGCAATAAACCTGAGAACTAGCCGACGGTCAAGCACGGGGTCACAATAAACGAGCTGCGAATAACTACTGTAAAGTGAGCACGTTCATAACATGCTATAAATGTTGTGTAGACACAAATATGCAGCAATCAACTGTCACGGCATCGTTTGCGACTTACCCGCACCAGTCTCCATATCGTCCTCCAAGGAGTGCGAGCGACACAAGCAAATGCCAAAATAAAATCTCGCACATCCAGAGTCGGGTATTCAATGGGAGTAACTTTGCGCAGCCAACTGCAGTAGAGCTGCAGCCTCGAGGATGGACGTGCTGCACCACCGGACTCTTGAAGCCACAGCAATCCACCCACATCCTTCAACATGATTCGTGAGCACTGACCACATTCGAAGCGATGGAGTTGATCCAAATTAGGTCTGTCCACAATTGCGCCGTGTGATACAACTTGCCTTGGGTGCCACCAATCCAACTTCCAGGTGTCCCGCTCACATTGAGCAGAGCAAAGCCCAACGTAAGGGGAATAAAATGGAGAATTACAATTCACTTGAAGTATAAGCGATCAATGCTTTCAGTGAGAACTACCCTTCAGTTTCTAGTAGCCAGTTCAACTAAGCAACAGTGTGATTCGCATTGGTAACTGGTGTGCTCTGAGAAATTTGAAAGCGGGACAATTTACAATCGCTCATTTGTTTCCCGAGCTTAGAAATTTGTTTGCAAACGTTCCACCGTCAGTGCACTGGTATACATAGGGTAATCTTACTGGTGACACCTCGCTTGGTGGTGAAACATTAGCAAACAACTGCTAAACTCAGTGAACAAATGCACGACTGAATCGTCAAGCCGTGTCAGCAGTGTTACGAAACATTTTAAACGGGATACGTTTATTAGCTCAGTGGGACTGAGACCTCTTAGTGGAGAATATTTTTTCTTCATACAATTCCGTTTTGTCGCACAGTAACTCTGTAAGCAGAATGTCAGATGTTCTCGTTTGACATTGATGTTATCACCGGCATACGTCGGTTGCATGCAATCCGCACTGCTTGTCGCTTATCCCGAATCAGTATCTGTGCAAGCTTATGAATAGTTAGACCTGAGTTTTCGTCCTCAACCGGCTAGCAACGATGGTTTACAACAGCAAAACCTGTGCCAGTATGAACCAAATGGCATCCGCATGACGCAGATAAGCAATTGTTTCATGTCGCCCAGCGTTTAAGACGGGGTCGTGTACCCAGACAATCTAGGCACATCACATAAGCATGGGTTCATTTTATTTGAACAGGACTCAGCCGATAGTATCACTGATTTCGTGGTGAATAAGGAGTAGTACTGTGCTCATTCAGATACAAAGCGGTCATGTGATCTCATAGGTTCAAGGCTCAACTACGTGATGAAAGGGTTGATCGACTCCGTTTCCACCAAATTTGACTTCACATTTAACCGTCTACAGCATCCTCTGTAAAGTTGGTCTCGCATGGATGTCATAAGCACCATCTATCACAACGCGTCACATATTTGTAATGATATATATATATATTTATATATATATCGAAGGCGGTTGATCGTCATGCATGGCGCGATATCATCACGAAGGCAAGTGCCGAAGTGCGGGAGAATGACCTCATACATGCAGAGAAGAAGCGACAAGTGTGGAAGTACCAAGCACCGATTGGTTGTACGCCATCGACATCGAGCACACGCTGTTGTAACTCATGCGGTCGCGAGTACCTGAGTCTGGCAGGCCTAGTGAGCGAGGAGATAAGACATTCTGTGCCACCATCGAAACGAGGACAGGCCCTGCAGGGAACGTATGCAGAACCGGCGCAGCGTTTGTAGGTAGGCTGCATTCGATTTACTACCCGAGTGTTTGCATGCTAATTCTTTGTATTTCATGTGGTCGGTTTTCAATTTTGTCCAAATACTTATCTTTCTTATATTATTGTCTACCTGTACTATCTTCTATTAACCTGCACACGTTACTGAAGCTACTTGTAGTTAATTTCGATAAACTTATTCGCGTTTTTGGCATTTCCTTAAAATATGTTTTTTGACCTCTTGAACTTTCCGCGGATTCGTTCTTAATCATTTTTTGTACGCTCATTTAGTTAGGAGTTATGTCTTTGTATCTGCATGCATTATCCGATTTACTTTAATTTATCTTGTCGTTTCAAGTAATTGGCTGTTGCTTGATATCCCCGGTGTCGCTGCGCTTGATGTGCATGCTGACGAGGTGCCTACCTGTCTATTACCCACTTCATCGTCCATACTGGCTCCAGGAGACAGTTGGTCGTTGCTGGAGAGGACTGGGTGCACGGTCCTTGTGGCCGTGCTAGACTCGAATTGTGGTTCCATGCACTCAGTGTGGAGCGGACTACGGTCGGGCCACTGCCTTGTGTGCACTTGTTTCCAAAATGCAGCATGCTTGTGTTTGCCTGTGAAGGAGTGTGGGCCGGCTCTGTTGATGAAACGTGGCTCGCATCCACATGCCTCCCGGTCTTATTCCCTCGGGTTTACACTGCATATGTGGTGTGTGAGTGGAACTGTGGATGGTGCAGCGCAAGCCACGCTTGGTCCCTCCGTATGTGCAGGCGACCTGTGGCTGGTCACAGGAACCGGCAAGTTCGAAACCGAATACCCGTAACCATTTAGGAATAGGGTGTCACAACATGTCCTCCATTGCGCGCACGGTTACTCGCCATACCAGAACATTTTTCGGTCATGCGATTTCCTGATCCTTCACACTGCAGCCAGGGAAGCGAGAGCACCCAACCAACCCTAACTTTGACGTCAGCTTCTTCATGCTCCTAGGTAAAGTCATACGTTGGGCACCTTGCTTTCGCTTCCAGCCGACTTCCGGGCCCCCGAAAGAGGGTCTGCGAGTAGACGACGAGCGCGCTTTGGAATAACATGCCTTAAGCCAAGGAAGTCTGCGCAGTAAACTTTTGCTGCACATTAACAGGCAAAGTCTGTCTGAACTGAAAATTCTCCGTCGTATATCTTCCTTGCTAGTGTGATGCTGTCATCATGGACCAGCACTGCTCCGAAGGCTGCGGTGATCAAAAACAGACAGCAACGCAACACCTTTTGTGCAAACAGGCCAAGTCTCGTAGCCGTAGAACAGCATCGCTCTCACAGTGGCATTATAAACTCGGCCCTTCAGAGCTAGACTCAGATCGCCTCGACTCCAGAGATGGTGGAGTTTAGCAAAATAATCCTAAGCTTTGGAGACGCACAAAGAGACCTCCACCGTTAAACGCTTGGTGCTGAGGCAGCTTCCGGGGTCAAAGAGCTTGTCTACTACCCCCAACAAATGACCAGTCCGGCAGAACGACCTTGCACTTTGATGGTGCGAAGATCATCTCATACAGGCACAGACTCATCCAACCTACACAAGACATTTTGGGCGGCCTGTGAGGAATCGCAGATCACGGCGAAGTCAGCTGCATACTCTAAATCCCGAAGTCGGTCCCGGAAGCAGCTCGACATTACTGAGTTTGCAGTTCTCTAGAGCACCCTCAAGGGTTTCGTCCAAATCGAAATTGAACAAGTAGAATGATGCTAGTCAACCCTGTCTCACGCCGCTGGTGATAACAAAGGGGGGAGAAAGTCTGTCATACATACGCACCAGGCTCGAGGTTTGCGAGTAGATGGCTTAAAGTAAGATGACATATTTCTCGGGCACTCCGCTTCTCAGTAGATAACTCCAGAGAGCAGCTCTGTCAACTGAGTCAAACGCGCTTCGTATCCCTAAGAAGACAATGATCGTTTGCCGGCCGAATGTTTGACGACACTCGAGTATTTGGCGGAGTGTAATGGTGTGATCGATGCAACGCTGATCTGAGCGGAACCTAGCTTGCTTTTCATGTATGCTCTTTTCGAGAACCAGGTTGTGCCTCCTTAATAGCGAAGCTGCAAGCACAATGGAAGCAAAACAGATGAGATTAATCCATCTCTGGTTGGTTCAGTCAGTTAAGGTACCCATTTTTTTGAAGACGGGCGATTGAAGATGAGGTTACGAACCGCATAGCAAAAGCGCGAGGTGTTTTTGCCAATCTCCGCCACCTGTAGTGCAGACGCGACATTACTCTTGCCGTGAAGGGCAGAGTTTATAACGCAGCCGTCCGTTCAACTCTACTATATGGTTGTGAGAGCTGGTCCATCAGGTCGACAGACATAAACAAACCAGTCACATTCGACCATCGCTGCCTTCGCAGCTTAGCTCATGTCTGGTGGGGGCACCGCGTGAGCAATGAGCGTGTTCGGCGTCGCGTATTTGGTGCAGGAAGAGCAAGTGAACCGCTCAGCACCATTATATCACAAAGCAGACTCCGATGGTTGGGCCACGTGTTGCGCATGCCAGCATACCGACTTCCGCGACGTGCAATGTTTGCGCCTTGTGGGTGCGGTTGGAAGAGGAGGAGGGGAGGCCAAGCGATGACTTGGTCGAGAGAAATGAAAACCCTCACTTCGAAGTTGGCGTCGGTTGGTGCATCTCGACTGCCTGGCTGAGGTCTTAAGGACAGTGAACACGTTTGGTTGGACACACTTGCTGAAATGGCTAGTGTTGTGAGTTCCATTGTCCACCCCCCCCCCTCCTGCTTAGCATCCCCTCCAATCACGATCTCACTCGTCAGGCATAGTATAACTCTCATTTTACAGCACGATAGCCAGCTGTTAGCTCTCCGGAACGATATCCATTCGTTGCTGGGGACTCATCCTGCGTGCCACTGTATGTTTTTCTTTTCTTGTCTTTTGTTTTGCAGCACAATAGCTGAGGTATTTTCCACCTGCGGCTAACGTGTATGATGATGATGTGGATGATGATGATGATGATGATGATGATGATGATGATGATGATGATGATGATGATGATGATGATGATGATGATGATGATGATGATGATGATGATGATGATGATGATGATGATGATGATGATGATGATGATGATGATGATGATGATGATGATGATGATGATGATGATGATGATGATGATGATGATGATGATGATGCTGATGGTGATGATGATGATGATGATGATGATGATGATGATGATGATGATGATGAGGATGATGAGGATGATGATGATGATGATGATGATGATGATGATGATGATGATGATGATGATGATGATGATGATGATGATGATGATGATGATGATGATGATGATGATGATGATGATGATGATGATGATATTGAAGACGGGCACGATATCCGCTAGGCTCCAAACAAATGGGACAACTTTAGTGACCCAGATCTCTTGGAGGAGCGAAGTTAACACCTGAACCAATGATGGGTGTCCATACTAAAGAAAAGCCTGAAGGCGTTCATCTGGGCCAAGAGCATTGTATAGCCTTAAATGATGAAGCGCATAGGTAACTTCAGCTTTAGATTGTGATGAATAGAACTGATTGCTTTACGTATTTGATTTGTCTGAGAAGTTCTTATTAATGCCAAATGTTACAAAGCGTCCTACTAAATATGTCTAATTGTAACTAATGGTGCTAACAATTCTTTGAGCTTTACTACTCCATAGCGTCCACATTTATGCAGTTTATATCCATATATTCAGGAATCAAAGCATAAACCATCCTTCTCTATTTTATTTCCCGAACCCCGTTTAAGCTGTATAGGTATTGCGAAAGTAACAAATACGCGAAAAGCTATTGCCACACATCTGGATACTGCCTTGAATAGAAGCAAAATGCCTAGATAAGCCTAAGACTTCAGGATAACGTAGCAGTTTGCTGCCTTAAACTCACTTATCCTTACAATGAGGTTACAACTTCTACTAAACGGAGTGAGACAAACGCATCATGCAAACCATACTTTGTGCACTAATTCTTTGTTCTACCTTAAAAATTACATCAACGTATAAACTGTAATGTCTACACAGTGTGCCCTGATCTTTCCTGGGTGCAATCGCCCATTAGAATGAGAAATACTTTTCTTTCTTTCAAGCGCCGGTATCGACTATTTCGAGTAAAAGTAGCAATGCGAAACCTCTCAATTCAACTGGAACCCATATTTGCAGCCATTCAACTTAGTGCACTTAGCAATTGACTATACGGGCACTCACCTCTGAACAGTTTCGGCATGGGATCAAGCTGAGTGATCGCTTGCAGCAATGGTAGCAATGACGTAGCTCTTTGCCTGGGTCCGGAACACGAACGTATGGCGTTTCAGCTGCGATCAATTCTCCTGAAAAAAGAGTGAAAACTAAGCGAATTAAAATGCGAACAGAATAAGCACTAATGCATGATGAACCACATCAGTTTCTGCATTTACAACCTCAATAACCTCCATCGATTATGAAAGCTAACCTCGATTGCACTGAGAATTGTCCACATATGAACTTGTATTCACAATGATGCTTAGCTTTCTAGTCTACAGCTGAGTTGGGGTCCCAGCTACGTTTGTCATTTTACGCAGAGAATGGGAGCACAGTTACTCGAATAATGATTAAATAAGCTCACTAAATTGCTAGTGGAAGGACCAGCCCAGACAGTAACTTACACGTCTAATGTTGAATAGCTGGAATCCAACAGACCGGTAAATAGCAAAATTCGCAACTCCCTTTTCTGAACCATCAGATGACACACTCGCATCACAACAGTGCTCTTCAGTTGATGGCATAGAGCATGTGCCTGAACCACGGTCAACTATGTGACGGTGACCACTCCGTATCGTGCTCCACGTAGTTCCGCAATTACTGCGTGGCATTTGTTGCAACTGGCTGGATTTACACTTTTTCGTCGCGGTTTGATGAGCTCCAACTACTGAAATCATTTTCTGTTGAATATTGACAACGGAGGTTGTTTCCACTGGGTTTACAAATTTGGAAAACTCTTCACTCTAGTTCACACGTGAAATTTCCGCAGTTATAATCACACACCCAGGATTTCGACTTCTTTCGATTGAGGAGTCTCCCAGCTTTCTGTCAAGCTTTCACTCGTCTCATTCCAGAATCGTGTCTTACTGCTACAGAGCACACTACGTTTCCACTGTGAAACCCTCTCGGTGGAGCAACCATCCACTTTCGCCGATCCTCATTTCAGCAGGTGTCATCAAGCAACCTGTCCAGCACGATAAATGTCTACAACAGACACCTTAAGAGCGATCGCACGACTCACGGCGGGAACACACAAAGCACGATGAGCCAGTAATTTGATCTTGACGTGACCGTCGGTAACCAAACGTTACGCGACGACGACGCGACAATTAGCCTCACAAAAAGTAGCGGCCATTCGGTCATCAGGCTCACAACGCTGGTGCGGTAGTCACTGGTGTGCTAATCAAACTTGTACTAGGGTAGTAAAAGCCGGGTTGACTTGTAAAAATTGCATTAGCTGGTACCATTCGACGTGTGTCAAGGTCTGTTGAAGCGACACAAAACGATATAATAGGCCGGGTTTACTTCGCTTCTGTTCAAAGTGCAAGACGGTTCAACCCATAAAATGCGTACCAGCCTTGACACAAAATTATGACAGTCTAGTCGCAGAAACTTAACCTCGTTTCAATGCAAAGTTGTTTCGCACGAGTCGACAATAGCACCTGTTGCACCTCATCCTATTCCGCCAAAACCACGAGAAAGGGCTAGGCGTTCATACGGCCGCGACGTAATAGGAACCTTGAGAACCACGAACCAAGTCAACATCGCGACCAATAGAGGCATGCCTAGCTCCAACGCCGACATCCTTTCATCTAATGTACCGACTGCTGCAACATCGGTAACACCCGCCCTTCCAAGGGACCAACGAAATCCGAAGCGCTCTACAGTTCGATCCACCTATGTAATTTTTGCTGCTCGCTATATGTAAGGTACGACCTCAGTAGCCTCACCCAATACAGCCGCAAATCGGGTCAAGAGCAAGGTGTAAACTGCAGAGAAGTCACTAAACCCATCGATAACCGTGCTACACACATCACCGAAGAGAAGACCTAAATACGAGGCCTTGATACTTATCTGCACCAATGTTCCTAAGTCCAAGGCCAAAACTTTAAGGTGTAAAATGCCGGATACTTCAAAGCAGTTTAATGTCCCTTGTGATAAAATCGGAGTCGAATCCAGTCCGACTTATATAATGCACATAACCAGACATCCAACCTCGATTCCTAGCGTGGAGTCCCAACTAATGCGAGTAACATTGGGATCAACGGACGATGTCAAGACGGTGATTTTGTCGTTAAACCGTCTGCGGACTGAACCCGTGAGATACGCATATTTCCGTATGTTCCATGGAGCGAACGTCCGCAGAAGGAAAATAATTTAAATGACCACCACACGGAGAGTAGCAAAAGCATCATTTTTGTTTATAGTATGTCCGAGCTACCGACACCAAGGGACGAAGAAGCCCACGTTCATAACCGGGGATAATTGCGTTACATCCGTGAACCTCTCAGTGCGAGAGACGTCACCCTTCAGTCGCTTACGCGAATACCCGTGTCACCAAGCTACAGAAACAATAGCCCGAGATTACTAAAACTAACGGTGTAGTCACAACAGATGGCGGTGAACTTTATCAGTAGCTGGCAGATACTATGTAACAAACTTCCATCGGAACTACGACTGAAGACATCAGATAGAGAGCCGCAACCACTCGCTGTTCTCGCGGAAAATACACCACCCACAACTCAACATAACCACAACAACGATTCAGAAACCTATGCGCCAAGACTCTTGACTATCGAGAAAGCTACCCATGGACCACATACAGCAGGTGAAATTTAGGTCCAAAACAGATAATATTCATATCGAGATATGGCAGTTCATTCAAATACGATTAAGTGCCGGCCTCTCATCGATCGGCACAAATGCACATCCTTCATGTCCTCCTAGTCAACAGCTTTTGACATCCGAAAAGCTTATCTGTATGTACACCAAGGCTCAAGGATTACTGAGTAAACTTTCCGAGATGTTGCTGCGTCAAGGATCAATAGCCTGCGACCTCACTGCTATAACAGAGACTTGCCTACGCACTGCCATACGTGACATCGAGGTCGTACCACCAGGTATGTCCATTGTTTGGCACGACAGACGTAGTAAAGATAGTGGAGTGTCTCACTACTTCCACAGTGACCTCCAACGTGAGCCCGTAGAGGATCTGGTCAGCACGGTCCAGGATTCCTTTTGGTGCGTTCTATGTTTAAATAGTGACAACACTCGCTTGGTGACGGTCATTTACCGCCCTCCTTCTTCTAATCCCGAGATGGACTTCTATCTGGCATTCGCACTAAGGCCGGTGATAAACACAACTTACAGTCACATTCCCATAAGTGGCGATTTCATTATCCATGCACTGGAATCCCAAGCAGCTCCCGGAGGACTGTTATTGTGTCGATCTGCAAGAGTTAATTTCCCGTTTCCTGCTATTTGTCCTCATCAACACTCCCACAAGGTTCCGAGAGATAGATAAGCCGTCAATACTGAAGCGGATATTCATCAAAGAAAAACTGACGGTCGAGACGATGATCTTCCACTTACATTGGGCCACAGTGCTCACATAGTTTTACTCTTCGAATATGTTTGCCAAGCAGAATATCCCGTGAAAATTGATGGCGCAACAAAAATGATTATACGCTATGACATATTACCTCTATTAGATAAGGCAGCCAACTTGACCTTACTGCAACACGAGGAACCAGCTAGTGCAAGGGAACATTTCGTCAGTCAGTTTAACACTCTGGGCGCAGAAGCTTCAGCATATAAGACCTTCCGCCCGAGAAACGTGGTCTGTTTGTGCAAAGCAGCACACGAAGGTGTATAGCGGTGTGAAACTCGAGTTGTTATCACTACAAATTATTTCCGACCGCCGAGAGCTGGATGACCTGTGTGACCCAACCTAAGCACTGCACAGGTTGTACTCGAGGATCGAATAGCTTACCAGCAGGATTTGGAAGTGCGTATGGCCTCAAAACACAAGCATCTGTAGCAACACGCCAAAAGTTTACGTATGGTGAAGCGGGGAACTTCTCCTCTTCAACCAGCGGACGGACCCACATGGACACCGAATTAGGCAGCAAATTCCCTACGCCTACAATATGCTGTAACGTTTCAGTGCGATCACTGGCCACACTACTTTATTACCCTCAAAACCCTCACGGCAGAAGCTGTAGAAAAATAACTGCTGTGTATGCGTAAGCAGAGCCCTCCTGGAGTTGATAATATACACAGGTAGTCACTAGCGGCGATAGGAGAAAGTTTAACCGAACCTTTGGTTAGATACTTCCAACACTGTTTTAATGAAATGTATGTGCATGACATGTGAAAACAGGGCGTGGTTACTTCAGCTAACAAGGGATGTAGTCGTTCCGAAACAGTCAACCACCGTCCCGTAATCCTACTACCGGTACTTTCAAATGTCATGAAGTCATTGTTGCTGATGCGCTAACGGCCAACTTGAAAGAATTCAACTTTCTTGCCCCGGAACAGCATGGCTTCCGAAGAAATCGATCGTGCAATGCAAATCTGTTACTAGCACGATCCAGCTAAACCGAGGCAGCGGACTCTGGCACAGGCGTTGCTGTGATTTTTCTTGACTTACCAAGGGCTTCCGACCGGTTAGACCATGACATTTTGCTCTTCAAACTCCGAATCTTTGGTATTGGTGATCCTCCCTAGGATGGCTCAGAAGTTTTCTCTTATACCGGCGCTTGGAGATGAGTGCGCGGATCCCTAGCAGATCCCATCCCTGTTGAATGCGGAGTACCACAGGATTCGGTACTGGGACTACGGTAATTTTTGACGTGTATCGACAATATCACACACCTCATTAGCTTGGACTGCCTTCTTTGTGCCGATGAGATCAAGATATGGAGGGCGCTCAATACACCAGATTATATCACAGTATTACAAGCTGATCTGGATAGGGTATACGTGTAGTCAATCTACTTTGATTCAATGTGGACAAATGTAGAGTATTGCACTTACGGCACAATTTGTTTTGTTCCTATAAACTTGGCAACCAGGAGCTTCAAACTCTTCTGGCGTGAAGGATCTGAGTACTTTTTCAGGTGGAATTTGGATACTCGAATCAAGCTAAAACGTCGGCAAGGTAGGGCATCAAACATGTGGGCCTCCTGAAGCATGCATTCGGACCACGCGACCCTCAGATTTTCCACAGGTTCTAGACTCATACATACGCCCACATGTCGACTACACAATACAGGCCTGGCAAGCATGACTGAAAAGATCTCACCGCCTTGGAAATACCAAAAATCCGGGCAACCAAATCTGTTAATGGTCTATATAATCATCCGTATAAACGAAGGCTTCAAGTGCTCGGCGATTGCGCGGGGACTTCATTTCAACTAACCGCCATTTGCTAGGGCTCAGTCACAACAGTGATCTGTGGTGCCTCAGTCTCAAGCTGATAGAGCAGTACAGTCGTTTGAAATGCTGTCGGAATTTCTTTTCCTTATGCGTTTGCAGGACTGTAATGCCCTGCCGGAACCTGTTATATGTGCTCCCAAGCAAGCAGAGTTTAAAGCCCGAGTTGACCGTGCACTCATTTCGCTGCAGAATCTCACATGACTCATTCATTACCCATGGATAAACACGTGTCTTTAAGCGATTTCACTGGCGGTCAAATCCCAGCTATTGTTCCAAGTGTGTGTTTACACCAGGGGACAGGATTTTGAACAACATTCCATCTACCGTCATTCCTTATGGATTCACCCCAGATTTACAGCTTACACTCCGTATACCTCAGTGAGATCCCCGCTATAAACCCAATTTGGCTTACAATTGATCTACTTTTTGAAGTTAAACCTTAACCATCCCACGGGACCTCTTCAACTTCAGCTTTTAAATCTGTACAAAACCATTGTTCTATTATATGGCTAACAGATAACAAGTTAAAAACTACCATCGGCGTATCCACGATTGTATGCGGCGTTCGGAACCAGATTACTCCAAATAAGACGACGCGATGAGCCAGTACAGTACACGTAACGCCTAACGGTAAACCGCATGAGTTTCAAATGTCTGTCAAGAAATATCTCGCCGTGAAAAACATTATACCCATGCTATGGGTATCTCAGTCATGGGATAGGGTATTCAAGAATAGTGTCAACATCTTATATGGGCATAATGAATAATTATCGTATCTTGTTACTTCTTCTGAAAGCGAGTTACTTCGAGTGGTACAAAACATAACTATACCGTCAAGTTTTACCTTGCGGAAAGTTGTGACAGAATCCCTCTTTGAAATATGATCACATTCATCAAAGGGACCAAAATCAACATGGCGAGTGAAGAAAGCTGAACTAAAAATGCCTTTTCAAGTATATGAGGCACCTCTCCCCAAGCATATTTTCCAGGCGTACTTAAGGATCGCTATCAGTCAACACAATTTATGGGTGTTACCGATATGTGCTTACCACACAAATAGTTCGAAGGTGAGATAACCTGCTTATATGTAAACTAGGCATACCGGGATGAATTGTTGCCAATTCTATGTTGGATGTCAACCTATGTAAAACACAACTGTGTACCTATGGATCTGTTCCCATGCGGGAACAGTCTCGCACAGTCGGGGAATAAAACAATGGTTTATTTAAGGCATTTAGTTTCCTTCAGATATTTAAAAGGCGCGGAAATAAGATGAACACTAGTAGATGAACGCATCTAAGGTGGAACCAAAATTCTCATATGCCGGATTCAAGTTCATAAAGCATCTATGTGTTACTCCAAATTGATATTAGCGTGCTACCTATGGTGACCACGTCAGTCAATGAACAACAGTTTATTGTGAAAATCTATCTTATTTCTCTGAGCATACTGTTATTCAATCAAACATCCCACTCACATGCCAATACAATAAAGACCAAACCGTAGAAACCTACCAGGAATAATATCCCTATTGGCCACAAGATTCCACCCCAACAAACCGTTGGAGCGAACACGGAATGACCCTGGCTCCTGGGAAATGCAGTCGGTGAATGAGATGTTCTCGGTGATCTGAAAACCAGTCCATGGTTTGGAATGGAAAATCAGCGGAGGATGCATGTTCCGATCCGAAGAGTCTTGATTGTCACACTGCCGCAAATTCTGGCTGAGCACGCTTTCTGGAACATCCTCGGAGCATCTGAATCGCGCGGCGAACTTTGCCTCTAGGAATGCCGCATGTGCCTCATGAAACTGACCGAGTTTCCGTAGAGCGATGCCGCAACGATGCAGCAAACTCCGGCGTTCAGCCACTGGCGGATCGTTCTGCAAATAATGTCATATAGCACCGATCAGAAACGATGTTTCAAGACAACATTTCGGCGTTTGAGTCATCAGGTCTTCGTCATAAGGCCGGTGTCGCAGTGTAGCCCAAAATATTTCAATCGACCTAACTGATTTCTAACGCGAAACGGACAAAACCAGGACTTACTTCAAAGCAACGAGTAAGATCATCCAATTCCGCCTCAATGGCTGCCAAACTTTGCAGTAACTGCGACCTGCAGTCATACCCCATTGATCGACATCCGGTGGTGTTCGCGGCGATGATCGCCTCTGTACTGGAATCTAGTTTAATGAGCATTTCACCACGGCTAGCAAGCGATTTGTTCCGGTGGTTGTGTGCTACTTCATCTGATTTCAATCCATCTTGACAAGTTTCACTTTCAGAGGCCCGAGAAATTAGAAAATAATGAGAGTTGTGATACCCGTTACTTTGCATGTGATTGTTGTACTGACATCAATGTAAATTTTTCAACATGAAGATGGGTGTCCTTGAAGTAACGCCACGAAAGATAAACAGGAGATCATGAACTGTTTCAACGTGTCCAATGTACTGAGTCTTCGGATAATCTTCGTCAAGCTGTTGAGCCAGAACCCAATCAGTTTCCGTTCTTACAATCATCGCTTGGCTATAGAGCGGACGTATAAAAATTGAGTCCCTTAAATATACACTGTGTACAAGTTCCTCTTCAATCACACAAGCAATATAAAAGCGTCAAGTAGAAAGGGAACCAGTCGCTACACTGGCTCGTGTACTACGGAAGATTGGCCCAGCATATACGGTACAGCACAGTGCGGACGAACAAAGCTTAAGTAAAACACATCGTTTAAAAACTGGATCTCATTCTATGCACCTTGCAGTGATTGGGTGGAACCAAAGTGAAACCCAATGTGGACAGACTCACCTGGTGACAAGGAGAACCGACTAACCGCAGGCAGACGCATCAGGGCACACACTCGATCAAAATCGGTTTTCCGCCGATGAAAACCTGATGGCCATATCCCCTGTTGCGACTTAGACCGACGTGACTGTTCCCGAGCGACAACCACAGCCTTTGCCACCAATTCAACGAATTTTCTGAAGTCTCCATTAAGCGAACATTCGCTCTTCGATTGTGACATTTCGATGAATCCTGTAAAGAAATCGATGGTGAAAGTGCGTGCAGTTGTCACTGTCTAATTAAGCTAAAATATGCGTAAATGTACTGGAATAGGCAGCCATAATGCATGCATAACCGCCTTTCGCAATCCTGTCATTAGGCTTACTTAGAGGTTAGAAAATGCCAGACGTGAAGTACCCGAACGAAGGACAGTGAATCAGCGTAGCACCAAGTGACAACACTGACGTATCGTCCAATCACATTGGTCAGACCTTTTTAGTGTTCAGTTTGACACTGCTTGACACCGATGACGGGACAACAAGATGGGCGCCCAAACACACCCTGGTAACGAGGCAAAGCGACTACGTCGGATGATGCAACAACAAGCTATCAATGTCTCACTGATGTCCCAGAGAAGAGGACACTGGGAGCCTGCATGATGCAATGAGTTAAGCTCACCGAACTGTCATGCAGTAGCAGCGGTTATTTTCAGACAGAAACACTGCGTACACCTTTGTCTTTGCCTGCAAGTCCTACCACTTCAGGGAAGTTGAGCGTTATTCCAATTCATGTGCCAGCACAGTTGAAAGCCACTTGGTGTGCAGGTGGTGGTTAAACATTGATCCGGTGATCACAGTACCTCTGTCGACAGCATGCATCCAACTGAGTGTTTGCAATCGCCTGTTGGAAATTTTCAGTGCGGCAAAGTATGACGCGGCTTATTCCGCTGGTTGCACTGGTCGCAGTGTGTCCGAAGGGAGATTGAATATAGCAAACTCCATCAACGGATACAAAAGTGCGAAATCAAGCTGGCGCAAAATTATTTTGCCATTCCGGTCATACAAAAGTACTTGGTGACAGCTAAGTGCAGATGCTGAGCGTACGAGATCCGATCCCTCCGTTCGGCTACTGCAAACCAAATCGGACGTCGTGAGATTCAGGTAAATTTTATTGGCTGCTCTGGTTATGTCTGTTTCAAGTACGGTTCTGTGTAGCGTGTATTTGAGCTAGAGGTCACTGAAGTAAGTCCTGGGTGCTGTTACTCAAATCATATGTCACTGCAGTGTAGTCACACTGTGTCGACGTGGCTCCAGATAGAGTGTTAATTGCAACGCTACTATCTAGCGTTTAGCAACTTCTTCTTTGGAAAATTCACTGTAGTTTATACTGATTTATGTCCGTGGTGTAGTAGTGGACACCCTTAAGGAAGCTGACATTGGCGTTACCAGGTGAAAAACTTGTTGGTTGCGCTTCTGCGGACGCTGTCTTGCTGTTTAACAATTTTGGGGAAGCACAATCAACCCTGGATAATCTCTCTAGACGGGTCCCATCATTTAACATGCGACTCTCATCTTCAAATTGTTAAGTGTTGTTGCAGAACTACTTGATACATAATGAGCCACTAACCGTTAATAGCGAGGAACTCGAGGTACTTGATCATATATTCGCTAACTTTGACAGATGCGCAGCAACAGTGGACGCACATTCACTGAAATCACTTCACGTATTGCAAAACGAGAATTGCCTTCTTGCATCTGCATCAGAACGTTTCTGTCTATCCGAAACTTCGTATTCACACGATCACAGTGAATGCCATTCTAAACGGTGGTAATAAAACCAGGTCCCTTCGGTCTGGGGAGCTGAGGCGCTTTTAACCCTGATACTCAGCGAATATTAATTATTGCTAATGTCGGTTGGTACAAGCGTGTCCGCAAACATGACGTCCAAAGCGGAGTGCTGGGCAGTGCTAAGCATGTTACTTCTTTATGATATCAGGGCGCATTTAATAAGTGGCATTGGCTTGCACTGTATATATATATATATATATATATATATATATATATATATATATATATATATATATATATATATATAATTGAGTAATTCCTGCCAAGTCGAACAACAGAACTGTCCTCCATATTTGGATGTCCTCATCAGGCGCAGGGAGAACGGACTGGTAAAAAGGTATGTCTACCGAAAAACAACGTGGTCTACAGAGTATCGGCATTTTACCAGCTTCACCCCAATGCGGCACAAGCGAATGTTTGTGATGACTCTGTTTAGTCGCGCCAGACGAATATAGCCGACCGATTATCCAGCCGATGAACTAGAACTAATTACTAACACGCTAATTGCTAATGGCTACCCCCGAAAATTTATCCGGAAGCACAGCCAAATTCGTGAAATAAAGTTGCAGTACCTAACGTACCTAAGAAAAACCTATTCTTAGAGCTGCTCTTTAAGAGTGACATCGCTACTTTGAGGACTACAAGACGTCTGATTTCCTCCACACAGAACACGTTCTGTGCTGCCGAAGTTGTAATCCTGGACCGAACACATAAGCTACCGTTGCCTCCACTAAAAGCAATTCAGCCTGTTGGGGCCAACTCCCACTGAGTATATCGATTCGTATGTAACTGCGGTGATAGTTACATAGGCAGAACCAATAGAACACTGAATTACCTAATAAAGGAGCACTTACTAAAATGGCTTCAATGCGGGATTGTTCAGCAAACAAGCCCAAACCAGACTATGTGTGTACGCAGACCGCCAGCATCTTCGATCGGCTGACACTTATGGACATCGGTTCACCGAATCGTGGTTAACAGGGCGTTTAGGATCTTGTTTCCGCATTCCAATTCCCGGCTCCTCCAGTTTGCTGAGACTATTGTCATTAATCGGACTAAGCCAGTGCTTTGTGTGCAAAAACAATTAACGGTCAGCCTCAGGCTGCCCTAGTTGTAGAACAAAGACACCCCATTTTTCTCTCGTTTCTTTGTAGGTATGTCTGTACCCACAAATTGTTGTTTAAATTACCGGTTATCGTTATCGACACTGATAAGGCGATACGAAATGCATGCATCTGCGGAAGTTTGTCTTCTAATTGTACTTTTCAAATTCCACGAAATCTTAGGATGGCATATCAGTAAAGACTAAATAAACGTTTATAATCAGCAATACGCAACCATCCCCATCCAGGCATGACTAGTAAATTATGATCTTGTGAACCACCGAACACAGAGCGATTGGGAAACTGTACACAGAGCAGACAAATGTGCTATTGGGGATTGAAAGAAAAAACATAGCAGATAAAACCTTGGACTTAGTGCGGTGATAAACCTAAACTTTGACATCAGTAAAACAGTAGAAAGATAGAAATGCAAAAAGCAAGAACAGGAGTCACAACAGATTCAAGGTAGAGGAGTTATCGTAAGAAAGATCAAGTGAAATAATACGGTTATCCATGCAACCGTCTCCTCTGAGCCCGCTTACATGCGGCGGAATATTTCGGGGGTTTTCACCTGCACCACCACAGCCTGGCGTGACTTAAAAACAAACATGTCAACACTGGCCGTGTGTCTCGGATTGCGACACGCAATCTCACTAGTGGCGTCGGCTGACTTTGAAGTCAGCCTCTGCCAATACCGACGAAACCGTCGGTCGTGGAGTGCAGGGATAGGAGAGAGGCACACCGAAACCCTCCACTTCGGTGACGGTCCCAGTGACCGTATTGGCAGAGGCTGACTTCAAAGTCAACCGACGCCACTAGTGAGATTGCGTGTCGCAATCCGAGACACACGGCAGGTGCTCCAAAAAAACGAAAATCTACTTCTAACCGTTGTGTCAAACACTGCTCGTGGAGCTCAATGGCCTAGTGATCATGGCGATAGCCGCCAAACACTATGCGCCGAGTTCCACTCCTAGCTCAGTTATCTCTACCTGATGAGTCTACACAAAGACAAAACCGTCGGTCGTGGAGTGCAGGGATAGGAGAAAGCCACACCGAAACCCTCCACGTCAAAACTGCTTTTACTTTCTATTAGACCATTTTTTCATAAGCTGATCACTGAAGCCATTCCTAGCTGTTTTGTATGCATAATGAACGTCCTCACCATGCGGTGGGACAAAGGCAGACACTACTGCGCCAATTGACAGTAGTGGAGAAAGGCCCGGGAACCGAATGGCCACGACCCAACAGCCTCATTTATAACTCACCGAAAGCAAAGGAACGCGTCGGAACCGCAGATGTGTGCGAGCAAAGAATGGACACAAGCAAGTAATGCTATATTATCATTGCATACAGACTCGGCGCGCCATGCAATGTACAACAGGAGATGCTTAGATGATTAGAGGCGCCGTTGTTCAGAAACGATGCATCCAGTTCATAGAGTTTGAGATATCCAATAACCTGATCATGCTGGCTTCCTATCGTCTGAAATAAAATTCCCCGACCGTCCGAAAGTTGGTGGATCGCCGCCAGTCTAGCAGCAATGCCCACACAAGTAATTGAGAAACGTTTTGTAAACCGGCGTGACCAATTGGCTCAATTGATGAATATGCTGTTTCCGTCAGCTGCAATCAACCGAAGAAGAACAAATGGGAACTGCGCAATGGAACAGTTTGTCCAATAAATAACAAATTGCCTTCTGATCAAATAGATACTGAAATCAGCCCAGGCTACGTTCTGGTTTTCTGAAGGCAACTGCGACATTGTGTCACAGGAAAAGAAGGGACCAACGAGCGACCAGTAGGTTTCCTTAGACTGAAAGCAGTTTATACTGATGTCGACTCAATTACTGATGACGGTGGGTTCGTTACCAGAAAAGTGGATGAACTTCGCGACGCTTATCGCGTTAGGTGAATATCCCAGAGCGTACCAGTAAGCCATTATGTGATGCAGATAATAGACACCTGGAATTTATGAGACCGTAAAGAAGGCCGGGATCTTTCAGAAATGATTGAGAGGTTTGTTGGTTATTGTAAAAACAGGTCAAACCGTTTCGTTCATTGTTGCCTGTTGACCATCGTAAGCTCAGTTACTAGCGAAAATTGTCCAGAAAAGCAATAAAGTTCAGTAAATAACAAGCGGAATCATGGTGGGAAAGATACATTCTTGTAACACTTCAGAGGTAAGAACAAACAGTGCCACTACAAGCTGATTCTGAAGCTCGCGTTACTTTGAAACCCGACCAAGGTGCAAATAATCCTCTGTGAGACCCACTTCAAAAGCGATTACGGCGGCGAAACACGACACACAAACATGAATCAAAACTCACCCAGTCTCTCTTGTGCTTGGAGATGAAATGTGGTTTAAACCGATACCTAGAGCTCAAGCGTGTTGGAAGGAAGGGTAGCTGTAGGTCAAAAAAGAGAGGGAAGCTATCGAATGCAGCAATAAAGTTGGCGTCATGGACAAGATCTGCATCCTGGAGAAAAACCGCCTCAGTAGAACCAACCAGCTGAAATCGCGGCCCAAACCCGAAAGCTCCGTCACAGTGGAAAACAATGGGGAACTTTCAATACCCGAACGATAGAAAAAGGAGAGATTTGGTGGTTAGCTACCTAAGGGATCAAACAGGTTGCCTATGGAACGGGCCATCTGAAAAAAATAAGCTGAGAATCCGAAAGCTGGTCGATCGACGCCACTGGAGCAGCAACACCCACACAAGTAGGCGAGAATTGCCTTGTAAGCCCACATGACCAATTGGCTCGATGGATGAATATGCTAACTTTCCGACAGCGGTAACCAACCAAAGAAGAACAAATCGGAATTGCGCAATGAAGCACAGTTTGTCCAATAAATAACAAATCGTCTCCTGATCAAATAGGTTCTAACGGTAGCCCAGTGTACGTCCTGATTTTTGGAAAGCAACCACGACACAGAGTGTACTGCAGTTTTTGTTTTTATGTGTGGCACGCTATCTTAAATACCCCAGTGGGTCTATGGCTATCCATTTACTTGGGTAAACATACCGCTTGGAATCTTCAAACCACCACTTCAGGAGATCGGGTCATTCGTGACGAACAAGAAAAAGGCAAAATAAGCTAAAATAATTGATTGAAAATAACAGTGTAATAAGCGGACGCATGGCATCTCTCGTGACAATACAAGGCACCATATTAGGGAGTCACATCGTGCATGTTTACCACAATTATGAGAAATAAGCTGTTAGTGGGTCTGACAGTGCCAAGGAAAATTTTCCAAGTCATACAACGGTTTTAACAACCAGAGAAACAGAAAGCGTGATTATCTAAATGCGTTACGGGTTGTTAAATGGTGTTTTTTGGAAGGTAGACCCAAAGGAATTCATAGCAAATCGTTAACAGATACGGAGTAGGTTCAGAATGTAGCAGCGCGTGGGCCATTGTGCTAAGGTAAGGAAGCTTAAAGAAATTGCCGTGTAGACTACTGGCAAACCATGAAAACCTGTGCAAGTTTTGACAGTAGATTTTTTGTTAGAACGTCGACAATAATCGTGAAAATTAAACTACGCACTGCTTCCACATTCTGAATATCATGCCGGGTTATAGTTCTAAGAAATACCACTAGGAACAGTATGGTTACTTCACCGAAGCGCAAACGATCAGGGCACTATACCATTCCTTTATTTAAATCAACCAGATATATTCATAAGTGATTTGAACTGCTAAACGTATATATATATATATATATATATATATATATATATATATATATAATTGGGAATGTTCTCAGCAGTTCATTCGTTTCTCCGACTAGGATGTCTTTATCCTCTCTACCAATGTGTACACCGCTGTGAAGCAGTTCCATAAACAAATCCATCACGCTCTAGCCCTCCTTGCTCCACAATGTATTCATACCCCACATATCTCCTAAGCTTCCATCGAGCACTTAATCAGCCAAAAAAGCGAAATGGTAGCAGCAAGATACAGAAAGACCTATAAGTGTCCATTTGTCTTACAAATGCATGAATTAGCCACCAGAGTCAAACACGCGTAATTAACACGACGAACAAATGAAGAATATACAGCCCAAAGGACAAGCTTCAAAGCTAGGGAGCTTGTCAAAATACTGCATCGTAGAATCACTGACCGCTCTCATCTGATTACCGAAATTGTTGATGATGACGGTCACTTACTGCATGACCCAGATGAAATCTGTGATGCATTCAGCGACTTTTGTGCCGCTACCACGGGTCGCGAAGTTGACCCGATGCCTGTGTGCACAGAGCTCACAGAAACAAACCTCTTAAGCAGAGTCGATATCTCGCTGAACGCTATCCGTCAAATTACCAAATTAATCAGACCATCTTCCAAGCTGGGATCTGATGGCGTTTCACAAACCACCATTAAACTAAGAGGACCTGATATACCCTTGCTACTGATGAGCATGTTCACTCCATCCCTGGAACCCAGCTACTTTCCGGACTAATGGTAAACGTCATTTAATATGTCTCGGCATAAAGGAGGTCCCAAACAAATAATTGATAACTACCGACTAATCCAACACACTTCGATAATCGATCGGCTATTTGAAAAACTGGTCAGAAAGAAGATGATGAAGTTTGTTGATTCTACTGGTCTGATCAATAATTCGCAGCATGGTTTCCTCAATAAGCGATGGTACACCACCTGCCATTGGCATTATTTTAATCACATTTCAGAATCAATGGATTCCGGCTATGCAGTAGTAAACTTGTTTCTTGACCAACCTTCGGCCGAGAACCGCACAAACGACTGCTAAAAAAGCTGGAGAACTTTGGGATCCGGGACCCGTTACTAGATTGGCTATCGTCATACCTGAGTGATCCTCACCAAGTAGTCACTTTAGGTGATTATCGCCTTTCCCCACGCTCAATTACCAGTGGTGTCATTTATATCAATGACATCACTACATTTGTAAAACATGGTACAACGTTTTTAATTACTGACGCGATCGAAATCGTCTATAAGCTTCAGCGTGACGAGCTTCAAGGGACATTAGTGCTCATTCATGATGATTTACCCTCCTTTGAGTCATGGTGCTGCACATGGGTGATGGAGCCCTCGGCTAAGAAATCAAGCATCATGTCTTACGGCTGCTGTATCCCCAAGGGATCTATCACCCTAAACAATGTACGCGTCCCTACATAGCTGTCCACGCGAGATCTTGTCATTAGGTACTCTTCTACCTTCAATTTCTCCGAACCAACCCAATACCAATTAGCACGTGCCAGACAGTCTATGTTTAAGATATCAAACAAAATGCACCAACTCATACTAGGGTTGAGCTTTTCAAACTACTCACTCGTCCCATCCTCGAATACTGCAGCAAAATATTTGGAAATATGAGAAACAGTAACAGAATTGCTGTGGAGAACCTGCAGAGGTCATTTACTAAACATCTGATTGGTAAACACGCTGCTGTGAGCTTTCGAGAACGTTGCAATGGACTTCATCTTGAACCACATCGGATTTGACGATTGAAGCACAACTTATTACTGCTTTTTATCATGTTACACAAAAGGACCTATTTCGACCTCCTATACTCAATTTATAACATTGCTCAACTCGAGCGCTTCGCAACAAAGATTTTACATCGTATATACCGAAGGCTAAAACGAACGTATGCTCTAAATTCTCCCTGGTCAGATACAGCTACCTGTGGAATAAACTACCAATAACACTCAGGCCATATGACTAGGAGGCAACATTTAGTAGCAGACTTGCCAATTACCTTGATCTAACTACGCTAACCTCTACATTCACAAGGGAAAATTCCCTGAATGAGCTATTCCAAGTGGGGCCCAGAAACATATTAACACTAATGTTTCCATAACTAGGCTTCGGCCTCCGCCATCCGCCAGAATCTTAATGCATGAAACGCATATCCCAATACTCCAACAATGCATGTCACCCAAGCAAGAGCATGGGTGCTTCTATACAAATTGACATGTGCCGCGATAGACACAGTTTCTCTCATCAAGAGAAATACACGTATTAGTATAAAGATATATATATATATATCTTGTGTCCCATGCTGCGGCTAATGTTGCATTCTTGCTGCTTCTTCACCGTAGCTGGGCTAAACCAACTATACTGGCTCCAGGAGACAGTTGGTCGTTGCTGGAGAGGACGGGGTGCACGGTCCTTGTGGCCGTGCTAGGCTCGAAGAGTGGTTCCATGCACTCAGTATGGAGCGGACTACGATCCAGCCACCGCCTTGTGTGTGCACTTGATCCCCAACTACAGTGTGTTTGTGTTTGCCTGTGAAGGAGTGTGGGTCAGCTTCTTTGATGAAATGTGGTTCCCATCCACATGCCTCCCGGTCTTATTCCTTTGGGTTTACACTGGATATGGGGTGTGTGGTTGGAGCTGTGGGTGGTGCAGCGCAAGCCACCCATGGTCCCTCTGTAGGCGCAGACGTCCTGTGGCTGGCCCCAGTGACAGGCAAATCCGAAACCGGATGCCACCAACCATATATCCCTTACAGCAATCCACAAATAGATTGCCAGCATTCTATTCGCACTTATACTTCTATAAATCTGAAGCTTTTCATGGGGAATAACGACTCCAAAGCATATAGGATGGTCATCAAAACGATGTATTTTTGCTTGCACTCAATGAAATGACAGTAGCACATTTACTACAAATGAATGGTAACAAAATTCCCTACTACTCACAGGCTTATTTAGATAAGTGACTAACAATTCAACAGGATAGTACTTGTTTCTAATGCATTACTGATAAAATACCATCGCTTTAGTTAAGGTTTTGACACATGTAACCCCGGCTTAAGGTCGGAAACAGTATACGCTGTGAATTCCTTTGGTTTGACACTGGTACATACCAAAATCTCAGAGACACATTTGTAAACACTAACTGCTAACAGCAACGCGGTTGGAACAGCCGAATCCCAGTCTTCCGCATCTGCATCTCAAGGGTCTCTCGGGGAGTTCGAATCCATCGAGAATTCAGTCACATCTGCAGAAATCTCTGCAAGTGTCACTAGTGTTGCGACGCTGAAGGTCGCTATTATTGCAAAAATAAGCAAACGCGAACAGAGAGACGAGCGGCAACCCATGAGCTCGTGGCATACATCCAAGACCAACGATCATCAGGCCATGCAGCTCAAAAAAGGATCCAACAACAACGTCCTGACTGCTGTGTGTAAAAATGTCTCCGAATCTACTGCCATCACGCTGCGGAGTACATTGTGTGACAGGCATGACCAGTGAAACGCATTGAGAACGTGGATGAACGTCAAAACGAGACCAACGAATCTGGAGAGAGTTACTCGTCACCCGAAGTCCGCAGATTATGGCGAACTCATACTTATTGGATTGACCCATGTGTCTGCCACTGGTGTAAAAAAGCTCTTGTTCTCAGCAATTGAGCTACAACCCGGAGCTTGTGGGATGTGTATCTTTTCTAACGTCCCTTGGAACGTGCGGCAATCGCAAAGGGACACCACGGGAAGACGCCTTATGCAGGAACGCCCAGACATAATATTTATGGCTTGCCAGAGCTACCTTCTCATGAGTGTCAAGAGAAAATAAATTACGATTTGGAACAGTGGTAGTTCATTCGTGAAACAAGTTCCTTTGGAAATTATTGTACCGCGCTTGGTCAGCAGGCCGTCTCTCCAAATCATAGAAGATTCGGCTTTAAAATCCTGAAAATTGTGGTTCATTCAGCGCAATATCAATAATTCTTTCAGGACGTTGAGGGGAAAATGGGGAATCCCTTCCATTCGAACCTCGGTCATAGGCTGCGGACGCGTTGCAAAGGCCAGACATAAGCTTAACTTACAAAGCAAACCTATCGACTATTAGACAAGACACTTACGTGACTGATAATTCACGCGATACTACAGTAGGTCCGGATGAGGAATGTGATGTACAATTGACCAAATCGAGCTGCAGTTTATGCATCATTATCCCATCAAAAAATCGGATAATGTCCGGTCTCACATTGGTTGGCATTCTCACACACCTGATGTCTTTACCCCCCCCCTCCGCAGGTAGATTCCCAGTGACGGAAAAGCTAGCATGTCTTTATACCAATGCTCAAGACCTTTCAAACAGCTAACCTAACTGACAGATCAATAAATTTCGATGTCATGCGATATCATCGCTTTCACTGTGACATGGTTGCACGCCAGAATGCCGGATGCTGAAGTCTAGCTCCAGAGCACGTCACTCATCCGAAACGGCAGGCTTACGAAGGGAGGAAGGGAAATTCTGTAAACGACGTATACTGCTAGGCTGTAGGGATTCAGCCACAAAATTCACCGATTTTCTTTGGTGTCGCTTGCAATCAAAAGGCATAGGTACCTGCCGTATAGCCTGGTTGTACTGCCCCCCAAACTCTAAGCACGAAATGGACCGCCAACTTGCGACATCTTTAATGGACAATTTAAAGGGATAGCACACTTTCATTAGCGATTTCAAAGTACTCTGATTACTAACTCATGTGGCGCTCGGAGAAAAATGCAATGCTTTACAATCACGTTATTGTGCCCACTCGTTCCAAAGCGGATAAAAGATTATATCTGCTGGATCCAGTATTCAACATCGAGGAACATATGCTTGATTTATTGGTTGTAGACTGCCCTTTGAGTCGCGATTATCATGCAGTCATCAATTTTGACTTCCTGTATGACGCGAAATATCGTCATGAGAAACCAGAGATAGTTCACAACCTTACTCACTACGACCGCTTAACCCAACCTTTTCGTGTCACAAGCCGAACGCGCCTGGATGGAATTCATAAGCAAATTCAATCAGCTGGTTGCAAATGCTTTACGGACAAGACTTTCAGTGGTCTAAAACAGCTTCTTTCTTAACGAGCGGAAGTTGAAAAAGGATGGCAATACGCAGTGAAGCATGACGTTAGTATAGATCACCCCTGACGCTAGATGTTTGGGACCACAACGCAGCCTAAGGTAAACACTACAAGCAACTTCTCAGAGAAGACAACGCTGCATATCAACAGAATATGGTGAAAACGTTAGGCGCTAACCACAAACGGCTATACAAACATGTATTGAATTTCGCAAGTTGAGGCATGGAATTCCTCCACTTTGGCGGCTGATTATCTAACAAAAACGGACATAGAAGCAGTATGTTATGGACTCAATATGCCCCCACATTTAAGCTGATTTTGTCATTAGATGATCTTCCACATAGTGCTGTTTTTCCTCCAGAGTTCACCCACAACTCTTTTACAGCAGAAGCAATTTTGAGGAAGTTGACGTTTCTGTGCAACCACGGATCACCGAGAGTCAATACCACTCATCCAGAGGCACTAAGAGCAGCAGCAAGACAACGGAAAAATCTTTGGTCCAGTTATTTCAACGGCTTGTCGAACAACCTCCTCGTCCTGCCTGCTTGGTGGTTCGAGATATTCCCGTTCCAGCAAATTGTTCGGCGTCAGGATTCCAGGAAGTGGTAGGCCTTCGCCTAGCAAGCCTTCTCCCTATAAAAAGCCACATATGTCCGTTTAACAACACTGTGACGTGGCGGACATGACTCGCCACTAAATAAAGTCACTGCCGCTTGCTTCATCCTGGCGAAGAATTGTAGTCCAGCAAATTTATGCTGTAATCCTGAGGAGCACTGGGCCCCTGTTTGACAAAGGAACAAACAAAAAGCGTATGAACTGAGCAATCAGCCACCGGCTCCCAATGGGCGCGATTCCCTGAATTCGCTCCGCTGCCTTGCGGGCAGGCTATTCAGCCAAAGGTTCGGGCTGGTGACCCCTAAGTCAACACCCTACTTCGGCTTGGGCAACTGGGTAGTATCTCGCCCTCTGAAGAAATCATGGACTTTGGTGTGTTGTGTTGTGTTTTCTTTTACTATTTCTGTACCTTCTTTTGAGTCCCATGGTTTCTGATGGCTCTATGTCTATTCGTAGACTTGCATATATATATATATATATATATATATATATATATATATATATATTTCAGCGCTGCTTCGACCGGAACCAGGTTTTTGTCATGTGGAAGCTTGGGCCTATAACTTCAAAGCATAGAGGTGGAAGCAGGACTGACCCCTCAAACTAGCGTCCAGTGTCTTTTATCTCTGTGCTGGCCAAGTTTATGGAATCCATCTTTGTCGACGTGATGGTGTTTCAGCTGGAAAACTGCAAGCTTACGGCTCCCGAGCAACATGGCATCCATCGACAGCGATTGCACACAACGAATTTATTAATCACATGGAGTAGGTGTACCGAGTCAGATGACGCTGGAGATGAAGATGACGTGATCTACTTGGATTTGTCGAATTCATTCAATCGTGTATATCAGGCATTCTCAAGTTTTTCCACTTCTCATGGCCCCAACCATTGATTACCACAATGGCAGCTAATCGCAACGCTTAACAGACGTAAATGTGTTATTAGCGGTGCTCATAATTTTATGAAAATCCCCTACAAAAGAGTACATACTAGTAACCTTTGTCATGATGGCTGAGCTTTTAATGTTGATATCACTGATCTCCCCCTTAGAAATCTAATTTTTATACTTCCGCCGTTTCAGGCTAACATTGTGCAGCAAAATCAAACCACTTATAGGTAATTGCCCAAAATTCTTCCGGAATATGTACAGTTTAATAAATTTCTAGCAGAATCCGGTAAACAGTAGCCACCAGATTTTTGCACAATCTTTATCAGTGGGGTGGCCATACCTACTTCACAGAACCAGCGAAAATCTGCTTCACCATTACGTATCTTCAGCTGCGTGTTCAACTGGTTTACTGTGAGCTTGAAATGTTTGATACTTGCTGAAGCAACTGGAACACTGAATTCCGGTTCGTACATTGTTGATGACATGAAGAAAGTCCAAATACTACTGTCAGCCTTGGTGTTAAATCAGGGGCGACTGTAGTTTGGTTGTCAAAACCAGTGTCGCTCGATGCTTTTTCAAGCAATAGTGTGGTTGCCTATCTGTCGGTGTATGTTCAAGGTCAAAGCGTTCGATGCGTCCATGGTTGGCAATCTAGGATAAAACGGATGGATGGTTTGCTCAGAAATATAAATAAAGCGAGAAAATAAGGGACACAAAGTGTCGTATAGTTAATTCGCTTAGCGGTAGACAACCGTGGTTAAAGGCTGGTTGTATAGATCCGAGTTGGCTTTCTTTTGACACCATAAATATTGCTGTGTGGCTCGGGATTCGGAAACTTACTCAAGTTTGTTCCCCCAAGAAGAGCGAAAAAACCACGACTTCGAAATTACAGATGATGCACATAAGTTAGATCTGAGAGATGGAATGCACTAAATAGCATTGATGAAGCTGGATCGAGTGAATGTAGGCACACGTGTGTGTGACGAGAGCTGTGTCAGTAAATCCGAATAGAATACGAGACCGGATATTTCACGTCCGCTAATGGGGTCCGCCACAGTTCTAGCCAGTGGATGTATGGCAATATGTTGAACATAACAGCTAGGAAATAAACGTGTTGACCGTTTTCCATACATATTGCTGATTGAACAATAGCTGGACTTCGTACACGTATGGAGAAAGAAGGAAGGCACCACAGAGCCTCATTATTGCTTGCGTTCCTTCCAACCTAATGCTGTGAGATTTCTTCGGTATGTATGACCGTATTCATATCATTTCCTTCTGGTATCACATCAAATTCCAGCATGGCACTACCATTATTCGCGTACATACAAATGTATATGATCCGTTTGACGGAGTTACAGTATTCCAGTCTTTGTACAGTTTGTATGTTCATGATAGCAGATGCGAACATGAAACAACCCACGGATTATTGAATTTAGTGTCACCGCTTCGCATTTATACTGGCACTAGTTTACCGCCATCTTCTGGTAAACTTTTAATGTATGAAGAATGTGCAACATTTCCCGTAATTGTGTTAGATGATAATCATCGAGGGTACCGCTTTAAGCATTTTCCGTCTAACATGCAAGGAGAATTGGGATTCAGTGGTCCTCAAGATCAATGTAGCATATTTTTCGCCACCACTTCATGCAATTCATTATCGAGGTTGGGATCGGGAATTTCAGCACATATTACATCGTTTATTTCGTTTGAAGTAATGTGCTATGGGGCCATTCTAGTATATGTATGTGTGCCAGTCCTCTCTTTTGCCATTTCAGAGAGTACAGCCAACAACGCACCTACACCAACACTGCGATGAGCGCTAGTCAGTGGTTACTTTCTCTTAGATCGGACTTGTGTGGATCATACTGTTACTCCCGTTCTCAGATTCGGCACGTTGTTCGTCTAATTCTGCTTGCGAAATCACATCACCCGAGGTTTTCGAGGCTAGTTTTGGTCTCATTCGGCAGAAGCTGAGGACTCAAACAACCCTGCTACCTTCCCTACAGGCGGCAGCATAACAAAGTTACGAGACATTTTGCGTCATTCACCTACTAAACATCGCATCCGAGGCACACAGGGTAATTTGACCACATCCCGCGGGCGTCATCGTGTAACTCGACCTTACCAATACACGCTGCACCTTCGTGTACTTGTATGCACATCGCTGAATCCCACTATCTGCGCGCGGCCACAAGAGTGCGACACTGAGACAGCCACTGTCTCGGCCGGCTGACCTTGACGCCGAATCAATCAATCCAGGGTCCTGAGGAGGGATAACCATCACAGGTTCACGTGCCCTGATGAGTGCAAATAACCGAGCCGAGGTGCCTAAAGGCGCCTGTGGAATATGCAATAAGATGGACAAGAGAGGATTTTCCTGTGGAAATTTCCAACTCTATTTCCATGTGAAAGGCGGGAAATTCAAGCGCTTGCAGGCGGATCAACAACAGGCCTGACTCATGTTGGTTCTGCGCGAAGTCTAATACTCTCCCACTAGTTAAAATCGTAATTTCACTGTCCCAGAAGTATGAAAGATTTACAAACGTAGTCGAGAAGATGCTGGGCACCGAGATAGCTTCAGTACGAACAAGCATAGCAGAATGTGTGACACAGGCCCCTCCGCCTAACTCCAATGCAAACCAACTCAATAACACCAAATGCTACACTAATAAAGTTGCACCTGTAAACACTGTCAATAATCCAAATCGCCCAAGCGTTCCCGAACACCTAACTGTCAGCCCATACACAACCATTTTCCCCAAACCCAATTCTTCCCATCAGACATCGCCGAAACCCAGGAAATATGCGAATTCCAGTGGCAGCTGGGCCGTTGCTGCATCAAAGTGTACTCAAAAATCAGATGCTGATGTTTATATAACCACACCCATAACTAACGTGAAAGGCAACGCTTCACGGATGCACAGCAAAGCGCTGGGTCTCCCGGCTACGATCCACACTCTCACGAAAGACACTCAGAAACAACTGGATGTCCTATCTATAATATGGACCAACGTTTTTGAGTCAGCATCGAATTCTTCGGAGAGGAAAAGGATAGATGACGTGAACTAATGGAATGTCATAGGTAACCTCCTCGGTATTCTGACTAAACCCTCCAACTTGACAATGATCACCCGCCACCCGAATTCCAAGCATTATGGCGAAGCCAGACTTCTTCGGGTTGTACTAAACTCTGTAGATGAGATGGAAGCAGTGATGCTTTCGAGTGCTCTTTTCCAGCACGAAATCGGTCTTGTCCGCGTCTATCCAGACGTTTCCTGGAGCGAATGTGGCAGAGCTTAGAAGAGTTCCGACTAAACACCGCAGCCAGAACCGTTTTTGTCCACAGAGTCCTCAGTCCCACGAGCACAATTAATTCGAAGCAAACCCACACGACCAGGAGCAGTGGCGCTATGTTCGTGAGACTCTTCTCTTGGATGACGTTGTTGCTACTTCTCTCTTGAGACTACCAAGATCAGAAAGCTACAAAGGGTGCGGCCTAAAGATACTTAAAGTTGTATTACAAACTAGCCAGATGGCACTTACGCTACTGGAACGCTGACGTTCACTATGGAACCGATTGCCAAACGAGCTCCGGTTCAAAGGGGCGAGCGAAACTGTCGTCAGACTTAAAGCATCACCACATCACTCAAACGAATTAGTGATCTTATCCGGAATTCACACCGGAAGCAAGTCTGAAGGAAAGAAGGATCTTCTTGTGCAATCCTGCAGCCACTCCCCCTGCATTGTGCAAACTGAGTTGTCAGATGAGCTAATCACAATGCCACCGAACCTAACTCCAAGCGACTCGCTGATAATACCACAAAAAATACGGTTATCGGCCGACCATACATCGGTCGGCACAACTTATCATCCTAGCCACAAGTGCCTCAGATCGTTGCTGAGAACGGAAACACCTTCCTGCATGTACACGAATGCCCAAGGTCACCTCAACAAAATCGGTGAGTTTCGGTAGCGCCAGGCAACAAACGCTTGGGATCTCATCCCCATAACCGCGACTTGGTTACAATCAGAGATTACGGATGCCGAGATCGCGTTTCAGGTTGTGTCCTTGTTCCGACAAGATCGTCCCAGCAAGGGAGGGGGTGCTAACCTATACTATCGTAACGACTTACAATGCGAACCACTGGATGATCCGAAGACACTGGTCACCGATTCGCTATGATGTCGTTTGCGTCTCAGACACAACGACAACAGCTTCGTGGGAGTCGTATATGGCTCCTCATCGTCCACCCCAGAGATCGATTGCCACCTAATCTCATTGTAGGGAGGCGGAAGACAGCGCTTGCCCAAAAGACCGTTAGATCATTAAAACAGAGGCGGACGAATAGGGAGACCGACGCAATGGGGGTGATTCGCTGGAGAAACCCAGGCTCAATAGAACGGGACGAAAACGGGACAGGAGCGGCATCCGTGGGTGAGCCGAGGCAGGCAAAGCAGGTGGAGAATTTGTTGAAGACGCAATAAATCGGACAAAACCACCGGTATCGCATCTTCAAGAAACAACCCCGGGGAGAGTGATACACCCTCGGTCAAGCAAAGCTCACGCTACTGAACGACTCCGGGCTTGTCAGAATCGGAGGCGTGGAAGCGAAGATACACGGGCGAAACGGACATAGAAGATGCGTTCTCGTACCCTCAGAAGGAGCATAGATGTGCCACTAGCGGAGGCCAGGAGGAATAGTGCAACCTGCGAAAGAAACCTGGCTCATTAATGTGCGCTTGTGTGAGTAGCAGGGTGGTGTGTGTGTTCGCGCCAATAAAGATCGTGCTTAACTGCGGTGTTGTTTCGTCGCTACATCATCACTGACGAAACTTTTACTCCCAAATTCCAGCCATGTTCTTATTTTTAGCATTTCAGTGTACGCAACTTGGAAATCTCGGCATACCCCAGTTAAACATACAAGGCCGAACTGCAAGAGCTTATCGCAGGTATCCAGCTCTACAATCATATCAGCTCACCTACCAGGTACAGAGATGAAAATACACCATCCGTACTTGACCTCGTCTATACGGATGAGGTACTCGTAATCGACAGGCCATTTATAGACACCCAATGGGGTTAGGCGATCATGTCAGCATACTTTATAATTATATGCGTTTCGCTGAATATCCTGAGAAACACACAGAACTAACACGTACTATCACACGTTACAATATCTTGAACAACCTAGTTGAGGCGATCGATTGGGAGTTCTGGCAAGAAGGCTCACCTGATAGCGCTTAGATGCAATTTGTTAGACACTTCAGCAATCTAGCCGCAACTGCTTCGGAAAAGAAGTGGGTTCGCTCCATCAATCCCTAGTCTTTCAACAGAAGTTGAACTCGCAAACGCATGTCTAAACGCACGCAGCTGGGCACACTTGCAAAACTCGTCCTCGTCCCGAAACTTGAAGCGATTACGTGACCCAGCACAACCACAGTAACATGCTTGTCCGTGAGGACAAGTTTACTCACCAACGACATATGGCTTGTAAATTTGCCAACCGCAAAATCTCCTGTACAAGCATGTTAACACCACCTGGAAAGTGAACCTCGGATCCCCCTACTTAATACGTCAGTCGGAGTGGCAAAGAGTGCAGAAGAGGCAGCCAGCCCCAATGAATGCAGTATGTCTCAACCTTCCAAAGAGACGTCCGCCAGTGTTACATGCCCACATACCTATCCCCAACATCAACACTCAATAACATCAATTTTACTGCCACAGTTGTGTTGAAGAAACTGCTTTCACTACGTACCTACAGCTCTCCCGGAATCGACCATATTCACCCAAGGGCGATGAAAGTAGCAGCAGAAAAGCTGGTCGAGCCATTATCGCATTCCTTCCCAACGTGCTTGGCAAAACAAGTTGTGCCTACAATGTGGAAACATGGCGTAGTCACTCCAATTTGCAAAAGCGGTAATCGCTCGGAACCCACCAACTATCGCCTAATGGTCCCACTCCCTGTATTCTCTAAGATGATGGAGGAAATCCTCACTGTTGCCTTAGTAGACAATATAGAAAGTCACAACATTATAGCCCCCGAGCAACACGGTGTCCACCAGCACCGTTCATGCACTAACAACTTACTGACTGCAATCAGTAGTTTGACGGAAACGTCCGATAAAGGCAGATGGATAGACGTCAATTACTTCGACTTCTTCAAAGCCTTCGACCGAGTGGACCACCACACTCTACTTCACAGGCCCGAAGGCTATTGAGTTGGTGATCCAGTCCTTGGGTGGATAAGAAAATTTCTACGGGACCGGCAACTGCAGGTCAGAGTTCAAAGTGTGCTGTCCCATCGGACTTATGTCGAACGTGGAGTTGTACACGGATCAGTTCTGAGTTCGCGTCTGTTTTTCGTGTTCAGTAACAAGTGTACGAGGTCGATTACTTCAGATTTCTTTCTGTTTCCTGATGATCTTAAGAGATGGCGGACGATCGCCGACCCAGCAAATCACGATGCACTTCAGCTGGACCCAGACAGAGCGTATGGGTGGTCACTCCCCAATCTGCCCCAGTTCAGTTCGGGGGAGCGTAAGGTGGTTCACATTTACCACCAGCCGAACATTATCTACAGGCTTGGTGATCATGTCTTGAAAGATGTCACCCAGGAGCGCGACATTGGGGTACTAGTTCAGGCTGATCTAGGCTGCTCAGGACAATCCGAAAAGGTGCCAAACACCGGGAACCAACATGTTGGCATGCTGCGAAGGGCATATAGACTGGTTGATCCCCCTGGCTGTTTTCAGTCGTTTAACACCTACGTGTGGCTTCATGTAGATTACGCAATACAGACGTGACAGCCCTGGCACGAACAGGACCTCATAGCACGCGAGACCCCACGGGGATGAACTGGGAGGCACGTCAAACGGTTGTTCTACCTTTCTTAACAACTTAGACTGAAGACCGTAAAATTATACAGTGGTCGGTACCGGCGCCTACTTGGCGAACTTACCGCCTACCAGATTCTATGGTACTCCAACCACCTCTCTCATCACTTACGATAACTGAGCAACAACAAGCATTTGAGGGGCCACCACTTCACGTTAGCCATGCAATGCACTCGGCTGGAATGTCTGCGAAACTCTTACTTCATCGTGTGTGTCAGCCTTGGAACCCCTCCCAAGTTACATTGCTTTCGCCCCCACTTTCCCTGTGTTTAAAAACTCTTTGATGTTGCCCTAACCCACCTACATCAAGAGTACATCTTGTGTCTCAACAGACGATATAACGTGAGGAAATTTGCACATAAAGAATAACCCAATCAACTGTGGTTGGTTCTTTCTGCGTGTCCCTGTGTTAACAATTTGGTGTGTCCACTAAAAGGATTTTTGTTGTATCCGATTTTTTATTGTTAACGTTGTGGCGCTCTTTTTGGCCAGAATACGGGACTTGTTAAGTATCCGCATTTTTACCCGTAATATACCATTGTTCCAGTTTTGCCTTGCTCATGTGTTACTTGGAAGTTTATCAGCGATTAGCGCTTTTGTCGGAAAACGCGTGCTGTGATGCCACGCCCAGCCACCTGCGATTTCCCAAAAAATAGGCGCTGCTGTGTATAGTCCCAAGTTGGATTGCATGTGAATGTAATGAATAAGTCTAGACGCCCGTCATGAAGAACATACGCAATTGCATTATGAGCGTATTTGTGCATGTGATGTGGTCTGAGAGTTTAGTAACATGTCAAAATTGTTACTCTTCTAATGTCATTTCGTTTACCATCATTCACCACTGCCTCTCGCAAATGAACCTATCCTTCAGAGCATAGCTTAGTCTGATTAAGCAGTTGGCTAACAAACAAGTTTAAATTTTTGCAAATATATCTAGAACGTATTCGTGAAACAATTGACGGGATTTCAGAACGTAACTGTCTCCATTCTTTTGAATCATTAATCGGTATGAATAAAAGTTCATCGCGCTACATTCCTTTTGCAGTTTTTCACCATTTCTTCACCGGATTTATTATTTTGACATTGAAGTGATATCCATCGATACCATCCACAAATGAGTGGAAATTGCACAGCATCGTAGCATCTATGAGCTTCGGCAACTTTTTTCAGCTGATCGCTCCTCCGATGAAAAACAATATCTCCCCTTTGTCATTTATCCCCGACTATAACGGGTACAACTTCGTTTATAGTTGAAGCATTGAATATTCGTACTTGCTCTCCATCCGGCATTTTGTCAGCAAGAATAAGAATATTATGTATCGGATGTCATTATATCAATAGCTGTTTTGAACAAACGTATAAACTTATTATTTTGGTGAAGAAGCTCTTGAGAAACGACTGAGCTTTTCATGCAGGTAGAAATTCCGCAAAGAGCATACACTTATAGTGTTATCAATGTTATGTTATCAATGTTATCACCGATGAAGTACATTTGTAAGAATTTATCTTGATGCTCTGGAAAAAGAAGCCGGGATCCGGCTTTAGAATAGATCAGTTCCTTTATTTTGGAAGTCGGCATGAACGGAGCTGTTACCATTTTTGCGCCGGAAGACATCGTTCGGAAGCAAGAGTTGCATTTTCTGAAATTAGAGAGGAACTGCTTTGATCCCGTGGTATCTACGGCAAGTGAAGTTTTAATGGCTCTAGCTATTATTTTATTTGAAGAAGTCCAACCACCGCCTTGTGTGCGCATGATTCTCCAAATACAGCGTGCTTGTGTTTGCCTGTGAAGGAGTGTGGGTCGGTTCCGTTGATGAAACGTGGTTCCCATCCGCATGCCTCCCGGTCTTATTCCTTCGGGTTTACACTGGATATGGAGTGTGCGGTTAGAGCTGTTGGTGGTGCAGCGCAAGCCACCCATGGTCCCTCTGTAGGCACAGGCGTCCTTGTAGTGACCATGACATTTTACTCCATCAAACATCACATTCAGACTTGTACACATTTTGTTTTACTTTGCACCCGCCTAAAGCCTATATATACTGGACTGCGCTTTTGAACCAGGTCCGCCGTCTTGAACGCGCGCTGCCGGCTGTTGTGCTCCGACGTGGTGTACCTCCGCTTCACCACTCTCTCCCACTGTCCTCAAGCTATATTTACATAGCTATTGTACATAGCTATTTACTCAAGACATTCTTTATATCTTGCCGTCTTCTCTTACTGGGCTACGGTTTTCTTGTGTAGCATTCGCCAAAGCGCTACATCCTGTGGCTGGTCACAGTGACAGGCGAATCCGAAACTGGATGCCGCCAACCATACTTATTACAACACCCCGACACCGCACTCTATCTGTGTTTCATTTTCCAGAACACTCTTTAAAATGAAAGTGCGAGGCCACCTAAACGGAAACATCATTGGGACGGTGTTCGTAAGCTCGGAGGCGGAAACTCTGGCTTATTTCAAGAAAGCTGCGGGATGGTTCCGAGAAAGACTAACTTTAAGGAAAATTGCTGCTAACAGGAAGCAAAAACAGTGGACTTATAGTGTTTTATAAAATTAGCAAACTTGGTTGCTCAGATCTCCAATCCACAAAATGTCCGAGGAAATATTAACGCCATCAGTATAAATAATACTATCGGACCTGATTGCCATGAATCCTCAAGAAACAGCTCAAATCATTCCGCTCAGCTACTCAACTGTGTCCAGGCGAACAGATGAAATGGCTCAGTACCTTAGTTACTCTAATACAGTAGAGGTACTTTTGCTACAAACAGTTGAATCTACTTTATCTGACAACGGCGCCCTTCTCGTGGCGTATGTCCGATTCTTCACTTATAGTAAGTTAATGGAACAAATACTCTTTGGCAGAAGAATTAAAACATACAAATAGCCAGTCTATATTAGAGGTAGTCCTTAGCTATCTGACTAGGAACTCCATACCAATGAACAACATAGCAGCATGTGTAACAAATAGTGCTGCCGCAATGCTTAACAGATGTAAAGGATTCATTGCCGATCTAAAAGTCGTTCTCCCTACTGCTCAGAACATTTACTGTGTGATTCATCGAGAGCACCTTGTGGGCATGAAATTGCGAGGGCACCTAATCGATTCACTTTCAGCTATTATAACAATATACGTTACTATAACATCTGGCCCCCGTTCAAAATCCTCCTTTCCAGTACTTATGTGAAGAGAACTGATAATTTCCATGTTTTACTGTTGCATACAGAGAATAGATGACTCCAATTGCAGCAGTCTTCTCCGTTTTGTTGCATTCTTGGACGTCATCATGGCATTTCTTTCCGGAACTGCTTAGGAAAGAAAACTGGTAGCATCTAAGGTGGATGTGTTTTATTTGACTGTCCGTTTTGAAAATACAACTAATTAAATAGAACACCTCAAGACAGATTGAGTAATCTCATCTCAAGAAACGAAGCCATTATCACCTTTCCTAAATATCCGTAAGTGTATGCTCAAAAGATCGGACGTCGGGATTTTCCGCAGTGCCCAATTTTCGCTACAGTCACAGAGGATCTGGGAAATGAAATCTTCATTGTTTATAGGAGTCAGTTGAAATAATTCCGAAAAATGAAATAAGGTTTCATGACCTACTTAAAATTGAAATACCTATTAGGTTTGTCCATCCATTTGATCTACAACTGCAATGTTATAGCCTAAATCCAGGAAGTCTCATAGTGGTTCAAAGTGAAATCAGCAATATCAAAATTCAGACATATAAAAGCGATTTTTGGGTGATGACTGATGCCCCTAACAGTTAGATTCCAGACTGTGGGAAATATCTGAAATATATTTGCTTGTTTTCCCATTCACATACTTGGCTTAAGGTGGATTTAGCAGAGTGGTTTTGCTAACAGTAGAAAGAAATCGAACAACGCGGTAAGAAGAAATATTCCACTCGCTGTCAATTATGGAGCCGGATGCAAGCAAGCTGGCTCAATAACATCA
>CALYDF020000006.1:0-33225 GCA_944474145.2 Dicrocoelium dendriticum
AACGGCATATATATATATATATATATATATATATATATATATATATATATATATATATATATATATATATATATATATATATATATATATATATATATATATATATATATATATATATATATATATATATATATATATATATATATATATATATATATATATATATATATATATATATATATATATATATATATATTAGAACATGTGCATCTCCCAACAAGTTCTGTGTATAGATAGATAAATTTCGCACAGCTCCAAAAGCTATGCAACTTTTTAAGCTACAGATTACAGAGAAAGATACTTATCCGAAGGAACCCCCCGGTGCTAGGTAGAAAAGCTTGAGCGAGTGTAGCATGTAGGCACCAGACTGATTCCCAACTGGGGTGTGCCGTATGAAGACAGGTGTAATAAACTAGGGCTGTACAGCCTAGCTTATGGTCAACTGAGGGTTGACCTCATCATCACTCACTGGATATTACATCTGGGTGATTACGCTATGTTGAGATCACTGCTTCATCTGCGCACACCAAGCAGCACACCAAGCAGCACACAAAGACACGGGTATAAGCCTGTCGTACCGAATTTGAAGCGGATCGCTCATCAACTCTGTTTCGAAAGCAGAGTGGTGGATGTATGGAACGACCTGCCGCAGCACATAGTTGAGGCAAGGTCAGTGTCGGAATTTAAGGAGATCCTTGACAAACACTTTGCCGACGAAAAAGATATTGAGCAGAACACAAAATAACGGTTATTTGTCCATGAGTGAAGATTGATGCGGCTCCACAGAGCAAGCTATACTCTCTGCTTCTAACCAGTAATCAGCATATAATGGATGTCCGTGATTCTTAGACGTAAGTTACAAACCTTCATAGTTGCCAGAGAAGTCAAGAAAGAAAGAAAACAGATCGAATTTCATCACTACTCTTCTAAAAGTAGTTACTTTCTCTGCTTACCCGGCGATACCGACCTCAAGGCCCTTTTATCAATACGATGGTTGAAGAGGGGTGTTAAACCGAATCCTCTTCTTCATTCTTCAAACCAAGGTTGGATTCACTCCTTACTCGGCCACGCCGACCTCGAGGCTTTTATGCATACAAGGAAGGTAAACGGAGCCGTTTTCACTCCTTGGACCCCTGGTATATCCTCTCGTTAACCGGCCATATCTATCTCAAGGCTTCCATGACCACATAGAAGCCTATGAAGAAGGCCAACCGAATACTCACTCGCTTATATCCGACGACTGTTACACTGTCCCTTACAAATTATTTTACAAAGAGCGACAGTTGCTATTTCCAACTCTGTCACAGTAAAACATGCGCGCGTACCAAGATATCATTAAGGGTAGATGTACTATGAAATTAGTTTTGCGAATTTTTAAACCGGTGTTCGAGTACCGCCGCTACAGATCGCGAAATATTGGCAGGCTAATTGACGATATATATGAACCTGATCCATTCTAATGAATGAGCATCTCGAACATGATATGATTAGCTAACATGCATGCCTCCCTTACCTACGTTTACTCATTGTATGCAGCCGAACACATCATTATTAACCAGTATCGTATTCGCTGCACAATATGTTCGACTTGTTAAAATTAATATAACCACGGCAGTCCGCTTATAAATCGTTTAGCCTGTTCAACATTCTATTTTTCCAACATGTTCCTTTCTCCGAGACTCGTCCAAATACTGCGAAGAAATATTCGTCTAGCTGCTTGGCGTCATGATTGCGTACTTCTACATGACGAAACAATATAGCTCAAGCCGATCCCGATTACATTGCTATGATATATATCGCGTGCCGAGTATATGCAAGCATACCACTGACAATAATGCTACATTGCAATATCTTCGCGATATTTGATTGACACTGTACTTCTTGAGGGTCTGATGGACCATATTAAATGACGCGCATTCCACGTGTACTCTTTTAATTTATCGGTATCACCAACAAAGTTGGGAATCCCTTGTACAATTTGATCGAAACAACAAACTGAGCCGTGTCCCGCGCAGTTGAGAAATAAAACAAATGTATTTGTTTATTCATAAGTGAAACCAACGACGACGGCAAAACACAACTGGTACTTTCAGTAACGCACTCATCAAAGTGAACAGAATCGATATGCGTTTGCAAAATGTCCTTTATGGAAACCAGTGTACCACAAAGATCACAGGGATAGCGGCGAATTTCTGGACGGGGAAACAAAAAGCGAATAAACAAACATGGAACATACGCAGATAAACCGTAGGAAATCGTAGATAATCGACCAGAATGACGTCGCTATATTCTGATACACAAAGGTCAAAAAGAAGTTGGAGAAATCGCAATGTGAAACCTCCAGTGCTAACATCCAGCCATCCCGCCATGCGAGAAAAGTCAAATGAAAAATGGTGCGCGAGCAAGCCGCTGGCAACGACAACTTGATGCGACTTTAACCAACGAGGTAAAGTGCCAACAGTTTGCTTTGCACCTATAATCCAAAGTGGACAAGAAAGAACGAGGTCGCCTTGGAACGATACCAGCATTCTGTCTGAAGCGTAATATGATATAAAGGGAAAACAACTACTGGCGTGAGCAACAGCAGAGCTTATACTGGTCGTGATCAACTAACCATCTAAGTCGTTGTTCAGATCATTCCGCTTACAGTATTACATCCATTCAACGCAACTAGCTAGCCAAGTTGTACATGTTTCAGATAATATACATTCAGCACTTACCGACTGATTAAATTGGTTAAGTGAGCAAGGTAGTGGAAAATAACAACGGATAACAGTTCGATAAGAAGAGTTTCCCAAAAGGTGCTTGGCTACCTCGAATAGCGAGTAGGGGTTCCAAAGTGATCGGTCTCCCATCGCAACCAGATTAGACCCATACGCAGTGCGACCGTTTGCGTAACTCGTCTACCCAATGCACCACACTGTGTAGGACACTCGGACTCCTTTTGAGCGACTCCCACCACGTTGGTCAAAGTTTAGAGCTCAGAGGAACTTAGTCTCCTGGTCTTCAAGTTTGGGAGATTGAAACGGAATAACGAGCTTCTCCGTAAAAAAGAATCGTAGCCACCTCCGCTGCGTTGCAGACAGGCTTTGGGGCCGAAGGCTGTGAATGAGGACCCAATCGTTCCCATTTCTAGGAATGGGCGCCTAAGCAACATGTCAGTCAACGTAGAACCACGACTGAACCTGAATTGGGTGCGATAGTTTGCCTACCTCAGTTACTCATTTAACTATGCTGGGTGGCACTTTTCAAATGCCTTCATAGCCACCCATATCAGACAAATCAATGGTAAAGGCTCAGACTAACTCAGTCTCACAATCCGATGCTAATAGGAAGGTAGGGATACGTCGATGGCCCTCTCCTTTAAAACCTACACAAGGAAGACAACAGATCTACGGGTTATAAGCGCACGGTTGGCTTGGAGCACAAATGTCACACATTGTCTATGACGAAGGAAGGGCACCTTCCGATGCTCACTAGATTACTACCTCACGCATCAAAGCAGGCAGCCCCTGGACACTTTGCTTCAGACCCGCCAACTCCCACCGGCGGTTGGTCCTGGTCGAAGGTACGCGACATAATACGGTCGCAAAGCGCATGTGCATTGTTCTAAATGTTCAAAGGCTGTGTGCGACAGGCCTCGGGAAGATTCCAATGCGTCTCTGCAATCACACTCCCGAGTTGGACTTGCTGCTCACGGAATTTTCAATGAGGCTATTGAGCAAAATGCTCCGGGTGGACACACTACAGCGAACCTACAAATCCCCCATTGCTCTGTGGGTAAGGCCATGGGACAGAAGGCTCGCTGTCTTGTAGGTTAGACTGCTGAGTCAAAGGCTAGAAGCAGGGAACTTCGAACAATACCCCGCTCTCGAAATAGGGGCCAGAGAGTACCATCCACCCTTCTTGACTCCATCGACAATACTCCCTCATCGTCTTGGCTTACTTCCCCTTCTTTTTCCCTGTCCACTGAACAAGAGATTGCGCTGATTTCGTTGCCGTTGCCATCGATACTAGTAATTGGTTCGTCAAACCACGAGACTACATTGATTCTTTTAACGTCCGCTCCTTGGGTCAGAGCGGGCAACAAGCAACACTCACACTTACGCTACACTCGCTTGGTATTGATATATGGTGTTTCCGAGACAAGCATACAAGACAACTGCGTTGGGACAAATCTTCGACTTCTTGATACTAAAGCGCACGACGATGACTACACCATTCGCCTCTCCGATGCTCCTGAGTCAATGGCTCAAAGTGCTCTCGATGTTGCTATTGCCCTCAAAAAGCATGCTACGTAATCTACCGTAGGTCCGGAATGTTACCATCCTTCCGCGCATTTGAGACATGACCGGTACTCACATTAAAAAACAGCGTACCTAACGCTTGTCCGGCTATCCAATCGGAAACTTATGTTGGATAGAGCATGCCTCTGCCTGTGTTTGGGGGGGGGGGGGGGGGGGGGGGGGGGGGGGAAATCGTGTGCGAAGCCATGTATTTTGTTCTACCCCTTGCTAGCATGTTCGCAGTTTCTCTATCCAACATAAATTGCCAATTGGATAGCCAGACAATCGTTACGAATGCTGTTCTTTCCTAAATACGCTTAACTGCATACCGGTCATGGCTCAAATGCGCGGAAAGATGGTAACATTCCGGACCTACTGTACAAACTGATTACCAGCGAATAGCCGCATGTGTGCGGTTCGACTTCGAAACCCTATTCGGATTAATAAACACGGTGTGAAGACAAGGGGCGTTTCCATCACCTCGGTTTATGCTGCCACTGACGGCCATTCGGAGGGCACCCAAGATGATTGCTATCACCATCTTCGTCTCTTCTCCATATGACGAAATATACCGAAATCGTGATTACTGCTGGTGACTTGAATGTGCAAGTAGGTCGTCTTTCAAATTCTGAACAACATTTGGGAGGTCGCCTCGGGGTCGAAGCATGCAGAACAGACAATGCTGATCGATTTATGAAACTGCGCGCCGATCACAATCTATACCTTAGCAGTACCGCTTTACAGCACAAATGATGACTCGCGTCACTTGGCGCCCACCGAATTCCCCAATGACCTGGACCCAGATTAACCATATTGCCATCAGCTACACATGGCGCACATCAGATTATGACTGTTGGTCAATTTGGATCACGCGCCTAATTTCCGACCATGCTCTAGGGCGCGCATGCTTGGCGCTCACAAGTTCCGCTTCAAAGAAGCGCCTACTCTTTAAGCCTCTTACCGGTAACTTGAGTTCGCAGTCTGCAGTTCAACGATATCATCATTGCTGTAAAATTCCCACAGTATGATCAGAAGTCAGGATAGGCGAACATATGTTTTCAATAAATCATCTTCAGGGTTATACAATTATATAGACATCAAAATAAGCAGATATCACAAGCCATTACCAATAGAGCGCGTTAATGGGATGCTGACGGCGCTGTCTGTTAAGCCACGACAACCGGCCGCGTTTGACCTCGTGGGTCAGACGTCACCGGCCGTTTGGGCCTGGGCAGTCCCAAGTCTTTAGTTAGCTTCTTCTGAACACAGCTCCGGTTCATACAGCCGGATCGCAATTGCTTCAGCGGCTTCTAGTAGTCGCTTGCGGACGTAGTTCGAGCGGTTCTGTAGGGCGTGACAGATAATTTTGAACGAATTAGTGAAGTTTATGGCGTGTGCTCTATCGGCTAAGCGTGCGGCTACTGAAGAGTTCACAGTATTACCGCTTCCAGTTCTAAGCCCGACCGGGTGGTGTTTCTTCATGCTCTCGAACAGACGCCTGGTCGTACCATCAAGGAATTCCGCTCCACAGGAGCATGAAAATGAGTAGACACACACTGAATTGGTGTGGACAGGCCTCATATCCCTTTAGTCTCACCATCGGAATGCTAGTGAACTGGATTTGCATCTATGCTGCTGGATAGGTGCGTCTGAGTGCAAACGAAAAACGACATGATAGAAGTTCCGTCGCAACCTCGCCCTTGTATGGTAGCTGTAGGAATATTGCCTTACGTTCTACTATCAAAACTACAGGCTTTTTCTTCTTATGTTCCACGTTGGCTTTGATGAAGCTTTCCGGATAGCGATTATCCCTTAGCACTAAGCGAATGCATTCTAATTCTTCCGCAAGCGTGTCATTCGAGCAGATACGTTCGGCTCGGCTTACCATAGTATTTAGCAAGTTCCGTTTAAACCTAAGTGGCACAAAACTGTAGAACTTTGTGTCCCGCCCATTCCACGTACTTTTCCTATAAACGCAGCGCACCCCCATCCAGTCTTTTCATTGCGACATCGAGGAAATGAAAGCGACTGTTTTCCTCCACTTCGCTGATGAACTTTATTGCTGGATGGCCTTGGTTGAAAATGTATGTTAGTTCATCGATACTTCGAGACGACTGAAGCAAGACAAAAATGTCGTCTACGTAACGGCACTATAAACCGAGAATTGAAATTGTTGGCTTTAGCCTTCCCTGTTCCAGCATGGCCTTGAACACGTTGGTGAGGAACGAACCCAGTGGAGAACCCATCGCTACCCCATCGAACTGCCGGTATAATTCGCCACTGAATTGAAACTGAACATTGGACGTGCGTCTGAGCAGCAGTTTCTTTAGAATCACCGTGGTTTGCATCATACTCAGATGTAGTTTATGGTCTCAATTAATGGTACGTTGGTGAAGAGTAAAGCAACGTCGACGGAGCACATGGTTAGATTGGAAACATTTACATCATACACAATATCCACAAACTCAAAACTATCCTTCATACTGTTCCCAACAATTCGCTCTCGAATAGGCATAAGGATTAAAACCAGCCACCGAGCAATCGAGTGATATGGGGAATTTTTATATCCAAGACTGGACGAAGGCGAACGTTAGGCTTGCGAGTTTTCAGTAGCCCATAAAGCGTTGGAATAGCCGTTCCTACCGGCAGAAGTTATTCATAAGTGGCTTCGTTGATGTACCCATCGTTACGAATCTTTTTAAGACAGTCACAAAGTTGAGTATCAATTTGTTTTGTTTTGTCTTTCTCACCTATGGCCCTCAGAAACTTGGTTTCATCTACCAGTATTTCTTTCATTTTGTTCAAGTAGTCCACTTTATTCATGAGAACAATACCCGCGCCCTTATCTGGCCGAGTGAGTAAGACCTCATCATTGCTAACCAGACGGTTAAGAGCTTCAAGGTGTTCATGTTTTACCGGAATGTTATGCACTAGCCTCGCATGTCGGTACAGGTGGCATGCATGCACTAGAAACGAGTTAAACTCTTCCACAAGCATTTCAGAACGAAAAATCAGTTGAGATGTCTGTGTGCACACATTTTCAAACTGGGCCTCTATTGCCAATCTCTTATCCTATCATCATCAGTGTCAATAATGAATGGGATTGGCGGGCCGAAGACCCAATAGGATTGTCGCAAATGTGTCATGAAGAAAGCCTTTGACACCTGCTGTGCACCCAACATGAGTCGTCCTAACAGTGAATGAGTCTCTGAGGTAAAGAGCACTTGGATCGAAGCACGGAAATAGGTACCCACGGGCACTGAGTTTCAGAGAGTTCCTAAATCCTTGAAACGAGGTCTGACAAGGGTTCGTCGAATTGACCGGAAGCGTTGATGGATGCCGAGGACCTGTGAGACAGAGAAAGTCAGTGCTATTGGAAACAGTCGAGTGTTGTTCAAACTCATGCGGAACACGGGTCCGAGAAAGCCATCAGTTAAAGAGAAAAAGTCGCACAATTGATTCATAATCAACTTCGTCGACTAGCGGTTGGGCGGAACAATTGAAGAACAGCTCAGCACGCCTACTGCTGTTTGCCGGATCAGCTGAGCTTACGTGGGAAGTTGATGTCACACTTTCGATTTTGGAACAGATCCGACATAAGATTTCCGTGTTGAAACGAAGCAAGGCTCCTGGATCCGACGACCTCTAACCATCAGTGTTGAAAGATGGAATGGACTTGCTTCTCTTTTCAACACGAGTTAGGACACTGTAGGATTGCCTTCAGACTGGCGAGTATCAATCGTCGTGCATGTCGTCAAGAAGGGCCAGCGCACATGGTGCAAAAACCATCGAGGCATTAGCCTTGTTTCCACTGCCTCCAAACTTGTCACCGGTATCGGTCTGTGTGGGGCCCGAATCACTGAAAGCCAGGTTGGCTTCTACCCCGGTGGTGTTTGTCTCGACCACATATTCACGCAACGCCAAGAGTTAGAGCAGAGACATACTTGCAAACGACTAACTGTGGTGGCTTTCTTTGACTTAAAAGCCGCCTTTGGCTTTATTGGCCGTGACACCTTGAGGCACAGTTTATCCATGAAGGCCGTGCCAGCTAAAGTCCTTCCCATTATGCAGTCTCTCTACCGTGACCCCCATAGACTGTGTAAGGGTTTACGGGAAACAGTTTCCTAAGGTACCACTGACGTTCGCCAGGGCTGTTCTTTATCTATTTTCCTTTTCAACTTTGATCGAAATGATCATGAAGCAATCGGTTCTTTCAAAGTCTGTAGGAGTGGAAGTACTACCAGGTGAGCGCTTGACAAACCTTAAGTATGCGGACGAGATAGTTCCCCTTGCGTCTAACACATAGGCAAAGACCACAGCACAGGCAGACGCGTAGCACTGTATGCTTCGGCATGTACTTTGTACCTACAAAGTGCAGTGTTGTTGGAGGACTGGACCGAAACACTTCCGATTCAAGCTATTTGCGAACAGCCCCTGGAAGTGTTGGATCGGTTCACGTAGCTTGGTAACTGTGTCGCCTCTGGTGGTTATATCACTGAGGAGGTCCAATCGCATGGCAGAAGTGCTCATGTGGTTTTCCACTGGCTCTATCCTCTATGGAGACGGCGGGATATCAGCTTGTCATTGAAAGGTAGGGTGACGCTGCAATAAGGCCGGTATTACTGTATGAATCAGAGACCTCGCCAGTTCGCAGTGCAGACATTAAACACTTGGGTCGGGCTATATTGCAGTTAGATAACAATTCGTGATGGTCGGCTACCGTCACCCATGGCGCAGTTGCATAAGCTGCGGGCTAGTTGGCACAAGCCACTAGCAGTCATGGGTTAGATCCTCCGTAGAGGACCGAAGGTTGCGCACCACTGACGAGCCCCAACTGGGCGAAACGGCCATCTGGTGCTTTTCCGGACATGTAGTTGACTTATCGGAATTGTCCTCTGACTGCTACGAACAAAAATACCCACTAAAATCCTTCTACTCATAAGTAACACTTGGTCGTGTTTGTCCACCGGTGCCTGCGGAGTATTGCTCACGACTGATGAAAAGATTCGGTAAGCAACGCTGAGGTCCGCCAGATGGATGTGGTAAGAAGCCTTCCGGTTCTTCATTGGAGTGTTTGCTGAATATTAATCGCTTAAATTGGATAGGCCATGTTTTCTGTATACCCGTTGGTCGGCTTCCTCGGCGTGCAGTATACTCAGTGGCTGCACCAAGTTGGGCGAAGCCGCGAGATGGCCAGTCCATGACGTGAAATACAAGCTTTAAAAAGTTGGCCGAGAGACTTGATCAGGTAGGTGCGTGCTGTCTTCCTGGATGGGGCATCGGGATGGTCCACGCCAATGGTTGAAAACCCTTTCACACATGGCACAGCCACGCAGTTAGTGGTGTACTTGCGTAGGACTTCTTGCAGCTGACTGTTAATTTTCATTCTATTCTGATTAATTAACCATATTGCCTTTCTGATTCCATTTTCTCTACATTCTATTTGCATCCAACTCCACTATTTTAGCGCTGTTATTTATTGTTAAACCTGTGATGTCAGCCGTGGCAACTGGATCGACCGGACTTCGTTGCTCGGATCACTGTTGTTCAACTGAACTGAACTGAACAACTGTGACACCTTCTGAAATCACATACTGCATCAACCTTCGTGCAGCTTATCAAGGGTCGTCTTATATACTACATAAAGCAACGCGAATGGACCAAAAGATGCTAATGGTAGCAACCCGCTTACTGTCTTTTCACCTATTTCTTTAACTGCCCACCCAACTCGCATTACTAAATTTTATTATTCTCCCCAGCTTAGTAGACAACAGCCGCAACGCCATTGGAATTATACCATCTGCAGCTACTTTCCCGCAGCACCCATTGGACCCCTAGTGGAAACAGTCCCTACGCTGTCCCGTTTCCTCGGTGGTGTTCAACGTTCGCACTCGGAGACAAATAGGTCAACATGATGCATTTGCACGCAAGCTGGAGACACGGGGTTGTTGCATCACTTGTGCCCGGCTACGCCGCTTGCCATTGCTTGTACGCATCCGGAGACGCTGATGCGGCAAACGCTGTTCATGTTCATTGAGTTCAATGAGTTGTAGAGAGCAGGAGGGAAATCCCTTGTCAGCCCCATCGATTCCGTATCATACTGGGTTCGATGCGTGTCGTTGCGTTACGACGTTCTTCGAGGGTTCGTCGTACTTGCAGTGATAGCCGCAAGATTCCAGCATTCTCAGCGAATGCTTGTGTAGCAGCCGCTTGAAACTTTCCTCTGATGGACCGTCTGCAATTGCTTCTTGTAGGCTATTCCAGTCATTCACCACTCTAGTGGATAGGGTGACATCCTTACGAATTTTGTGTCTTCTTCGCTTAAACAGTTTCCATGTGTGACCTCGGGTGGAGCAGTCAGTGTTTGGCCGGAAGAACTGTTGTAACTCACTTCCAAGTTCCCCTCGGAGAATGCGTCTAGTGTAGATGAGATCACCGCGGCGACGGCGGAGCTCGAGGGAGAACAGATTTAGCTGCTGGAGTCGAATGGGGTACGGGAGATCATGAAGCCCCAAAACAGCTTTCGATGCACGTCTCTGAACCTATTTTTAGCAGAGCGCATTCAAACTTTGAAAGCGGATGGCTAGCTGGAAGGCCATATTCTAAGATTGGACGGACGTACGAAGTGAACAAAGGTCGAAAAATCTCGGGAGTTATTCGAGCGAATGATCTTCTTAGGGCACCTACCAGTCTCATTCCAGTGGCCACCTTCTTCAACGTGTCCTGCGTCGTTCTAAGGTCAGAAGTCACGATAACCCCGAGATCTCTGTCGTGGGTGGTATTCCTAAGGAGAAATCCACCAACGTGGTATGCGTCGTAAGGTTCGGTGCCACCCATTGGGAAAACAGCGCATTTATCTCGGTTTACTGGCAGTTCCCACCTGATGGACCATTCGTGTAGCTGGTCTAGTGCCCCTTGTAATCGGTCCGCATCCCCAACGCTGGATACTGTTGACCAAAGCTTGAGGTCATCGGCGTAGATCAAGCAGTCGGTTTGAAGCGCAGTCGGTAGATCGTTAATGTACAGTTTGAAGAGCTCTGGTCCAAGCACTGATCCTTGGGGAATGCCGCTAGTCATAGGCACTGGAGCAGAGAGGGTTTGGTTCACTTGGATGCGCATTGTCCTACCTCTTAAGAAATCGGCAATCCAGGAGAGAAGATTTCCTGTAATGCCAATTCTCTGGAGTTTATGTAGCAGGCGTACATGTGGAACCTTATCAAAGGCTTTGCTGAAGTCAATGAATATTACGTCAACCTGTTTTCGGGTATCTATGGCTTCTGCCCATGTTTCCCTGGCGATGAGTAAGTTACTGATGCATGAGCGTGCTCTCCGGAAACCATGTTGTGCAGGTGAGATGAGGTTTAAATTCACACAGTGTAGCTGGTGGGAGCATTTTCATGGCTGGAAGGCTAAGCCATCACTGACTGACTGAATTCCCGTGAGCAGCCGTTTGTGTGCAGCCCATTTGGCGACAACAGCAAAGGTTGATTCACGAAGTAATTATAGACGCTGTCTGTTGATTTCCACTTATGCCTCCACCGACTGCAGTCTGATGCTACCAATGACGAACTGAACACGCCGCTTCGCAGTAATACCAGCTTTTGCAAGGGACAAGAATGGGAAATTTGGTAGTCTGAGCACTTCAGTAGCTCGGCTAGGTGGTAAATATGCAGTTAACTCCAACCTGACGGACATCAGCGCGCGTGTGTTACAGCTGTGTGCGGAGCACAGGTTGTTTCTTATTAGCAACGCTTTTAAGCACAGTGGGTACCGAAATGACGCACCCACAAGAGCTGGCAGGCCACGTACCCAAACTGATCACGTCGTTGCACTAACTACGCCCGGCTAGTCCTCCCGCTTTCGCTTGTCAGGATCCGAAGACGTCGATGAGGCAACCACTGGTCACTCCACTCAACGAGGCGGAGGGACTGTTGCATTGAGAAAAACGGAACGGTTACAGTTATTTAAAATCTCCCAGTTGGTGTTTAAGATTCGTGTACTAAGAGGGTACGGTTTCTCGAGCACAGCCTAATGGAGCTCGTGAATCGTGGTCACTCAGTCATCTGCCTCGAAGATATGAACGAGCTGAGCCCAAAGGCAAGGCCAGCTGAAGCCCAACGATCAGATTGTAACACACCAGAATGATATCGATAAACGTCGATCGAACGACAGCCGGTGCGGACTGTGCAGTGTAATTTAATGTCTGGTTTACATTTTGGTCCGTTATAAATTCCAGCGTTTGTCGCGCACTTGTGCTGTTCGTCCCTCCTCACCGAGGATCGGCCTTTTATCTACTCTAGCAGAGTTGGACAAAACAGTGACACATTTTAACACCGCTTCAAACCCGCATGGATAGTTGCGGTGGCAGAAGATAAATCGCGGAGTACTGTGGTTACGGGATTGATGACTGACGATAGCTTAGTGGGCGTGAGTCTGGTCAACTAGTGGAATCTGAAGGCAAGTGCGTGACGATGACGAAGGTAGGACAAAATTCGCACTTACGTTTGTACCCCTAGTATTTTCGGATCTATTCCGTCGCCTCTTGTCGCACAACACAGGATTTACAGGCATTCGTCTTGAAGTAACGAGTACCATCTCTGGAAATTATTCTTTCGGGAGTATTGCCACTGCATCCCACATCTATCCGGAATTGTAAATCCCGAGTAGTGTTTCATCGATACCCAAGCACACACTATGGTGATATTCTAACCAGCGAAACCAAAGGTGATGTAACCATACCGCATTCTAACGGTGAACATACAAGCTCTGGCTGAGACTGCAAGTCTTTCCCTTGTCAAGTGTGGAGGCTCTGGAACTATTCCAGTCCAAAAACTAACCATGAAGCACGCCAATAATAGTAAACTCATGCTGCATCGGCCGTCGCGCAATGGCATTAGAAAAACGCTGCCTTATCTGCTATACAAAGGGGGTTGCATAAACGAAAAAACGACCCCAGATGCCTCCCCTCCTTCTTCTGACACTGCACATACTCTCCCCGACCCATCTCAATTAAGTCATAAGTTCCCCCAGACCAGCTCACCACAAAAACGACTGCCAGGCGCATTCGAATGCATTCGTGCAAAAGTGTAACTCTGTCATCATCATCATCAACAGCAGTACATCAGTCATTTGAACTGATGCTTCGCTGCCATACAACCATGAGGACCTATGAAATAAAGAATAAGACGAGGGAGAGAAGGGGGACTTACCTGAAAACCGTAATGCCCTAAGCAAACATTCAGGGTTAAGGTGCCTACACCTTGTGTAGACAACATACCGTCACAAACAGCTGGCTATCGTGCAAAGATAAGGCGGCATCGGCGAGACAGCTTCCTTGCGGCTTTCACTGCCACGCGTCATAATCAGCCATTACCCCGCAGATAACTCAGCACCAAACACACTTTAAACAGACAATCCGATTAGGAGACGGCAGCAGACGCGCCACTGGTGTCGGTTGCGAGCCATGTCTTGTAAAGTCTCAAGCCAAGCACAAGGTGAGTCACGTGGACTCCAACCCGGAAGGCGAGACGGACCAACGGCGCCAGTTTGGTCGTCAGTGACTTCATTTCCCGCTGCCAAGTCAACTTCTGTCCACCTCGAGCCTTGCGCCATCCGACACCTGGTAGACTGAACAAGGCCCTCCTAGGTAAGCGGTGACCAGGCATGCGTAGCACGTGCCCGAGCCAACGCAACTTATTTAGTGCTATCTGTTGTTCTAGGGAGCTAGCATGATCATCACCACCTAGTACTCGCTTACGCACATCATCGTTGCGGACACGCTGGTGCCATCCGACACCAGCAATGCTTCGCAAACAACGATGATCAAAGACTTGAAGGCGCCTCAGATCTTCAGACCGAAGGGACCAAGTTTCACTACCATAGAGCAGAACGGCCCTCACTGTGGCCTTGTATACACGGCCTTTCAGACGGAGGGAACTCCCTTCTGTCGCCAAAGATGACGCAGGTTCAAGAAGGCAGCTCTAGCCTTTGCAATGCGTGAGCTCACGTCAGTTTCTATGCGCCCATCATTGCTGATGCAGCTGCCAAGATAAGTGAATTGATCAACCACCTCGAGTTCCTCGTTAGCAAGCGTCAAGGGGTCATCAAGTGGCTGGTGGTCCTGCAGCAACACTTTGCACTTTGAAGGTGCGAAGTGCATACCAAATAATGGGACCACTCTGGATAGGCTATTCAGGGTTGATTGTGCCGCCTCAACATTGTCGAAAAGCAAGACGATATCGTCCGCATAATCTAGATCAACTAACCGTTCACCAGGCAGCACTTCAACACCTACATCGTGAGATTCCGCAAGGGAACACTCCATGATAGAATCCACGACGAAATTGAACAAAAATGGGGAAATCGGGCAACCCTGTCGAACGCCACTTGTAGTCGAAAAGCTATCCGATAGGGCACCATAGACCCTGACGCGGCCTCTAGTGTTCGAGTATAGAGCACGAAGGAGGTTCACATATTTCGTGGGAACACCTTTCCGCGCAAGTATTTCGAACAGAATCGATCGATCGACTGAATCGAACGCACTCTTGAAATCGAGGAACACAGCTATTGTCGGTCTGCGGTATGCGTGGCGCTGCTCTAGCACCTGCCGCAAAGTAAATATATGGTCTATACAGCCACGTCCTGGGCGAAAACCGGCCTGCTCTTCTCTAATCCGAGATTCCCGTTCTACAGTGAGGCGACGAACGATAATCGAGGCCAGTAATTTTGTCACAACTGGCGTTAGGCTAATACCCCTGTGGTTCGCACAGTCTGTGCGACTGCCCTTCTTGTATATTGCCACTATAATCGATTCGCTCCAATTAGCCGGCACACTCTCTTCGTTCCAGATACGTTCGAATAGGGAGGTCAGTGCTTTGCAGAGGACCTCATCTCCATCCTTAAATAGTGCAGGTGGTAGGGAATCCGGGCCAGCGGCACGAAAACGATTGAGGGCTGTGATCGCGTTTCGGACCTCGGCCTCCGACGGAGGCTCTAAACTAACCGTCTATGGCTCGTCCTGCATCACCTGAGTAGGAAGAGGTCCGGGAGCAGGGGGCCAGCTGAACTGATGTTCAAAGTGCTCAGCCCAACGAGCCATACGGCGCTCCTTATTGTGTATCAGCGCACCCGCGCTGTCCCTGATTGTCTCACTGACGCCTGGTTTTTCTCGGACCAGTGGTGCGTATTAGCTGGAAGAGCTTCCGGTAATTGCCTACTGCTCCTGCCTCCTCCATTTCTTGAGCCCGACTGGTCCACCAGGCTTCCTTGTCAGCACGTAGGCTCCGCTTTAGTTCACGCCTAATAGCCCGTCTGGTCACATTGTGTTCAGAACCAGCCGGGAGGTGCCTTCTAGCATCCAAAAGGTTCACGGACCCTTTCGGATATCCAGTGACTGGTGCGATGACGACTGATAGTGCCACAAGCAGATGCTCCTGCGTCGTGCATAATGGCCGAGATCCTATTCCACAGAAGTTCAGTATCATTAGGACAAGACAGCGAGAGTTCGCTATGCAGTGCTTCTTGATAGGCTTGCCTGACAGAGGGCTGGGATAATTTCTCCGTTGCCAATCGGGGGAGACGCTTTGTGCGCCTTCCGGTAAAGTTCATGGAGAAACGACAGCGCACCAAGACATGGTCAGAGTCGACACAGGTACTCCAGTACGAGCGGCAATCCAGAATGGAACCGCGCCACCTGTAACTTATGGCTATGTGGTCAATTTGGGTCCATCGCTGACCAGCTACAGGTGGACGCCCAGTGGCACTTCGGCGCCCACTGTGTCTAAAAGCAGTGCTAGTAAGAAACAACTGGTGCTCCGCACACAGTTGCAGCAGACGCTCGCCGTTGTCAGTCCGTTCGGCGTTAAGTCCATACTTACCACCCAGCTGAGCTTCTGAAGAGCTCAGACGCCCTACTTGTGCGTTCATATCCCCTGCAAGTACTATTATATCTGAACCAGTAGCATTGCGTAGCAGCGTGTTCAGTTCGTGATAGAAAGTGTCCTTGACTGCATTAGAACTGCAGTCGGTGGGAGCATAAGCAGAAATCACAAACAAACAGCGTTTTGTTTTACTTCGCGAATTCATCTTAGCTGATGTCGTCAAACGGGCTGCACATAAACGGCTGTTCACCGGAATCCAATCAACCAACGATGACTCAGCCTTGGAGCTGAGAATGATACCTACACCAGCTTGACCCGTGAGTGCCGCATCGGCGTCTCCGGATGCGTGCAACCAATAACGAGAGGATAAGCCGGGTGCAGTCAATGCAATAACCCCGTTAGGGTCATTAATCCTAGTTTCGGACACACAACACACATCAACACCCAGTGTGTCCAAGGTGCGTGCGAGTGCAGCCTGCTGACCTGTTTGTCTTAGAGTGCGGACGTTGAATGTCGCCATGGAAACGGGACAGCGTGGCCTTATAAGGAACTTTTGCCGATAGGCGTCCGATAGGTGCTGTGGGATGGTGGCTGCAGATGGTTCTACTCCAGTAGCACTTCGGTTGCTGTCAATTAAGCTGGGAATTATAGAAGGAAGGTTAGTAATGGGGGCCGGGATGGGAGTAAGAGAAAAGGTGGAAAAGAAAGAAGGGAGGCGCCAGCAGTAGCATGCTTTCGCTTATCCGCCCTGCTGTATGCAGCAGATAAGGCGACCCTTGATAATCTGCGCGACGGCCGATGCAGGATGAAGTTTATGTTTGAAGAAAATGTCATGGTTGTATGTGGGCTGGGATACTGCCAGGGCGCCCAGACCTAGACAGGAGGACGATTAGGGTCCTCATCCAAAGCCTTTGGCTCAAAAGCCTGTCCGCAAGGCAGCGGGGTGGCAGTGATTTGGTTTTACAGAAATGGACGCCATCCCATTTCAAACCCCCAACCTGGAGGACCAGGAGACTGAGTTTGTCTGACCTCTCACCATTGACCAACCTGGTAGGAGTAGCTCTCAAGATGCTCGGAGGCATCACCCAGTATAGCTCAATGGGTCAATGAGGTACGCAAACCGTCGCACCACGTTAAGGTCCAGTCTCGTGTAACTCTGATATGCGAGCGAACGTGCGGATGAATAGACAAACATCGGATGACCATGATGTTGTCTCTGAAGTGAAGCTATGTTGTATCTTAGCTCCTGCCCTGTTTAATATTTACCTAAAACGTATGCCGTCGTGTAATCACACAATTGAAATTCGGTGTCCATGTGGGAGCGACGATGATGATCGTGGATTGCTCAACATCCCCCGTTTCAGGGTAGGAATCCCAGTATGCGAGACAACCATCCGCGCGTTTCTGTTTGCGGACTGCTGCACTTTGCTCGAACACAGCGAGTATGAGCTGCTGCGCATGTCGACGGCTCTCGTTTCGACCGTGATCAAGTCCGGACTCACTAGCAACACAAGCTAGACTGTATGTCTGTTTCAGCTATCACCAGGTATGGGATTAATGGGTTCTCCCCAAATCCATGTTGGTGATGCGTCCTGAAGATCACATCAAAATGTTGCTACCTGGAGGTGTTATTTCTATTGATCTGCAAGTGACGAATGAGCTGCGCATCCGCGTTTCAAAGACGGATGCCGCATTTGGTAAGCTGACTGTTAGGACGAAGATGTCGGTGTATCAAGCGATGGTACCATCAGATGATTTTTACCGTGGCGAAACAGAGACGCTATACAAGAAAGATATATGAGATTTCGAGCACTTTTATCAAAAGTACCCATGTTTGATATATCCTATATTTCCGTACTGGAGCACAATAACTAAATTGTGTTTCCCACCTCCCGCTAACGTGTAATGTTGATGATGACAGAGCGTCAGCGGTAGCATGTTTTCGCTTATCCACCTCGTTTTATGCGGAAGATAAAGTAACCCTTTTCATACTGTCAATGCGCGACAGCCGATACAGCAAGGGATTGCAACTTTTGGCGTAATTCACAATTCGATTATGGACTGGAATACTGAGAGAGCGTCTACACACGGCAAGACAACGAGCTGGGGCCTCAACCAAAGTCTTTGATAAAATTTACTCCCATGAATCAGTGAATTGACACACAGAACTGTAACCTGGTCTTTACCTAGAAAAAGTCTGTAACCCAACTCCCACCTAGAAGTCGCCATGAGACGTCCAGCAATTAAGTCCAAGAACTGTCAGGATCTGGCCACCATATACATTCAAGAGTGGATACCAAATGGTAATCGGAATTCTGAGAATTCACAGTCAAGTCATTCCCCGTTGGTACATACATACTCGTTTTCATACACTGCTCTTCGTGGTGGCATGGAGGAGTGCGAGGTCGTTTCGAATCCTTGTGACTACGAAAGGAAAGCAATTCCCTATGCAGAGTAGGTGCAACCCTACTGCCGTCGGACATCAGATTGGCACATTGCATATGTTTTTAGGACGATATCATAACCCAAGTAGAATTGCGTCCAAATTCAAAAGGAAGAAGGCGAAGCATTTAAGTTACTTTGGAAATGGTCAAAGCAAGCACATAATGCCTTTCAAATGTATAGTAGTTTCCCAACTTAGAGCCGCAGTGCAGAAGTTTCATCCGAAATCGAGTATTTGTTTCCGTTATAGTACAAAACCTTATGCGGAACAATTTAACTATTACGGCATATCGTGACTTGGTAATTTGAAAAAGTTAGAGCGGCAGCTGCCTTAAGCGAGACCCGAGACGAACAGCTGACAATAATCAGTTCCTCCTAAAACGGAACAAGACCCTTGGACATGCGGTCCCTACAACATCCTCGCTGACGGACGGTAGCAAGGCACGGGTATCCGCTTCAATACTTTGTTGGACACCAGTTGGATACCATTTTAACATGCGCAGAACGCTGTTAAACCGCAGATGGAAGTGTGTCAAGAAAAAACGCGAAAACACTGCTCCATCACGGTTTCAAGAACTGATAAAATATCCCCGATGTAAATATGAGAAACAACGTTAGCAAAAAAGCACGTTTTCAGTAGTTCCTTATCAGGCTAATCCACCACAAATGAATTACATGAATGCAAACATCGGATATGGGTACAGACTCGAAGGTCCAGATGGTCTGAGTGACCAAGTTAGGGGATTGGCCCCATAGCGTGGGGCGTGAGCATCGGATGCAGATCCCTCGCCTTCAATGTACACATCCCGAAATTTTGAATCGCAAACTATTCAGAGCAGAGCAAGTTTTGAAACGCTAGGTACCAGTGGACCAGCTTCTGGAAGGTCGATAGCAACTGATCGCAGAGCGAGTCTAGGTTGCAAACATCACCTGAGGATTGCGCACAGATGAGCCTGGGAGCATGGAAACAAACCACTCTCTTCCTTGGAAGTGGAATATCAAGGTGTGAAGTAGATCAACAATAGTGCAGCAACTAGAACAAGACATGGACACATTTCGTGTTTAGTGAGTAAAGGAATGACCAAGGGGATTTCACCTCATTTGTGGAGAACCGGGAAACTGGAAGTAATGATGCGCTGTCAACCGTTGGAACATCTTATATTTTCCGTAATGGTCTCGATCAGCTTGTACTTTGGTCAGCATGCCAATCCCTGATTTGTACACTTCCAAATGTTGTGACGTGAGATTCTCATTGTTTCGAGCTGACGAGTTACGAGTTGTTATGGACGGCACTTCTCTATTGGCAGTGAGTGATCAGTTCACACATAGATCGTCAAGTATTAAATATATAAAGGGCTTTTATCCCAAACCTTATCTAGGTCTACGCATGTTGCCAAAACGTTCTGTTAGGTCAGACGATTAGCATTTAGGCGCTTTGATTTAAAGTACCCCGTGATTTGATTCTTAAACTTGTGACGGCAGGTATTCTGCCGCATTGGCTATAGTGGTCGCCTGTAATCGTCCCTGGGTTAGTTAAAAAAGAATACACGTTGAGTGTATGGTTCATAAAGCTTATTTCCAGATGCTATGTATTGTCTAGATGATCTCCTCTGTTTTATTGTTAGCCAACATCTAGACGCCCATACCTTTTCCATCAAAATTCTAACCAACGCTCACATCATCCACCACATTCTTAGCTATCAAAAAAGCTTGTATAGACAAGGTTTTGGGTCATATTTGCTCGTACTGAAGTATAAAAACAATTGTCTTCTACCGTACCTGTTCCGCTTGCTAGCTGACCCAAACAAAGACTAGCCGAATGATACGAAATCATTTGTTTGAGTCATGTGTGTACAAGTTTTATATTCTTTAGTAGTAATTCCCCAATGGCAGTGATAGTGTACCATGCCGAAAATGCACCTACCCTGGCGGATAAAGTACAATTTGAAGAAAAATGAAACTAGGATCATGCAACAATTAGTAGCAAGAAAAAACTAAAACAAATAGCCGAAAACTCTGCGTTAAATTTGGAAAAGCTGTAAGTTCGGATGTGTACGCAAGGAGGAAGCGACACCTTAGTACCTGTGATTTCAATGAAACTGTAGCGGAAGATGCTGATCGCTTGTCCCGAAATGGCACACATTGGTTGTATTACAGCGTGTGCTATGCTGAAGCAACGCACCTACTTACCAGAGATGAAGAGGGACATCCAAACATGTGCTTTCGTGTCAGCATCGTCTACTCCTGAGAACGGTTTGTCCAGGAGCCCGGCAATCAGTAGTGCATATCACGGAATCAGAAATGTGTGTGCTACGGAGAGCCAACTTACGGTCAGAGTATAAGCTGAGAACCGTGGCGCAACAGTGGATTGATCTACAATTGGAGATCGAACTCGAGCAGAGATCAAACGAGAATCTATGTGGCGTCAAGGACCAGTTGAATGCTGAACCTGAATCGTGTGTTGTGTTAAGGTTAATTAGCATCTCTAATGGTGTTCTGTTAGTAGTTTCATACAACCTATTTATTGCGCTATGTTCTCACACAATACCAATTGGAATTCCTCTGTCCGGCTGGTCTTGGCGTTCTCATTTCGTTGCGGGTCGAACTGTTTCGGTGCAGCAAGCCAGATTCACGTAGGTTATCAGTACACTCAGCGGAAATCACAACAGTGTGCACCAGAGTCCACTGACGTAATGGGAGTGTTTCCCTAAATCACACGGGACTACTAATGCATACTGCTGATGGCCGAAAACACCATGTGGATTCCGGACCAACGGGTAAGCAACATAACACACACCGTGGTGAAACGTGACAAATACCCACGTAATTACAGACCAGGGTTCGTGTTTCAAGCTGTCCGCACTAGACGCTGTCATCTCAGCTGGTAGTCGAAAGCAGTAAAATACAGCTTTGTAAGCAGGGGAGATTTGCGGAAAAGGGCGATCTAGGCTTATACACAGCTCACGCGACACCGCTGGTAGTACTATATGTCGATATGCCACGGACGCCTTGTTTTGGAGAGACCCGATAACAAGGTGCCCACAACGCAGTACCATCCATAGACAGACGCATTGATACAACGAAGTTATAGAACGATTAGAGTGCTTAAAGGGGGAAGACCGGGAGAAGTTTATGCACTGCTGCTTTAGCCTCATCAGTCATCCAACGAAACATCGAGAAAAAAAGGTCGTTTCAACTGATCTACGAGGGATGAACTTGTCTAACTGTACATAGTAATTATGCTAAAGGTAACCAAATGAAATAAACGGAAGCAGAGACGTGATGAAACGTAGCTAGATGATACATGCAAAGCGGCGGCGGTATAAGGTGACGGATGGCTGTTGCGAATGTGAATTTCACCTACAATGGCGAATACCATGTGCGCACGTGTGCCATGTCATGGCCAAGAAAGGGAAGCCTATTGCCAGTATTGTGGGAGACTGTAGATGGAGTGCTCCATGCAGCCGGCCGGTTGACCGCTCCCCGGAGGCTGCAGGATTAAGGGATGTGACCTTCTTTGATGCGGGAGATGTCCTTGAGGTACGCGCAGTGGACAGGGCGACAAAACTTCGCAAGACGGAGGAGGTGATGGCGGAACTGAAAACGCAGGTTTGCAGCCTTGGATCGGCGCGGCACTACAAGCTACTGAGGAGTCTTAGTAGGCTGGCGGAGTTGATGTCGGGGGATAGTGATTTATCCCTGTATTGCACCACGCGGCACTGTAGTGACCCTATTCCGCTGGACGTGGAAGGCTGGCACGATCGATTAATGGCACTCTCGTGCCACAGAACGGCGGTATGTGGACTGGCAAATGATGGGGACAGCGTGCCGAGCACAAGCTCCGTGCGGGCAAACGATGGTGTGCGTGACGCGCGGGCGGTTATTTATTCAAGGGACGACAGCAGAGAGAATGGGAAAGCTGCATGGTGCGGCTCTAGAAAACGGAAATCTCCACTAAATCTGCGAGTGACGGAGATTCCTGCGCAATGCACCTCTGCACGTATTTCAAAATTTCGGCGTCTCGGAACCACCACCTCTGCTCCTTCTAAAGCGGAGAAAGGAAGCGCAGGATACTGGATTCGTCGGTATTAGACCTATGCGCATTTTGTCTAAAGGAAGTTGATAACGCAACGGTTGGGAATGAAGGTAAGTGGGTTATGTGTGACGTATGCCCACGTTGGTTCCATCAAAGTTGCGCGGCATACAACGGGGATAAGGAGTATACCTGCCTGCACTGTGATCGCTGAATGGAAGGCTAAAGCGGTGCGTGAAGATGCTTGTGAATGGCAGTCATTTGGTAAGGTGTAGGTTAAGCAACATTTCCAACTAGGCCCCCTTGCAATGAAGCATTGCCGCCGTAATGCGCAGTCCGGGGATTGATATCCACTGAACTACACTTTCCGTACGTAATGTTTACGATGACATGTCATCTTGGAATGAGTTCCCAGGATAGGAGTGTTTGCGCCTGATCGTCACATGTGAAGTATCCGTTACCCATTATGTTAATGATTACGTGCAGGACATCTGCATTGCAGCATGAACCACGCCCCCTACGCATGGGATTAAGACGGGTAGGTTGCTCACTTAACCATGGTGACCATTTGTACGCAGTTATTCCCATTTGCAGCGGTGCGGAGGGAGCAGCGATATGGGTCATTATCACTATCACCACACAGCGCTTCTGGTATACCGTTGCACACGGAAGGATTTATGTCAGGATCGATTCCCATGCAGTGCACCGTGACATGTCAGATCACCGTGTTGCACGGTAAGTTGAGAATCACATGCACGTAAGTTTGTTGTAAAATGATGCGGTGGCTTGCTATGAATACTTAGGAAGATTGACTCCGTTATGTGTATCGCAGCTATTGCCACATGTTTTCAACCTCACCACGTTCCTTTGTGTGAAGGTGTTGTGTGCACTAAGTAATAAAATAAGTTATGGTCCAAGGTATGTAAGTAAACATCCAAAAGTAAGTGAAATCAAGACGAACGCATGAACTAGGCTACAAGCAGCGGAGGTAACGCGACGGTGGTCTAAGTGGCTCAGACAAATAAGTGTATCATTTGTTTGAAATGCCTTTAGATGCGAACATGTGGTAAGAGGAAGCATGGAAGCAAAGGAAAAGCAAGGATCGGTTGATGTGATAGACGTCAATCAGTGTACGTAAGTGGCGCAGCACCTGCTTAGAAACAAGGGACATAGCTCAGAGGAGACTGCCTTATGGATAAGGTGGAGCCTAATCCCGCCAGCAAACATTGCGGTAACTTTCGAGAGAGGAAGCAGGGAATAGCGATGGATGTATGGTTGACGTAAGGTGCAGTTTATCTAGTGAAACCCAGCCCACTTTATCAGCGGATTCAGCGGTACGAGAAAGTGTTAGGAGAGACGGTTAGTAATTGAGTAATCTCAGCAGACTGTTAACTGGACACAGAGCCTGCATAAAACCATGGAGATCAGCAGATAAGCAATATTCATTGCGTCCTAACCATGGTCGCATGCTAGTTGAAGGTGAACAACACATTTCAACTAATATGCCGCAGGAGGAGTGGAACATTTTGATAAGAAGTGCGACAGAACATTTTTACTTTGTTTTTCACACAGCTTTTGTTCTTTTTGTCAGTTGAATGCTCGTAGTATTAAACATGTGAATCAATACTATGCTGTACATATTACTTCCACTGAATCCGTTTGCGAGCCGTCGTTTAGTGTGTTAAGCCATTCTTTGTCCCACCACATCCCTCTTAGCCTCCCCTACAACCGCGATCTCATTAGTTAACTTCATGTAATTTTGCATATTAATTTTTTTAATGCATAGTATCCGGCTGTTACCTTACCGGAACCGTGCCCATCCGTGACCCCAAAAAGGTGGGGTTCATAAGATAACAGGCGGCCAACCCGTGCATTATAATCCCAAGCGATGATAACGGCATCCGACTTTTTGGCATTATTCCATAGCTGCCGTTGTTCCCGTTAGAACTCCTCCTTCACCGAGTCCCCACTGCAGTCATTTGGAGCGTACACGGAGATCACAAACAAGTTGTGTCTCTCTTCGCGGTGCTTATTGATTCTACATGAACCCGGAAGCGCAACTGCACCTAGTCGGCTATTAATAGGGAAGCAGTCCAGTAGCGCCGCCTCGGCCTTGTCACTTAGTGCTATACCTACACCAGCCAGACCCGCTGAGGCTGCTTCTGGATCTCGATAAAGACGTAGGTGATATCTGGCTTCATAGTCAGTGGGGATGTCAATGTAAGTACACTGATGGGATGTTACAATGCGGTTTCTTGAACGCAGCAGACATCAATGTCTAGGGAATCCAGAGTGCGCGATAGACCGCCTTGCTGTCCAGTCTGCATGAGGGTCCGAACGTTGAAGCACGCCAGACGGAACGAGGACAGAGGACGAAGGAGAGCCATGGGTTGAACTGCTTGGTTTGGGGCGCAACGGGAATCGCAACAACATTGCTGAACACAGGAATCGGGTCACGGAAATGGAGGATGCTTAAAATACACACGATTGGTGTGCCATGAAATAGCGTGAAAGTGACTAGCAGAAGCAGTAGCGGGTCAGCACGTTGTAATGCAGTACACGGTTTTGCGCAACAAGGAAAGGCAGGCTACACAGCACTACAGATAAATTCAGTTCATATTCTGTCAATGTCACTGGGCGGTTGTCGTTTTCAACGTTGGAGATTTGCTTTACCTAAATCCTTGTTTGATAACAGTAGTTGGATATCACCATTTAGAAACGTTGCTTTGTCAGTGTTGAATAACTCTGATGCCGCGCCTGAACATCGTGAACATGCGGACGTTATATCGAACCGTTTGTCTGAATAGGGAACTTGTACAGACCAGTGCATCCGATAAGGCAAAGCGACGCAAGATAAAGAAATGCATCACTGCAAGCGAACCCAAGCTAAGAGATGTAACCGTGCGCTCTGTTGAAACTCCGTCCATGTAAGCGATCGCATTAAACCCGTCCACGTCATTGCCGAAATCCTTCTCACGTGCGCCTGCTGTTCCTACTAAGGAGAGTACGATCTCAAGTTCTGCGCCGGCCACTGGTACGGTGAGGAGTGCGGTAAACACCTGTCGTCGTAGTGATGCAGTTACGGACAGCAGTGTTATCATCCGGAATATGTCGGAGTCCTCTGGGACTCTATGGGAAGATGGCATGCTTGACGACCTTCAGTGGTTCAACCTTTGCGCTTCGCCTTTAAACTAAAGGTTTCCGGAGTTTGTACGCAACCTGTGGTACGCTTAACAGATAGGAGAAAGCTTAAGGAGGCTATCAAAAAGGTTAAAGCACGTAGCGAAGCTAGCGATCAACATTTATGTTTGGTGGGTGTTGGGTTTGTGAGCCGAGGGCGCACTTCCGTCTTACCGGAGCCCATTCTCCTAGCACAGGACCCGGGGCTGTCAAAACAAAACGTTTTCACACAGTTCTTAGTATTGTGCGTCGCCTGCGAAACAAGATGTGTGAAGTAGTGGCCCTATAAGACAACTCCCATCCTGATGTACTTTCGTTTACTGAAACGTGTTTCTCTTCCGATGTCATGGACAGTGAATTATACGTTATGCTCGAGATGAACAATTGCCGCATATTGAGCTAACAATATGAGTCCGCCAGAACTGCTATTTAACACACGTCACAATTTTGGAGGAAAAAATTCCCCATCTTCATTCCTGTATGAATAATTTTGTATTCACACGCCAAGGTGGGGCGGATGCTTTGGATCTGGGTCATGCAGTACATGTAGGGTTTATTGACTTCTCCAGGGCATCCGACACCGTATCACATTCTCCCCTTTCCTTGAAAGTTCAGTCCCATAGAATATCCGGGAGTGCAGTACAATGGATCACGAATTTTCTGGACAGAAGGGCGATGTGTGTCCGCTTGTGCTGTAGTCTGTCTTCCCGATGGTCAGTTCTCAGTGGCGATGTTAGGGTTCCGTGTTTGTCCCATTGTCATTTGCCGTGTATGTCAACGAGCTGCCGTAAGTGCTGGTGGTACAATCTCTCATGATGACGGAAAACCTAAAGTTGCGGCGCACGGTGTCTGACTTCCATGGACACCCACGTGACTGCCCTTTGAACACCTGGTGAGTACGTTCTCTTTTGTGATGACGATTGCCTTTGCAGAAGTATGCCTCGCAACCGCCTCTTACCTGCCAGTCTACCGCCTACATGTATGTCCACATGCGTCCACTTTGTAGACCGCGTCAGTATGTGGTATTTTGATAAAAACACACCTTTTGGCACTATGCCACCGAACCGCCTTGTAGCCGCCAGTGCGCCGCCCATGTGAATGTCCACATGACCGCAGTTTGAACGCCGCGTCAGTACGTCATTACGTTATTACCATATAGCAATCAGTAACATGCATCTTCTTCGCACACTAGCTTTAGTGCCCTGAGTTCAAGATCTCCCAACTGAGTACCTCGCCCAGCATGTCGTCGGCATGTCAATCACCGTACCCCATCTGCTCAAGCAGTGCGCCTTACAGCTTTCCCGTAAGGTACCCTATTGCAATGATTACCTTCTCAGTCCCATGACACTTGCCCATGCTTCTGTGCTTCGTATCTGAATCCGTTTGCGACACCACTGGTATTGAATTCGCACAACTACCCCCTGGCACGTCCTGTTCCTGGTGCGTCCTAAATGGTAAATACGTCCGCCTTCCCATACCTTTGTGTACGACCCCACGGCCCTTTTTAGGGCCACCCTCTGTCCAGTCCCCCTCCGGTGCCTCATTCCAAGCCCCTAGTGTCTACTCATCGGCTTGCATGCAATGCACCACTTGGCGGTTGGTTCAGCGGGTGGGCCCGTAATCGGAAACAACAGTCTCTAACATCGTATCACATTGCATCTTCCTTACCATATCACCTCCCTGTCCTGGCCGCGATGTACCAAGCGCTTTTAGTGCTGTTGGTACCTCATCATGTGCTTGTTACCATTCCCATTCACTGCTCCCCTTGTAGATATTCATCCAGTGGACATTTATGTTGCCGCATACGCAGCCCACTTTGGGGAAACATGAGTGTAACTTGATAACATAAGCTCATTTGCTGTGAGGCGCACACGTATTTCTTTCCCATGTTCGTTCGAAACACCATTTACCAATCACCGTTCCTCAGTGCTTGCGCGTTGTGGGTCAAGAGCGTGGAAACCGCTCCCCATAATGTCGCGAATATTTGGAATTGGTACGGACGTCAGCGTTGCATTTCACGCCACATTTCAGAGATTATGCAGTCGAAGGGATGTGAACAGTTCGCATTCCATGGTTCACACCATCAACCTCCGTGTCACACGCGCATTTGTTGCATCCATATCATTTACAAACGAAATTTCGCCCATGCTTCTTGAACCACCACTTTAGCCAAACTCAGTGGCTTACAGCGTAGGGATGATAACCTCCCATAACGCAGGTATATTCCCTTTGTCCATATTCATGGCGGAGGCATGCAATATCTAAGAGGCATACTTTGACACTTGCCATTCTTATAACACCGGTGTAGGACCTACATGCGCTCCTCAGCAACGCTGTTGTAAGCAAGTACCGCTGCTTACATAGTAGCGTGTTTGTGCACCTGCCAAAACACTTACATGGAAACAGCAACCAAAGTGCATGGAGCCGTTTAAGGTTACACGTACCCCTCATTACCGACCGTAATGATGACACACGTGTGCCGTCAGGTGGGGCTCCATAAACGCCGGTCCACAACGTCTGTGCAGCCAACGATATACCCTAACGTTGTACCTATGATGAAACACATAATATGGGACCAACAGAGGATTACCACGAATTTGTACTCAAGGCATGTTCACCAAATATTTGAACCTTACTTTGAGATAATCCTGATGCCAGTGGCTTAGAGCATACATGGTCTAGGTAACCACCGTTGATGGAGGCAGGTACAGTTACCGGCGTTATACTTGTTTCTCCATTGTACATACATACGCTTCAGCTAGTGACGCCTAAATAGCTACTACTTATTTTGCGAGCATGCGTCCCCTTTTATGCCATCTATAATACTTCTCCGTGCAATAGTCATGCGGGCCAGGTAACAACGAGAGCACTCTTCAGTGCGCACAACCATGCCACATCCGTGAAAAGTACATACGCTTACTACGAATGGTAAGCATTCCTTCGCACACCATTCCGTGGATGGGTCCGCAATCCTACATCATATTCCATACACCTCTAGTACACCTCCGGTTCTAAAGCATAACCATTCTATGACGTGAACGAAAATCGACATTCATTTCTAAGCGTTGTCCCTTTGATAGCTATGAGAATTAGAACACACCCAACTCTAACTACAGCAGCGCCAGTTCGCTGTATTGCCTGTTCTCACTACTAAAATACCGTCCCAGGGACGCATACGTCTCCATTTGCTGTACACCTTCTTCCTCATGCGCACACCTTCCTATGCCATTGAATTCGGCAAGCGATTTCATTATTCCGTATTCCTCAAGTGTGTCAACGTGAGCACATTTACTTTTACATACCATGCATGCCTACTTACGTGCTCATTAACTTTTAGAGACGTTCAGGGTTTGTCGCTTAAAGGAGCTCAGTATGCAGGCCCGCGTCGCAGTTCACAGGTACGGGTAGCTTCATTCATGGCCATAGCCCGTTATTGTGCTGCATGAGGACTCACAGTACTGCCATTCCACGGAAGAATCTGGCCTCCACACATACGAAACACACCCAGTTACCGATCGAAGAACGCGTTACCACATTTCCCCAATTAAGTCACAATTGAAAACATCCGTATGCACTCCATTAATAAAACAGGTTTAAATAGTTATACATGCTTTATCATGCATTCACAAATCCATATATAAATACTTATATTTATATATAATATACATGTATATGGATATCTTTTTGCACATTATTCTGCGGAAATACACTTATTGTCATAGTATACTGTACCATCTTTCCTCATTTCCATTATCATTATGGGTACGATATAAATACTTGAAAAATTATCCATACCATTCGGAGCACATACATATATCCGTACTACCTGGAGTATATGGATTTCATTTCTCCCTGTAATGTAACATCACTTCACAAATGCTACCGCTTATACATTATATATCATGCTATCTTTATATATCATTCCACTTGCACCACCATTTCTCTATCTCCAGGATGAATGGTCCGCAAATTATTAACTCCAAGTTCATTCAACGTCAATAAGTCCCTCATACTTATACATCGTACACAACTGTGCACTTCTTATTCGGTTAATATAACCCTCTTCACTGTCTTAGCAGGCACCTTATGCAGATTATTTCGTCATCTTTAGTTCTCATACAGAATTTACCACTTCATCCATTTCATTGCATACTTCACAGGTCAGGTCAGGTCAGATGGACGATAGAGGCTTCCGCCTAACGAGCGTCCAGTTCTTGTGCCGGTAAGTGAAGCGACCCCCGGGCACTTCGACGTTGGATTGTCTCTTCTTGCTTCTGCAATGGAATGAAGCAAGAACAAGAGCAATCTCTGCATTTTCATTTGCCAGCATCAAAATACACTACCTATTAAAGTACAACTACAATATCTCTGGAAAAAGGATGGACCAACAATTGTCTAAGCCCCTTTTGAAGGCTTCTACGGTCTCAGACTCCACTAAATCAGAAGGAAGTTTATTCCAGTAGTTAACTACCCGGTTCGTTAAAAACTTTGCCCTGATGTCCAAACGAGCTCTGTGATGTTTAAGCCTCAGGCGATGCCCGCGCAGATGGTCTGACGTAGCCACTACTAGTTAATAGTTGACATTTGTTGGCATTTAGAGGTGGGTCCCATTGACTTGACCAATTCACCCCAGTGAGGATGTCCTTAGCCAATGTCGCACGGTTTCCCTTACTGACCAGCTTCAAGTCATCTGCGAAGATGTAGCAGGGGTCCTCAAGAAGAGGAGCCAGGTCATTTATAAACATAAGAAATAGCAATGGACCCAAAACCGAACCTTGAGGGACACCACTGTAGGCATGACCAACACTAGAACTCGCTTCCCCAACGCTGACTCTGAATGTCCTTCCACGTAAGAATTCAGAGAGCCATAGCAGTAGTTGAGGATGCAATCCAAACCATGTCAGCTTCTCAATTAAAAATCGATGATTCACGGAGTCAAAGGCTTTACTGAAGTCTAAATAGCACACCACTACCGATATCCCACCATCAAGACAATGGGTAATCTCGTCCAAAAAGCACAATAAATTGGTAAGGCAAGACTTCTTTTTGAGAAAGCCATGCTGTTCCGCTCTAATTAGATTGTGCTCAGTCAAATGCTCACAGATCCTGTTCCTTATAAGCTTTTCCAAGCATTTCAGCATGATGCTGGTCAAACTAACAGGTCTATAGTTAAGAGGCACCGACTTAGAACCCCCTTGTGGATGGAAACAATAGTCGCCTCCTTCCAATCACATGGCAGCTTGCCTTCTTGAAGAGACTGGTTGAATAACTCCATTACGGGATACTGGAGGATATCAGCCAGAGGCTTAACTATGGCGGGATGTACGCTATCAGGACCGGCTGATTTATAAGGGTTCAAATTGGCCAGCACTGTGAAGACCTCTGACACATTGAGAATAATTTCCCGCATTGTGTAGCTAGTTGAGCAGTGCGGTAGTGATGGCAAGGCTGACCCACTATCCTTCCGATGCAGGCTTTGGTAGACACGTAGCAGCCCTTCTACTTTATCGAAGTCGTCTACAGCCTGGGTACCGTCCTCCATGGTTAGACAGCCGACCACCTCTCTTAAAGAAGCCTTTGACTGGATATAACTGTAATAACACTTGGGATTATTTTCGGCAAGCTTAGCCAACCTAAGCTCATTTGAGTACTTCGCCTGCCGCTGTAACTTAATAGCCATGTTTCGACACCTTTTGTACTGCCGCCAGCGTCGAAAGCCCCGAATTTCTTTGATATTTTCTCCACTCAGCATTGCGCCTCTTTATCGCTCTATCAATTTTTCTTCTCCGCCATCGGGGTTTCCCAAGCTGTCTCCCAGGGCGAAGAGGAGCAAATTCATTCAGCAACTGTACAAGTCCACTTTTAAGTACAAGCCACCTCTGTTCCAAAGTGGCCTTGTCCTGTTCAGGGACCCAAGTGATTTGAAGGGCTCGATCCCGCAATTTCGTAAAATCAATACGATTTAAATCTCTTCCCATTCGACGGTTCTCTGCAAGCCTCGGTGTGTCCAGAGAAAAGGTCAAAACACAATGATCACTTTTACCTATGGGTGGCTCCACGCATAGGTCAGTTAAGTCACCATGTCTGGCGATCACGATATCAAGGGTTGAAGGGGTACTCCCAGTACGACTTCTAGTCGGGACATTGACGTATTGCTCGAAGGCATTTACGTGCATCCAATCTACTAGTTCCTTCTCTAAAGTACCCACTCTGTTTTCAGCATGCTGCCAATCAGCATGCAGAAGGTTTAGGTCACCGACGATCAGAAAATTAAGTGCGGCTATTGCCGCCTGTCTTAGTAACATACCAAGATCCCTGTCCTCTTCTCGGGTAGAGCATGGGTTACGATAAACACATACTATAATCTCCAATTTACCCCATGCTCTTAGATAGCAGGATACCGCCTGAACATTAGCAGAACTCATGGTAAATGGAGCCTCCCAGTGTTTATATTGGCACCTTATAAGCAAGAGTACTCCTCCACCGGTCTGATACCCGGGCCTGTCAGCCCCGTAGCACGCAAAGTTTATAAGCAGATCACAATATCATGCCTTCATCATCTCCGTCCAGGTTTACATTCAACAACCCTACAATTAACATCTAATATATCTGCCTGCTTTCACTTATTGCACGTTGCTGATTCCTTGATTTCTCCGTCGCAGAAAATGAGATTTCATTAGAATTCATCACCAACGAACAAGTACAACACATCATGCGAGGTAAGCCTTACAAATACATTCTACGCTTTATATCAGCAGATTTCAATTCATTGTATACTTGAAATACGTTTAGGTTTATTAGACGACTAAGATATTTCAGCGTTCAAGACAATTGAAACACAAATATTTCGCTGTGGAACTGTGTGATTGGAGGTAGGAAAAACTTGTGTGGTTTCGTTACGGACCGTGTGATTACTGTAACAAAAAATTGTGTTGTTTCGGGACGTTCCGTGGTACAAATGGTACATAGCAACGTGGTTACCTAGCGACGTTGCCAAGGGGGATGATTGTGCAATAGGTGGAAATAGCTGAGATCTGTGTGGGGAAAGTGATTGTGTATCAATTATGATGCATTGGAAATGGTCACCAATGAGGGTACGAATGGATGCCGTGTGTTTTATTATTTCGGTGGCCATACTTGTTTTTTCCGCTATCGCTGTCTGTGAATGATAGTGAGCTGTTCAGCTCTTGGGTTATTGGGAAGTATGAAAGTGTGGAAGACATGGAGGAGCAATTGCTACGTTTTCAGACTGCAACGGCGACTTGTTTTTCCCGATTCACCTCTATCTCTGCTGCGGCGTATCAGCCTGGAAGGCGAAAACAGTTGGTGGACGGGGACGCCTACGGTTACATCCTGTACCGTTGCGTGCATTGTGAACGTTCGGGATTGTAGTGCAACTGAAAAC
>CALYDF020000006.1:33370-75919 GCA_944474145.2 Dicrocoelium dendriticum
ACTCGAACGTGAGATCTAACTGCTGAAGTTGACTAAAGTAGCGCGATCAGATGATCGTCATTATGGCCTCTTCATACTACGGGGACCTGCTCTTGTGTGCATGATTTCCACGAGTGGATCTGTGGGAGCAGGAAACTTCCTAACGACGAGCGGATTCGATCTTCAAGGTATGCTCACATTCAGAATGCGGCAGTCATAGGGGAGTCAGTCTGATCTACCTCACCTCCAACTGCCTCTGTCGTCCTTCGTAGATTGACTGACGCCCATGAAACCAGTTTCGTAAAATGAATAAGTCGGTTTTCATTGAGGCCGGGGCTGCTTCTTCACTTTTCGTCATTGGTTGGAGCACTGTCGTATATATTGGCGGCCCAGCGTTGTCGTGTGCTTTCGATTCGATGAATTGATGTGCGCTTTGTGATTGTGTGCTAAGGGAAGGTGTGCTCTAGAAATATGGGTTTACTATCCGGGGGCTTTGGGCGCGTAGCTCGGGCAGAGTGAGTGCTTTAAGCTAGCTGTCGCCAGTCACTCGCAGGTGAACGACGACATTGCCCCCAAGGGTGCCAAGTAACAGTAGTCAGAGTAGCACTGTCTATCAACCGCTTCGGGCTTTGCTTTGCATCCTCAAAGTGCGAAGCTTTCCTCTGAGATTTACAGGAATCGCCTCCTACGCTAACCCTTGGTTGGGATCAAATAGAAGTCATTCAGAAATCCATGTATCGTTCAGTCGTATCAGCGCCTGTAATTTTGAAGACGAGGTCACGAACCGTATGTCGAAGGCTCTAGCGTTTCTGCTAACCTTCGCTACCCACTTTCGTCGGTCCGACATCACTCTCTCCCTAATGGATATATGTGCAATGCAGCCCAACAATGAGGTGAAGAAGGAGCATCCGTCGGACCGGTACGCCTTCCAGGATGGGGACTATGCGACTCGGACTCTTAATAGTTGGAAACGCTGAATGTTATGGCGCTCAATAGACATCAATGGCGCAGCATTGTTCGACCGCATCATCCTTGGCGTGCCCAGTCCGTTCCAAAAGCTTGTGAACCATATCAGCGTTAAGCCGCTGTCTTAGTAGGTTCCGTCTGCAATTGTACTGCACTAGATTCGTTACGAGCGACTGCTTCTAATTCTAACAGATTTTTGACAGTTCTCTGTCTATTATCCTGTGTCACTTATCTTTGATTATTCGCTTTCTGTTCCCTAACGCAGAACAACGCCCCCATGCGTGTGACCGCTGTGGTAAATCGTTTCCTACCAAGGGCAATTTGCAAAAGCATGTCGATTCTGTTCATTTGAGTGAGTTTGTGGGAGAAAGCGCCACTTGTGTTGTGCCGTCCTCTTTGGTTTCACTTGTTTTCCTCCGAATCGATATTGCTTTGTTTTCACGGCGAAGCTGAATGTTTCTATTTCTCATGCCATCTGGTTTATAATGAAGTGAATTAACCTGGCGTATTTTTTAGCTCTCCTGCATTAGCCTCTGGAATCTTCCTCTCTGTGTGTCTGTCTGTGCAATCAAATGTATTCAATCTGATTACCTGTCTGCTTATCCGTTAGTTCTGTTGACAACTGACCACACACATATTTCCCGCAATGTCATATTCCAAAGTGCATCCTGTTTTCTCCGTCTGCGAAGCAGCGACATCAATATGAGTCAAGGCATCAGTCATCACCGTCGTATGAGGTAGGCGAACTTAATGCAAACTCGAATCGCCATCAACCGCTGTGCAGATGGCGTTCGAAGTCGGTTGTCCGTTGAGGTTAAGGCGCCTGAGTATTGGGTGAATTTCTGTAGTTTCCATTAGCCTGAATGAAGTACGAAAGATAGTTCTACCTGACCATTAATTCCAAAACACTCGTGATAATCCTAAACAGCGTCTGTCATATGCCGGGCGCTGCAAAGAACTGTTGATTGTGGCAACAAGCGTCCGTCATGTGTATTTGTTCGGACCACCCACGGCTCCATTCATTCGAGAACCTTTCTTGACGTTGCATGGTGTCTTCTTGTTGGAATCCTTCATCGAACACTGTTTCCACATTTTTTCCTTACGAATTCTTATCTTCGGTCTTCTGACGTTCCCTTTATGTTAGGACTGTTGCTTGGTGCACTTCTGACCCACTGCTGCTTTTGTGTTTCCGCTGACTGCGAATAACCGATGCAGCCACTCGGGTCACGGTTCAGCCACTTTTCAAAACCAAAAGACGAAGGCCCGTGGCGGAAGTTGTATAGAGCATGCGTGAGACAGTATATGCAACAAAAACATGGGGTCAAACGACATGGTTCATAAGAGAATGTTCTAAGTGAACGCTACTAAATTTCAGCAAGTACTAGATGCTCGAAATCCCACTTGTTGGCTCCTCAACTAGTTCGCCTTATGGAGGGCTTCAAGGTAGATCATTCTCGTTGGTCCACTTCAAAGTAACACTATACCTTTGGCGTACCCTCATTGGTTAGCCAATTAGCTTCAGGCGACGTACGACCTAGCTTCTCCGGGCTGATTTAGAAAGAACTGGTTTCCAGGGCACTAGCTCCCTTAACAACGGTTCTTTTTGCCGATTCCTTCCCTACTACTGTCTTCTAGCGTTGTTGCACTCACGTTTAACACACCATACTCCTTCCCCTCCGATATGTTCTTAACCCTTGCCCCTCACGAAGTGTTTTCTGACCTTCTTGTTGTTTTTTTGCTTACACCCCTATCCCTTCACTATTTTCATTCGCTGTGCATCTTCCTGCTGAGCAATTGTATAGATCAGGTTTCGCCCTTTTGACGATTTCATACGGCCTCTTTTGGTTCCGAAGAAGTTTTCTTTCCCCTTGGTCGTATGTTCGCCCACGTTGTAAATCTCTGCATCTCACTTTCGTATTTCCTGTAAACTCAGTCAACAGCTTCCCAATGCTCGTTTGGGATTTTCCCATCCTTTGCATGCGTCATCTTCTCGCTACGTTTCATCACGTTTCTGCTTCCGTTTATTCCATTTGGTTCTGTTCGGCATATTTCCTATTTACAGTTAGACAAGTTCATCCATCGTAGATCAGTTGAAACAACCTTTTTTTCTCGATGTTTGTTTGGATGACTGATGAGGCTACAGCAGCAGTGCGTAAGCTTCTCCCGGTCTTCCCCCTTTAGGCACTCTAATCGTTCTATAACTCCGTTGTATCAATGCGTCTGTCTATGGATGGTACTGCGTTGTTGGCACCTTGTTATCGGGTCTCTCCAAAACAAGGCGTCCGTAGCATATCGACATATAGTACTACCAGCTGTGTCGCGTGTTCTGTGTATAAGCCTAGATCGCCCTCTCTCACACAAATCCTCCCTGCTTACAAAGCAGTATTTTACTGTTTTCGGCTACCATCTGAGATGACAGCGTCTATTGCAGGCAGCTTGAAACACGAACCCAGGTCTGTAATTACGTGAGTAGTTGTCACGTTTCACCACGATGTGTGTTATGTTGCTTACCCGTTGGTCCGGAATCCACATGATGTTTTCGGCCATCAGCAGTATGCATTAGTAGTCTCGTGTGGTTTAGGGAAACACTCCCATTACCTCAGTGGACTCTGGTGCACACTGTTGTGGTTTTCGCTGAGTGTACGGATAACCTGCGTGAATCTGCCTTGCTGCCCCCAAACAGTTCGACCCGCAACGAAATGAGGACGCCAAGACCAGCCGGACAGAAAAATCCCAGTTGGTATTTTATGGGAACATAGCGCAATAAACAGGTTGTAGGAAACTACTAACAGCACACTATTTGAAATGCTAATTAACCTTACTTAACACAACACACGATTCATGTTCAGCATTCAATTGGCCGTTGACCTCACATAGATTCTCGTTTCACCTGTGCTCGAGTTCCATCTCCAATTGTAGATCAATCCAATGTTGCGCCACGGTTCTCGGCTTGTACACTGAACGTAAGCTGGCTGTCCGTAACACACACATTTCCGTGATATGCACTACTGTTTTCTGGGCTCCTAGACAAACCGTTCTCAGGAGTAGACGATGCTGACACGAAAGCACATGTTTTGATGTTCCTCTTCATCTCTGGTAAGTGGGTGTGTTGCTTCAGCATAGCGTAAGCTGTAATACGACCAATGTGTGCCATTTCGTGCAAAGAGATCAACATCTTCCGCTTCAGTTTCAATAAAATCACTGGTACTATGGCGTCGCTTCCTCCTTGCGTCCACATCCGGACTTACAGCTTTTCCAAATTTAGCGCAAGGTTTTCGGCTATTTGTTTTAGTTTTTCCTTGCTACTAATTGGTGCATCATTACAGTTTCATTTTTCTTCAAATTGTACTTTATCCGCCAGGGTAGGTGCAGTTTTTGCGTGGTACACTATCACTGCCATTGGGGAATTACTACTAAAGAATATAAAACTTGTACATACATGACTCAAACAAATGATTTCGTATCATTCGGCTAGTCTTTGTTTGGGTCAACTAGCAAGCGGGACAAGTACGGTAGAACATAATTATTTTATACCTCAGTACGAGAAAATATGACCCAAAATCTGGAACGGGTATAGACAAGGTTTTCTTATGGCTGAAAATGTGGTGGATGATGTGAGAGTTGGTTAGAATTTTGATGGAAAACGTATGAGCGTCTAGATGTTGGCTAACAATAAAATCCACAAGAGATCATCTAGACAATACATAGCATTTGGAAATAAGCTTTATGAACCATACAGTCAATGTGTATTCTTTTTTAACTAACCCAGGGACGATTACAGACGACCACTATAGCCAATGCGGCAGAACACCTGCCGTCGCAAGTTTAATAATCAAATCACGGGGTACTGAGAGTACTTTAAATCAAAGCGCGTAAATGCTAATCGTCTGACTTAACAAAACGTTTTGGCAACGTGTGTAGACCTAGGTTAGGTTTGAGGTAAAAGCCCTCTATATATTTAATACTTGACGATCTAGATGTGAACTGATCACTCACTGCCAATAGAGAAGTGGCGTCCGTAACAACTCGTAACTTGTCAGCTCGAAACAATGAGAATCTCACGTCACAACATTTGGAAGTGTACAAAATCAGGGATTGGCATGCTGACCAAAGTACAAGCTCATCGAGACCATTACGGAAAATATAAGATGTTCCAACGGTTGACAGCGCATCATTACTTCCAGTTTCCCGGTTCTCCACGGATGAAGTGGAATCCCCTTGGTCGTTCCTTTAATCGCTAAACACGAAATGCGTCCGCGTCTTGTGCTGGCTGCTGCACCGTTGTTTATCTAATTCACACCTTGATATTCCACTTCCAAGGACGAGAGTGGTTTGTTTCCATGCTCCCAGGCTCATCTATGCGCAATCCTCAGGTGATGTTTGCAACCTAGACTCGCTGTGCGATCATTTGCTATGGACCTTCCAGTAGCTGGTCCACTGGTACCTAGCGTTTCAAAACTTGCTCTGCTCTGAATAGTTTGCGATTCAAAATTTCGGGATGTGTACAGTGAAGGCGAGGGATCTGCATCCGATCCTCACGCCCCACGCTATGGGGCTAATCACCTAACTTGGTCACTCAGACCATCTGGACCTTTGAGTCTGTACCCATATCCGATGTTTGCATTCATGTAATTCATTTGTGGTGGATTAGCCTGATGAGGAACTACTGAAAACGTGCTTGTTCGCTAACTTTGTTTCTCATGTTTACATCGGGGATATTTTATCAGTTCTTGAAACCTTGATCGAGCAGTGTTTTCGCGTTTTTTTCTTGACACACTTCCATCTGCGGTTTAGCAGCGTTCTGCATATGTTAAAATGGTATCCAACTGGTGTCCAACGGAGTATTGTAGGGGATACTCGTGCCTTGCTACCGTCCGTCAGCGAGGATGTTGTAAGGATCGCATGTCCAAGGGCCTTGTTTCCTTTTAGGAGGAACAGAGTATGGACAGCTGTTCGTCTCGGGTCTCGCTTACGGCAGCTGCTGCTCTAACTTTTTTCAAATTACCAAGTTACGATATGCCGTAATAGTTAAATTGTTCCGCATAAGGTTTTGTACTGTAACGGAAACAAATACTCGCTTTCGGATGAAATTTCTGCACTGCGGCTCTTAGTTGGGAAACTACTATACATTTGAAAGGCATTATGTGCTTGCTTTGTCCATTTCATAAGTAACTTAATTTGCTTCGCCTTCTTCCTTTTGAATTTGGACGCAATTCTACTTGGGTTATGATATCGTCCTAAAAACATATGCAATGAGCTTAGGCGCCAATCTTACGTCCGACGGCAGTAGGGTTGCACCTACTCTGCATAGGGAATTGCTTTCCTTTCGTAGTCACAAGGATCCGAAACGACCTCGCACTCCTCCATACCACCACGAAGAGCTGTAGTATCAGAACAAACTTTGTCATTTGGTTAAGCGTTCCGGAGTGTGTACCAACGGGGAATGACTTGACTGTGAATTCTCAGAATTTCTACTACCATTTGGTATCCACTCTTGAATGTATATGGTGGCTAGATCCTGACAGTTCTTGGACTTAATTGCTGGACGCCTCATGGCGACTTCTGGGTGGGAGTTGGGTTACAGCCTTTTTCTAGGTTACAGGATACAGTTCTGTGTGTCATTTCACTGACTCATGGGAGTAAATTTTATCAAAGACTTTGGTTGTGGCCCCAGCTCGTTGTCTTGGCGTGTGTGGACGCTCTCTCAGTATTCCAGTCCATAATCGAATTATGAATTACACCAAAAGTTGCAATCCATTGCTGTATCGGCTGTCACGCATTGACATTATGAAAAGGGTTACTTTATCTTCTGCATAAAACGAGGTGGATAAGCGAAAACATGCTACCGCTGACGCTCTGTCATCATCAATATTACACGTTAGCGGGAGGTGGGAGGTGGGAAACACAATTCAGTTATTGTGCTCCAGTACGAAATATAGTACATATCAAACATGGGTACTTTTGATGAAAGTGCTCGAAATGTCAAATCTCTCTCTTGTATAGCGTCTCTGTTTTGCCACGGTAAAAATCATCTGATGGTACGATCGCTTGATACACCGACATCTTCGTCCTAACGGTCAGCTTACTAAATGCGGCATCCGTCTTTGAAACGCGGATGCGCAGCTCGTTCGTCACTTGCAGATCAATAGAAGTAACGCATCCAGGTAGCAACCTTATGATATGGTCTTCAGGACGCATCATCAACATGGATGTGGGGCGAACCCATTAATCCCATACCTGGTGATAGCTGAAACAGGCATACAGTCTAGCTTGTGTTGCTATTGAGTCCGAACTTGATCACGGTCGAAACGAGAGCCGTCGACATGCGCAGCAGCCCATACTCGCTGTGTGAGAGCAAAGTGCAGCAGTCCGCAAACAGCAACGCGCAGATGGTTGTCTCAGATACTGGGGTTCTCACCCCGAAACGGCAGATGTTCAGCAATCCACGATCATCATCGTCGTTCTCACACGGACACCGAACTTCAATCGTGTGATTACACGACAGCATACGGTTTAGGTAAATATTAAGCAAGACACAACATAGCTTCACTTCAGAGACAACATCATGGGGTAATGGCTGCTTATGACGCGGGGCAGTGAAAGCCGCAAGGTAGCTGTTTCACCGATGCCGCCTTATCTTTGCGCGATAGCCAGCTGTTTGTGACGGTATGTTGCTAACACAAGATGTGAGCGCCTTGACCCTGAATGTTTGCTTAGGGCATTTAGGTTTTCAGGTAAGTTCCCCTTCTCTCCCTCTTATTATTCTTTATTCGAAAGGTTATCATGGTTGTATGGCAGCGAGGCATCCGTTCAAATGACTAATATACTTCTGCTTAGGATGTTGATTTGAAGCCTTCGATCCTCCAGATTGGCATTTCTCAATGTACGCACATTGTTACAGGTTGGTCAACAGCCATCACTTGTCCGAGTATTAGCGACTGTCTCGATCGATATATGCTGCTTTTTGGCAATTCGCCTGTAAGACGAGCTCTGTACTCTCTTTACGTTCCTCTTATCGTTGCGTCTATCAGGAGACGATGCAGCTTCGAGTACCCATTCAGTCGGTGTGGGTATTGCCCTGAGTCACCGGTCCGAAACTGCACTGGTTGGTTGGATCCCAATCAGTAGCTGTATGTGTGCTATCCGAATGGTTGGCTTAGTCAAAGCTTCGCAGTTGCACGTGGACAAACAGCGTGTTTGTCATTGCAGATTACGCCCCCACAAACTGTAGCGATGACTCGGTAAAAGATGACTTCTGTCGCCAACTGCGAACGAGCTCTTTTGTCACAGCAAAAGCACGGACACTGTAGTGCGGGCTGGGGATCTGAACGCTCATGCTGGAAAATTGTCCACTTATAAACTGCATCTGGGCGACCAACACAGTGTGGTCTCCCACTTATTGATAATGATGAGCGGTTACTTCATTTGTGTGGAGAAGCTCGCTTATTTCTCTCGAGCACTAACTTCTGGCACAGTACCCGCAGAAGAGTGACATGGCGCCCACCAGCCATGGATGCCAATCGATCACATTGCGATCAGTTACCGCTAGAGTGGCTGTGTCCAAAACTGTCACTCGATTTGGAGTAGTTCTGTGGACGCTGACCATGCACTTGTATCTGTTGATTTGCAAGTGCGTTTTGGCGGGCCCCATCGACCTTGTGAGTGCATAGACGCCATCCAAATGATGAAACCAGATGTTCTGAATGCGTATCGAAATAAGTTAGCATTCGAGTTGAATAAATGCTCACTGATTTCATGTTCACCGGACCTTATTAGTAACAGGCAAATCCTCAGGTGTTAATTCTGAAAGCTAACCTGGATATTCGGTCTATCTGTGATCTCTGAAACTTATCTATACTTGTCGGCACATTCCGTTTGCAAATGAACACAACATTACTCGGAACCACCTCAGGACAAAGTTGCGTGCTGGCCTGATAAGAGGTCGCGAATCGTGCTAGTCTCATCGTGCGTCGGAGATTGAGATGGCCCCTGCTCTTTGTAACCTTTGGTCTTATGTGGGAAATGGGCAGCATGATACCTGATGTAAGTGAAGCAACATGCAATGAGAGTGGATAGCCGGTCCACCTTTTGTCAAAACGCTTGGAGCGTTAGGCCGAGCTCTTTGGAATTCAATTTCATTGGTCGTTATTGTCAGATTTTTCATCAGCAATTGATCGCCCTGTTCACTGGCCTGTCCCTTTGGATGCACCTTCTTGTTCTGAACTCGAATGTGAGATCTGACTGCTGAAGTTGACTGAAGTAGCGCGATCAGATGATCGTCATTATGGCCTCTTCATACTACGGGGACCTACTCTTGTGTGCATGATTTCCACGAGTGGAACTGTTGGAGCAGGAAACTTCCTAACGACGAGCCGATTCGATCTTCAAGGTATGTTCACATTCAGAATGCGCAGCCATAGGGGAGTCAGTCTGATCTCCATCACCTCCAACTGCCTATGTCGTCCTTCGTAGATTGACTGACGCCCATGAAACCAGTTTCGTAAAATGAATAAGTCGGTTTTCATTGAGGCCGGGGCTGCTTCTTCACTTTTCGTCATTGGTTGCAGCACCGTCATATATATTGGGGGCCCACCGTTGTCGTGTGCTTTCGATTCGATGAATCGATGTGCGCTTTGTGACTGTGTGTTTAGGAAAGGTGTGCCTTAGAAATATGTGATTACTATCCGGGGGCTTTGGGCGCATAGCTCGAGCAGAGTGAGTGCTTTAAGCTAGCTGTCGCCAGCCACTCCCAGGTGAACGACGACATTGCTCCCAAAGATGCCAAGCAGCAGTAGCCAGAATAGCACTGTCTATCAACCGCTTCGGGCTTTGCTTTGCATCCTCAAAGTGCGAAGCTTTCCTCTAAGATGGACAGGAATCGCCTCCTACGCTAACCCTTGGTTGGGATCAAATAGAAGTCATTCAGAAATTCATGTATCTCTCAGTCGTATCAGCGCCTGTAATTTTGAAGATGAGGTCACGAACCGTATGTCGAAGGCTCTGGACGTTTTTGCTATCTTTCGCTACCCACTTTCGTCGGTCCGACATCACTTTCTCCCTAATGGATATATGTGCAATGCAGCCCATCAATGAGGTGAAGAAGGAGCATCCGTCGGACCGGTACGCCTTCCAGGATGGGGACGACGCGACTCGGACTCTTAGTAGTTGGAAACGCTGAATGTTATGGCGCTCAATAGACATCAATGGCGCAGTATTGTTCAACCGCATCATCCTTGGCGTGCCCAGTCCGTTCCAAAAGCTTGTGATCCATATCAGCGTTAAGCCGCTGTCTTAGTAGGTTCCGTCTGCAATTGTACTGCACTAGATTCGTTACGAGCGACTGCTTCTAATTCGAACAGATTTTTGACCATGATCTGTTTATTATCCTGTGTCACTTATCTTTGATGAAGGCATTTTTCTTCCTTATGCACTGATTTCTGAAGACAAATCAATATGTAGTAACATTTGAGAGTTCTTTTGATGTGCACTTTTCTTGAATGGACTGCGACTCGCAATCCCAATGTGAAGCACGATTCTCATTGAATTGAATTTTGTTCATATCGTTCACTTGGAGGGTAACTGGTGAGATCGTGCTGTTTTTGTGCGGGAAACACCCACTATTTCTCTGCTTCAAGATGTTGACACTTTACCTCATTGCAAGTCTAGCATCAAGTCGTCTTTGCCAGCAGACTGCTCACGTACTATTCTTCAGTCATCTCTTTCGCATTGCGAGAGAACTGGAACTTGGCATCCCAATTTTCACGTTGTGATTCCTCCGTGATCACTATGACCTTTGTGTACCGCGACATAAATTTACATTTAAAGGTATTTTTACTGTTCTTTGCCTATCCTCCTGTGTGGTTTATTTTTGCCTATTCGTTTTCTGTTCCCTTACGCAGAACAACGCCCCCATAACTGTGACCACTGTGGTATATCGTTTCCTAGCAACAGCGATTTGCAACAGCATATCAATGCTGTTCATTTGAGTGAGTTTGTGATAGAACGCGCCACTTGTGCGATGCCTTTATCGTTGGTTTCACTTGTTTTCCTCCGAATGGATATTGCGTTGTTTTCACGATGAAGCTGAATGTTACGGTGCAAAATGTTTCTCATGTCTGTTGGTTTATAGTGCGAGGTGAATTCACCTCGCGTATCCTATCACTCCCGTACATTAGCTTCTGGATCCTTTGTCTGTTTTATCAGTTGAATTCCTTCTAGTAACCCGTCTGCTTATCCGTTAGTTCTGCTGACAACCAACCCCACACATATTTCCCGCAATCTCATATTCCAATGTGCATCCTCGCCAACTGTTTTCTCGGTCTGTAAAGCAGCGACATTAATATAAGTCAAAACACCAGTCATCAGTTGTATGAGGTGGCGAATGGAATGCGAACTCCAATCGCCATCAAAGCGCAGTGCAGGAAACTTTTGAAGTTGCCTATTCGCCTAGTTTAAGGCCTCCGAGTATTGGTTGGATTTCCCTAGTTTCGATTAGCCCGGATTAAATTTGAAAGATGTTTCTACCTGATCATTGATTCCAAATTACTTGTGACGGTCCTAAACCTCGTCTCTCAGGAACCAGACACTGGGAAGGACTGTTGATTGTGGCAACAAGCATCTGTCATGTGCATTTCTATGAAACGACCGATACTTCATCAGCAACCTTAATTTGCGAAGTCCGCGAGTCCCCTTCTTCTCATGACTGAAAAATACTGTCTTGATCTCCTCAGCTGGAGATCGTAGGCATTGAATCCCGGACCTTTGGGATGGTTGTTGTGACCTCTACCCCTTTAGGCTCTGGTTCTCCACGAGCAACGCTTGGCACAAACGGTGTAGACGGAAGCGTCACCAATCCTGTACCAATGCTAGAAGGCTCTTCCGCCGGGTGGTCGAATAGTTCTAATCGGAAATCATGCAACGTGGTCCTGCATTGGCGTTATTCACTCAGTGGAACGTCAAGCCGGCACCATCTTCGTGCATTTTGCTGTGGTCATCCTAACCAGTCTCACTGTGTGAGACAACATCAGTGCCGTAGCGACCGGGTTCCATTGCGACCAACGCAGTGGGTCAGTCGGTACGCTCGTTCTTATTCCGATCGGGCGATGTGCGATTGTCATAACCTCCGAAGTTTAGCGCTTTCATCGAAGATATACGGTTGCGCCGGTCAACCTTTCGAGGTATGAGTTGGGGTGGAGGAAATATTGTGTTAGGTGAAATGGAGACTGGCATTATAGAAAGTGGATTGCAAAAGGAAGAAGAGAGGGCGATAGTGGTAGTATATTTTTTCTCATCCACCTAGCATTATGCTGTAAATAATGCGATCCTTTCCCATCACTGCGTGACGCCCGATATAGCATGGGGTTAATAGTGTTTGTTTAGTTCATATTTGCTATTTGGACTGATATACTCATCATCATTATTCTACACGTTAGCTGCAGGTGGAAAACACCTCAACTATTGTGCCGCAATACAAAAGACAAGAAAAGGCAGTACCACGCCGGCTGAGTCCCCAGTACCGGATGGACATCGTTCCGGAGATCTAACAGCCGTCTATCGTGCCGCAAAAAGTTATGTTATGCCTAACGAATGCGATCGTGATTGGAAGGGGTAGCTAAGCAGTAGGGGGTGGACCAAGGAACACAACACAAACACTATTGGGGCAGGCTCCTAGCCATATTAGCAAGCTTATCCAACCAAACGTGTTCATCGTACTTAGGAATTCAGCCAGACAGTCGGGATGCACCAACCGACGCCAACTTCCAAGGGAGGTTTTCATCTCTCTGGACCAAGTGATCACTTGGCCTCTCCTCCTCTTCTAACCGCACCCCCTGCGCGCAAACAATGCACGTCGCGGAAGTCGGTGTGCTGGCATACGCAACACGTGGCCCAGCCATCGGAGCCTGCTGCGTGATATAATGGTGCTGAGCGGTTCACTCGCTCTTCCTGCACCAAATACGCGACGCCGAACACGCTCATTGCTTATGCGCTGCTCCCATCAGACATGAGCTAAGCTGCAAAGGCAGTAATGATCGAATGTGACTAGCCTCTTTAATGCCTGTCGACCTGATGGGCCAAGTTTCACAACCGTATAGGAGAGTTGAACGGACGGCTGCGTTGTAAACTCTGCCCTTCAGGGCGCGACTAATGTCGCGTCTGCTCCGCAGGTGGCGGAGATTGGCAAAAGCCCCTCGAGCTTTTGCTATACGGTTTGTAACCTCATCGTTGATCGCACGGGCGTTAACATAGCTTCCGAGGTACGTGAATTCCTGATCACCACCAAGTGTTACCGTAGCCGTGGGTCCCTGGGAATCTTTGAGAAGTACTTTGCATTTCGATGGAGCAAAGTACAGCCCAAAGTGATAGTGACTCAGTGCTAGTCGGTTCAATGCTGCTTCGCATCTTTGGGAGCTGTCACAGATTAAGGCAATATCGTCCGCGTGCTCTAAGACAAGAATTCGCTCACCAGGAAGTAGCTCCACACTTTCTAGGTCGTGTCCAGCAAACGCTGTTTCCATGACTTCATCAATAACGAAGTTAAAGTGGAAAGATGACAGCGGGCAACCTTGTCTTACATCGCTGGTGATACTGAAGGGTGGTGACAGTTTGCCATAAACCCTCACTCTGCCCGAACTATGCGCATGCAGCACTTTGATAATGTTTACATATTTATCAGGCAAACCTTTTCTCAGCAGACAGTTCCAAAGCGCACCTCGATTGACTGAGTCGAAGGCACCTTTTATGTCAAGAAACACGAGAACGGTGGGTCGCCAATAAACATGGCGGTGCTCCAACAATTGCGGCAAGGTAAAGATTTGATCGATGTAGCCACTACCTCGACGAAATCATGCTTGCTCTTCACCAATCTGAATTTCACGAGTGCCACTCAGTCTGTGGAGAATGACAGAGGCAAGCAATTTAGAGGCAATCGAAATCAGACTGATCCCGCATTCCAAACGGGAGTTTCCCTTGAAAATTGGGACAGTCACGGAATGGCTCCAGTCTGTCAGGACAGTCTCCTGCTCCCAAAGTTTAACTAGCAACTCATGTAAATCATCTATTAGAGCAAATCCCCCGAATTTGAAGAGGATTGAGGGAATTCTATCTTTCTCTGCGGTCTTATACAATTTCAACGGTCTGATCTCACGTTCGACTTCTGCACGTGAATTCGAATCCAAGAAGACGGCTTAGGGAGAAGTGTGCTCATTGCCAGAAAAAGAAACCGATAACTCAGGTTGGTTAAATTGCCTTGCAAAGTGTTCGGCCCAACGCTCCACGCGTTTTGACAGGCTGTGCACTGATATACTGCCACCGATGGATGCACTCATGGTAGGTACCCAGAATGATCTGAAAGACGAATGAGGTAACTGACTAGACGCAACCCGAACGCGCTCTGCTGTTGGTCATGCCAGCATTTGGGTTACCTGTGCTCGGTTGCACCGGTTACGCTTTTTACTGAATGCTGGTATGATTCCATGAAGACCTCGTTCTTTCTTATACATTTTGAGTCATAGGTACGGAGCAAAATCTAAACAGAAATATCAGAAGACATAAGCTGTGAGATGATTCGGTCATTTTGTGCCTATCTCCAGTCGCGTACAAGGCAACTAACAATTTGAAAACAAGCAAGATCGGATGCGGTCGCTTGGTGGTTAGCTGATGGCTAACTATTACTGCGGCACTACCACGTCAAGTTCAGTGTCACTGTCAACTGTTTCTGTACGTACAGAGGCGGTCGCTTGCGATCGTTTACGATGGCTTCAAGTAGCTTAAGTATATGCGGCCTTTGTTTACGTATGAGGAGGGTGAATGAGTCACTTGGGTTGACCTGGTAGCCAGTGTTCAGTAGATGCCTCGTGATTGCCGAAGCTATCCTGCCTCTGGATTCATCCGATTCCGCCGTCTGAGATCCCATTCGCTTGCGCAACCATTTAGGGATGTGCTCATCGATCCTGACGCCTAGACTTCGGTCATTGCGCCCAATGTAGGTGTCCCCACAGCTTACGTCTTCTGATATTTTGTTTAGATTTATACAAGGGAACTTCTCGTTACAAAGAAAAATGTTGGCCCTTTACGTCGTGGGCTAAACTCGCACCAAGTTGTCGTTGCTCGCGGCTTTCGCACACACTATTTTTCATTTAGCTCGATCGCGTTGCGAGATAACTGGAAGTTAGTAGTCGAGGTTTCACATTGCGATTCCTCCGTCATCATTGTGACCTTTGTGTATCACAACATAGGCACGTCATTCTAATAAGTTATGTAAAATTCTGTACCATCATCACTTTGTGGTTCATCTCTGATTATCCAATCTCTGTTCCCCAATCCAGAAAAACGCCCCTATACATGTGACCTTTGTGCTAAATCGTTTCCCACAAAATGCCGTTTGCAAATGCACAACGTTTCTGTTCATTTGGGTAAGTGTGTAGCTGAAGGCGCCACTTGTGTTATGTCAATGGTTTTATCTGAATCAACATTGCATTTTTTCACAATGAAACTGAATACTATTCTAAGAAGGTTTCCATTTCTCATGTCAGCAGTGAATTGGATGAGCCTCGTATACCGTAGGGGTCCCATATATTCATCTCTGGTACCTTGTCTTTGGTTTATTTGATTTCATTCTAATAGGTATGCAACCATTCTCTGACAATGCGTCCGCTTAAATATTAGTTCTGCTACTAACCATCTCTACATCTATTTATTGCAATGTTATATTTTAAGGTACTTTCTTGCCAACTGTAATCTCGTTCTGCGAAGTATTGACATCACTCCGAAAGATAACATCAAGTGCCAACGTCTTATGAAATAAGCGAGCCTGACGCTAGTTTGGATCGCCCTCAAAGTGCAGTGCAGTATCTGTTCGAAGTCGCATGTCCCCCTCAGGTTAAGGCGTCCGAGTACTAGATAATTTTTCAAGTTTCGGTTAGCGTGTTTCAAGTCGAGTCAAGTTAAGTCAAAATAAGCTTTATGAACCCAGATGTGTACATTTCAAGCATTTGCACTACCCCTGTGTATGTAGTGGAAGATTTTATTAGTACTAAGTACAAAATAGGGGGCGAAGAATGAAAACATGTACCCAGCTGTTAGTCCAACAACTGCTGGCGCAGCATGCTATAGCTTTCGTTGTTTCAACGAGCGCAGTTTTTTAGCGCACCGCACACCACTGGGATCACTGAGTGTCTGCGTATTCCTTTCCCAACGGTACTTGCTGAGAATTCACTTACATCTTTTGCTTCTTTTTGTTGGGAAAGCTGCACGAACAATGAGCATTTTTACCGCTTCCTTGATTGTGCAGTAAAAGGAAGCGAATCGCTCAGCGCCTTTATTTCGCACGCTAGGCTCTGATGGTCTTTTGTTACACACATCGGCTCGCCACATCCCGCGCGGTCCATTGATTGTACTACCGGGATCTTGATGAATGTATCAGCGTATGTCTAACCTATATATGCCACCTACTTGACTCCATATCCTGAAATTACGTTGAATATGGTCGGCAGTACACACAGGTAAGTACTTTTAACCGACTCGGCCGTTGACCGAAAGGATTGTGCGTTTGCGTTGTAATCCTCTTTTCGCGAGTTCGAGTCCCCGTAGGTGTTGAAGACGTGGTATACTCAGACCTTGCGCGACTGGTATTGGTCGCTTGGCAGCTTAGCATCGGTACGGTGTGCCGGAGTATTACTGATGTGTCTGATGTTTTACCTCATTTTATTCGTATCGGTTGTGGTGTACCAGCCTGTCGAGATCCACCGATAACGAGCTTGTTCGCTGACTCTTGTTCTGAAAACAGCGATTACTTGGTTATTTACTGCTGCTATGGAGAAGCGGGCTTTCCAATGCTCAATTTTGCTCTTAGAAAGCGAAAGCGCCACAACAGCCTGTTATAACCACTTGAAGCGGCGGCCGTATAGCATTTTGTGTAATTACTTGACCGCGTACACTATGACCAATGCTTCTTTCTGAATCTGGCTGTAGTTCCTCTCGGCTTTCGTAAGTTTTCTGGCGGCATGGGCGATTGCTTTCTGAGATCCATCGGTGTACGTGGGTGAAATTACTGCGCAATCCCATGGCTTGATGCATCTGTGGTTAGGACAATCTCTCTGGAGGGATCAAAATGAGTCAAAAGCAAGTATGAGAACAGCAATGTCTTGACCAGTTCGAAGGCATTCTGGCATTCTGATGCCCAGTTCCAAGGTTGGCCTTTGGCTAGTAGCTTGTTTAACGGGGCACGCGGCGGTGCATCTCAGGCAAGCATGCGCTGTAGTGGCTGGTGAGCCTACAAAAGGAACGCAAGGACTGTAGGTCTGTTGGTGGAGGCATTTTTCTAATGGCTTCTATGTTTTCCGGATCTGGTCGACGTCCATCCTTTTCGAGGACAAAATCGAGGTATTTGATGAGCGGCGTGCAATATGTGCATTTATCTTCACGGATCCGGAAACCGTACGACTGTATACAACCAAGCACTTCATCCAGGCGGTTAAATAGTTCTTCTGGTGTTCGACGCATCACTATGATATCATCGAGATATACAGCGATTCCAGAAACTCCCGCTAGCATGGTATTCTGCAACTGTTGGAAGATGGCTGGCGCCGTTTTTACTCCAAATGGCAAACGGTTGTATTGGAATAGGCCACGATGAGTGTTGATCGTCAACAACTCCCTCGAGACTTCGTCAACATCCACTTGAAGATAAGCATCGGATAGATCAAGCTTAGCAAAGTACTTACCACCATTCAGCTTTGCAAAGATATCTTCCGGTACAGGTAATGGGTACTGGCGGTCGTCCAGCGCGGCGTTGAGGCCGGTTGAGAAGTCAGCGCAAACGCGTACCTTGCCATTTGCTTTCTTCACTGCGATAATAGGTGCGGCCCATGATGAGTAGTTGACTGCTGTGATGACTCCGGCACGTTCCAGTCGATCGAGTTCTTGATCAACGGTTGACATGGCTGCATATGGTACCGGTCTTTTAGCCTTGAACACTGGTTTAGCACCTGGTCGCAAGTTCAGCGTTGCCTTGAATTTCGTACAATGGCCCAAGCCATCCTGAAAGACAAAGGCACATTTTCGCTTCAGCTTATGTGTCATGTCTTCGACGGACTTTGATGGTGGGTCTGGACTTGCTCGAACTCGGTTGCAGATCTGATTCAAGGGAATATTTAGGAGTTGCAATCTTTCAATCCAGTCTAGGCCAAGAAGATTCAAATTCGGCCGATCTGAAATGTAACATGTTCCCGACTTTTCCACACCTTTGAAAGCAATCTTGCAAGTAAGTTCGCCCACTAAGTTTAACACACCGCCGGATGCATTATGTGCAACTTTCTGAGACTCGACCATCTTCGGCCTCTTTATGTGTTTCCATGTGCTCCTGGAAATAATCGTGATGTCCGAGGCCGTGTCAAATTGCAGTTTTGTTGGGATCCCATTGATTAACACAGTGATAAATCGTCGTCTCGGTTTACACTCGCTTTGGAATGCGGCAACTATGGACAGAGACTCGGCGCCATCCTTTCTAGAATTCCCCTTTCGATAAGACTTCTGCACTTTCTTCGACCAGACCTGACTGCAGCATTCCACTTTATGCGCGTTCGACAAATATGATGTTTGAAGGGACAAAAGCGCGCGAAGTGCCATTCCCCGCATGACCGACATGCTGTGGGCGGTTTGTTCGTAGACCTCTTGAAGGGTTTGCTTCGGTTGACGGTCCTGGCCTTTTTCACGAGTTGCACGATATCTGGTGGTGCGAGACCATTTCGTTCGGCCATCGCAGTGTCGTGTTTTAGAGTGAGCAGCCGTTTGCATTCGCTTACGAGGGCCTTCAGTGTCAGATCAGGATCCTGCTCCAGCTTAGCTAAAAGCCGCGTGCGAATCTCAGCATCACTGGGGGATTGTAGAGCGCTGACGAAAATGAGACACTTAAACTGATCGTCCGTCAAAGTGCGTAGTTTGAAACGTTCACACACACGGTTAATCATGTCTGCTAGGGCCCCAAAGTCGTCCGATTCCTGTTTGACAATTTTCAGGCATTGATAGCGAATACTAAACAAGGATACCGACTCACCAAAAATTTGTTTCAGCTGCGACACTACTTCGTCAAACGTCAGATCCTTCAGCTGTTTGGGCAGAATGTGGTCTATGAACCTTGAATGTTCACTTATTCCGAGCTTTCGGAGTAGCAATCGCACCTTCCAGGAGTCGTCCTGACGAATGAAGTTCGTCCGGAACATGTCTTCCCAGCGCTTGAACCACGCTTCGAAGATGCATCCAGAATCGGCGTCATAATTGAATTCAATGATTGCATTCGTGAGAAAATCAACAGAACTCGCCTGCATGTCCCGCGTCGCTGCTTCTGCTGTCTGCAAACTCAAGCATTGTGTCAGATTTCCGATCATTTTCATTTGTGCCTCCATTTGAGCTTGCTGTTGGAAAAGCAGGTTTGGAAATTGTTCAGCAGAAAAATTCATCACATTTCCAACTTTCTCCGTCGCCATTTGTTATAATCTTCTCACTAGACGCAATTACTAAAATAACAATTCACTGCTCCACAAAACTTTTAGCCTAACCGAAGGAGAAAACAGAATGGCACTGACCTTGACAAAATGACGTATTAATCGCTAAAATAGTGGATTTCCTAGGTAATTCTTACTTTCTTCCGAACACATGGTGAACTTTATCACATAGCCAATGGAGTTCAAATAGTTTAACAATTCCTCTTTTCTATCTCTTTTTATAATCGCAAAAGTGTCATCCACGTAACACCACCATACTTTCGGGGCACCACGGAAATTTGGTAACGCCTTTTCAAACTCTTCCATGTACATATTGCCTAGTACGGGGATATTGGAGATCCTATGGCCAGACCCTGTTCTTGAGTGTACATTCTAGACTGGAATGTGAAATAAGTCATGTCGAGACACAAAGGTATCCCGTCGGTCAGTTGATCCACTATCAGCTTTGTTCTATCCTCTAAGCTGCTGTACCCAATCAAGCACCTCGCTAATCGTAACACCTCCTCCTTGGGTACATTCGTGAACAAGGAGGTAACATCGAAGCTGACCATCAATTCGTCTTGTTCGATGCTCACCCCTCGCACCATTCGTGCAAACTCATAAGAGTTTTTTTTACAAATGTGCTCGTTCTCCCTGTCAGGGGTTGCAGCAGGCTCACCAGATATTTCGCGAGTTCATGTGTGGGAGAACCTATGCCATCCACTATAGGTCACAAGCGGACTTTGGGCTTGTGTATCTTTGGGAGACCGTAAATTCTAGGTGGAATAGCCGACTTCGGATAAATGCTGTACCATTTGGCCTTTCCTAAACTGTCCTTAGGTAACTACCGACATTTGATTTATTCTTATTCATTACCAATGTAATGATCTGCACAACCACTTTGTATGGTCCCGTGGTCAAATGCTCCTTCATGTTTTCTAAATAATCTGTTTTATTCATTACCACTGTTAGTTTAACTTTATACGCCCCTGTAAGGACAGTACTAGTATCCTCTTTCAGGGTCTTTAACGCTATGTGTACAGCTGGAGCAAGATTCGATTCTACCGGCTGTTGAAATCTAAGTCTATTTGCTAATTGGGTGCGGATGTCCTCTGCCTTTTCAAGTTTTAATCTAGTCATAACAGGTTCAACTCCAGGAATTACATCTTCTGCCTTTAGTTTAGATTTACTGATAGAAAAATCCAGACCTTTTTCTAAAACTCTACGCTCTTTTATACTTAACGCCCTATCTGACATGTTAACAACTCTACAATAGTTGCTACTAGATACATGCTTATCAGTACGACTATCGACCTTATTATGTGCAGTCACCAAGTGTTCGAACTTACGTATTTGCCTTTCCTTCGACTCCCGTCCACTTGCCGCCTTAACTTCGGACGCCTTATTGCAAAGTCTGTCATAATCAGTCCGTGCCACCGCAGTCTGTAAATCCAAGCGCAGCTGACTCGCATGGAGACGGATTTCACCCAGACGTCTAGTTGTTAGTTAGATTCTTTGTCTCAGAAATGCTTTGCCTGCTCTGAGTGCTATTCGTGCCTAGGTGTACGAAGAATCCGGAGGTTTAACTGTGAGGCATTTGGGCATAATGTTGTTCTTGAGACACCTGATGTTAAAAATCCGATGATTTTTCCAATTGGCTTCGATGTCTGCTAGGCGCACAAATTCACTTTCCACTTTGCGAACACGAGGTCCGTATCTGCACTCGATATCTCGGAACATATTTGGAACCGATCGGGAAATCATCATTTCAGGAAACTTGGTAGACGACCGGTTAATATATGTATGGTGATACACCATAAATATATTAACCGGTCGTCTACCAAGTTCTCTGAAAAGTCGAATATCACGTTCTTCATCTCAGCCGGCAATAGAGAACGTCTACATTAGCTATGCTAGCTTTAGTCCGCCAACATTTTATTGTTTTCGTCACACACTTATCTGATTAATGTTCCACTTGGACTAACCTTTTTATCCCTATTGTTGCACCTGTATCATTAATCGGACTTATCACTTGAGACCACTGTGTTCTGATTCCAATCGTGACCTTCCAGTCACCTATGATCACTGTTGACTCGGTTTCGCAATTCGATCATTCTGTTGCTCTGCGTTTCCTTACTGTACATTGATAAACTCAACTGTCCATCTCTATAAGTAGTCCAGGAGTTTGCCAAGCATTTAGTTTAGGGAGTAAACACGTTCAGTAACGTGCCAAATCGTAGGCGTAAGTTAGTTCCCAATTACTGCCTTAATGCGATACAGTTGAGTTTAAAACTTTCTACGAGCGGGGGTGTATGCGAGATGGCTAGCGACCGTTAAGCTCTGTTTGTAGCTCGTCAGGTGCAAAACGTAGGTCTGTGTTTTTAACATCATCCAAGGACCACTTTCCATTGATTTTGCGCCCTAAAATAGTTCATTTCTCGATATTATACATGACTGCAAACGTGCTGTTTTCGTTCTCAGCGCAACGAGATCACACATGCGAATATTGTGGAAAGTCATTTGTCCCAATGTGTCGCCTTCGGGCACACATAGAAGCTGTTCACCTGAGTGAGTTTTACATTACACGCACCGTTAGTCTTTACTTTCTTCCAATAATACACGGGACTTGTACTATTATGCATCAAAAGTTGTTTGTAACTAACGGCTTCTTCTGGCTCAGTGTTTATTTCATGAATTTGTTGGGTTTGATTAGGAAGAGGATAGGAAGCACTAATGGCCAGCCTATTGGTGTGGGCGCCACAGATTGAAGTCGCTCGTCGCTCATCTGGACAAAACTAAGTTGAGTGCAATAACTAACCATCTTATCTGCATCGGTCATCTAATCGATAAGCGCAAGTCATTTGAGATCCTGTATCGAGTGTCATCGCAGCTGCACCATCAGTCAGGAGCAAGGCTGCTTGCTACCACTGAAGCGGTATGCATCAGATTGACAAAATCTAGTCTACACATCCAGAGGAAGCATGTCTAAGCATTGCAATTGCCCTGGCCAACTACTGAGATGGATCGGACCCCACTCAGTGGTGTCACTTGACCACATGACACACGTTAACCATTTAAATTTTTGTTCAATCCATAGTTACTACTACTCTTCTCATTGAATATTTCTGTGACAAGCCTTATAATGAATAAATCGAAAACAATTGTCCATTTTAAGCGTACCGCTTGCGTTTTTTCTTGTAATAATCAGACCAATGAGTTGGGATTCAGTTATCTGTGCTTTGGCTATCGTAAGATAGGGCTTTGCACAATACAGTTATTTAAGTTTAAACATGTTTAGAAGATAAGTCACACCCAGTAATTTAGTCACGGTGCTCTTTACCGTCCCCCGTAGCCCAGGGGGTCTTCACCACGGACGGGTAACAGTCGAATGGCGGGTTTTAGCTCCACAAGGGCCAGCTAGAATGTGTGCTGCTGACGATCCCCCAGAGGGCGAAACAGCTGTACAGTACTTTTCCAAGCCTGTACTGCTTGTCTCACTGAGTCTAGGTTTGAAGAATCTACTTATAACATTCAGCACTCTCAATAATTCTTCTTTTGCGATTTACTGGGACAACTTTTCCTGACCTGCAAGGGGCGAAAATTATCGCAAGCCTATCCGAGGTCACCTGTTAGAATCCGCTTAGTTGCGGGCAACATCGCGGTATACCTAACCCACGCTCAATCGTTGGTGTTCCCGTGGCACCGAGGTGTTGACACGATTTGCCGGCTTGCTGCTGTTATCTTTCTGTTCTTACTGGCGGTTCCAGAGAGCACAATAATGTACCTAATCAAGGACAGCTTTATTGTCCAGAGCCAAGACTACGAATGATCGCCAGTATATGCGACGGCGCTCCAAAAGCTGAAGTAAGGTGATGTTATGTATGCCTGCCAATCACAGTCTTCGGAGCCAGTCCCCTCGCTAGTAGCCCGGAACAGTTTGATCGTGACACATGAAGCTCATTGACCAGCTAGTGATCGTGAACTAAGGTGTAAGTTTCACCTTGAGTGGTACCAATGGATCCTATCTTCTCTGGTGCCCGCCATTGAGCGTATTATTTCGGCAACCAACAAGTGCATGGGTCTAGTAGTTGCGGAATTTCAGGAACTTTCAGCTAGGTCGTTCTCCTATGAGCTATCATATATTACCGAATGTAAACCGATGATTTTTTAACACTTTTTCATTTCTGTAGTTGGGAGGTCGGCTTATAAAAAGGTTGTGCGCAATTTGAAAAAGGTCGCATGGAAAATCCACCCTGGAATTGACTGCGCACCTCTGCCCCCATCTCCCTATAGCAGCAACCGCTAGTGACGGACGGTATTCCAGACGGGGATTTTAAATGCTTCATTTTTTCATACGGTATCTACGCTGCACTGCGGACAGCGCGCCTATAACTATACACTGTTTTGTGACGAAAATTCCCAGTACATTGCACAGCTGACTTTTGCGACGGATGACAGTAATAGAAACATACGGGAATATGCAGATTAAAACAACATCACACTCATTAACATGGAAAAAGACGACAGAAAAGCACTTATTGTTAGCTTTCATGGGGGTCGGCTAATGTACGGACTTACGACTTGGGACAAATTTGAGGTAGCTAATTCATACTGTCGGCCTATCCATGGATGGAATTATATTTGATAATATACGGTATTTAGTTGACCCCGTTATTCGCTTGTATATACTGCTTGCCAAGTGTCCAATATGTTTTTGCCAGAGGTCTTTGTCTTCTGACCTGGGAATTTGGCCGGTGCAGCTTGCGCAGTGGCATAGGGTTGTCCGTACGGTCAGCAGTCTGGACTTCAACTAAACTTCGGCCCATTCTTCACGTATCTGGCTTTCACAGGCGCCAGTCATTCTGTGATTAACGACAGAGGCAAATAACCTAGAGGCAGTTGAGATCAGACCGATCTCTCTTTAGTGGCCGCATCCGAATCGTGTGCTCCCCTTGAAGATGCCGCAGTTAGGGACGGTTTCCTGCTCCTACAGTTTCACTGGTCTCGCTGCCTTATCCAATTTTAACAACTTGATCTTACGTTCGACTTCTGCGCAAGAGGATGAATCCAGAGAGACGAACCAGAAAGCAAGTTATCACTGGCCGACGATAAAGCTGATAATTCTCATCGCTCAGCTCAAACCTCCCAACATTTTGGAAGGTTGTGCATGTGCTGGCCACCCTTGTCGCATATAGTTTCGTTAACACCATTTCTCTTGCTGCCCGTTCCTCGCATCAGACGTCGTTACTTCTGATGGTTACCAAGGACAGCGGCTTCGCGGTCACTCTTTATGACAGTACTCACTTTTGCTCCCAGGTCTTTGTGATCTTCGTTCTGTTCGCTTCCAGAACAACGGTTAATGCTTGCTATTGAGGGTCATTTTGAAGTACACGTTGTGTGGATGGATTGCGGCGCGCAATCTCAAAGTAGACCGCGATTCCCATTGAAGTGAACCTTGGCCATTCGATCACTAGGACCGTAGCTGATGAAGCAGCAGCAAATTGGGTGTTGCCCGCCTGAAACCACTGCACTCCATGACGCGTTTCGAGGTTATTTCCTCTCATCAGATAGAGATAGCAGGCATCGAACCCGGGACCATTGGGATGTTAGTTGTGACCGCCACCCCTAAGCCACCGGGTCACGACGGGCAAAGTTTGGCACAACGGTTAATGGCAGATTGGAAAGGCAATTTGAAGTACACGTTGTGTGGATGGATTGCGGCGCGCAATCTCAAAGTAGACCGCGATTCCCATTGAAGTGAACCTTGGCCATTCGATCACTAGGACCGTAGCTGATGAAGCAGCAGCAAATTGGGTGTTGCCCGCCTGAAACCACTGCACTCCATGACGCGTTTCGAGGTTATTTCCTCTCATCAGATAGAGATAGCAGGCATCGAACCCGGGACCATTGGGATGTTAGTTGTGACCGCCACCCCTAAGCCACCGGGTCACGACGGGCAAAGCTTGGCACAACGGTTAATGGCAGATTGGAAAGGCAATTTGAAGTACACATTGTGTGGATGGATTGCGACACGCAATCTCAATGTCGACCGCGATTCCCACTGAAGTGAACCTTGGCCATTCGATCACTAGGACCGTAGCTGATGAAGCAGCAGCAAATTGGGTGTTGCCCGCCTGAAACCACTGCACTCCATGACGCGTTTCGAGGTTATTTCCTCTCATCAGATAGAGATAGCAGGCATCGAACCCGGGACCATTGGGATGTTAGTTGTGACCTCTACCCCTAAGCCACCGGGTCACGACGGGCAAAGCTTGGCACAACGGCAAATAACAGATTGGAAAGTGAATTTGAAGTACACGTTGTGTAGATGGATTGCGACACGCAATCTCAGGTTGACTGCGATTCCCAATGAAGTGAACCTTGGTCTTTCGGTCACGAGGACCGTAGCTGTAGCAGATAGAAATTGGGGATTACCCGCCAGAAAACACTGCACTCTTATGACAGGTTTCAATACTATTTCATCTCATTAGATAGAGTTAGCAGACATCGAACCCTGGACCATTGGGATGTTACTTTTTAAGGCTTATGTTTAACTGGCTTACGGATGCAAATTAGATCCTTAGGGAGCATTTCAGTCGCACTATGGATGCAATCAATCGGAAACTCGTGTAGTGTTTTGCAATTACTGCCTGTTGGCCGATCTGCAACCAAGTGCGCACCTTTAGTGTTGCTAGTTTTAACGATGGCCGATGATTACGAAGGGCGATAAATGGGCTGACGTCCGCTTGCTTGGATATAGGCTTGTCGACTAGACCAGAGTGATACCCTGCGAGTGCATATGAGCTGAAACCAAAAGACAAACGCCTCTCAAAGCAGGGTGACGGAGGGCTAAGTTTCGAAAGTTGATACTCGGGTGGATAAATGTGAAGTTTGAGCGGGACGATAAGGATGTATAAGTACAAGTGGGGGAATAAAAAGACGGGAATGCATGAGCAGTATCCTCCTCGCCCCTATCCACCCTGCTTGATGTAGCAAAGCTGGGGTCGTTGAATATCGTCTGCGACGGCCAGAGCATCAAGAAATTGTGTAATGAAAGGTTATTGTATTGCGTGTAAGGTGTACGGTCAGGTTATCCAGGTCTAAACTTGCGGACGATTAGGGTTCTCATCCAATATCTGCTTCAAAATCCTAACTGCAAGGTATCAGGTCTTGGCATTAACTGTAGAGTCAGTTTTGTGGAGTAAAGAGCCACTCCTTAGGGTCAGGAGACTGTTGGTCTGGCTTCTAACCATTGACCAACCTGAAAGTGCAAAAAGTACCACCTGGCCTAGCTCAATGGAGCAAACTGTCGCACCACGTTAACATCCATTGCCCTCACCATGGAGGAGTACACTAAGTAACAGCCCACCCGTTTCTCGATCAATTTCCGCATGCCGTTATGACGTTTCATCCACTGGCCGCGTCGAGATCCCAGCCAACTGGGTGCAGCGCCAGCGTATGATGCATGCCAAGGAATTCTAGCAATGCGCATGCGGAGTACTTTATCCGGCTAATGTAAGCTTCAGCACCTCAACTTTCACAGACACTCTAGTGATGCACCAGGATGTGTCTTGACAGAAACCAACATTCGGATCTCAGCATTAGTCACCTACCATTCACACAAATTGCGAGCAATACCCAGGAGCAACGCTGATCATATACGGCCAATTGCTTAGTGTTTTCATATCGAGTAGGTTGATCATATTGCATCTAGTTTCACGAGTAGTTATTGTCGTTCATCGTTGATCAGCTGGAATGGCGACTTCCTTGTTGATGCTTGTTTAAACGGCTGAGGAGGCAACGATCCCAGTAGAGAAGCTAGCACCCACTCTCCTTTCTTAACCGCCAGCTACTGTTTATTCGTTCTTTTGTTCCACTGAGTCAAGCCGTTTGTTTCTGGGTGATACTACGTTGTTTGGCGTCTTCTTGTTAACAACTGTTTCCGAAAGGGCGTCAGCAGTGCGCTTCACTGCCACCTTCCCATAGCCGGTCACGCATGAGGCCGCCTACACGTACGTGGATCCGAATCAGTGATTTCCGGGTTACAAAGCAGGCATGTAATCCTTTCGACCACCGGCTCGGATGATGGCATCTAGTACGGATAGCCTCCGAAACACGGACCCTGGTCTGTTAATGTAGCCTTCGTGATTCCGTGTTTTGTCACATTTCTTTACGGTATGGTTTATTGTGCTCACCATTCATCATCAATATGCATTGGTTGACCCATCTGGCTAAGAGAACACTCACATTACGTCAATCGACCCGTCGTTCGGATCCAGTGATATGCGGTGCTAGTTGATGGGCTCCCTGACATTCCGCTTTCAAGTGTTGTCATTGGTGGCGCTGTGATTTCAATTTCCTCTTGGCGCATTACTCATCGCACTAACTTCCTTCTGGACTCTTTGGTGTACCCAGCCCTTTCCAAAAGCTTGTGATCCATATCAGCGTTAAACCACCGTCTTAGCAGATTCGGCCAGCAATTGTACAGCACCATATTCGTCACGAGCGATTGCTTCTAACTCTAACAGATTTTTGACCATGATCTGTTTATTATCCTGTGTCACTTATCTTTGATTATTCGCTTTCTGTTCCCTAACGCAGAACAACGCCCCCATGCGTGTGACCGCTGTGGTAAATCGTTTCCTATCAAGGGCAATTTGCAAAAGCATGTCGATTCTGTTCATTTGAGTGAGTTTGTGGCAGAAAGCGCCACTTGTGTTGTGCCGTCGTCGTTGGTTTCACTCGTTTTCCTCCGAATCGATATTGCTTTGTTTTCACGGTGAAGCTGAATGTTTCTATTTCTCATGCCAGCTGGTTTACACTGAAGTGAATTAACCTCGCGTATTTTTTAGCTCCCCTGCATTAGCCTCTGGAATCTTCCTGTCTGTGTGTCTGTCTGTGCAATCAAATGTATTCATTCTGATAACCTGTCTGCTTATCCGTTAGTTCTGCTGACAACTAACTCCACACATATTTCCCGCAATCTCATCTTCCACCATGCTTTCTTGTCAACTGTTTTCTCGGTCTGCGAAGCAGCGGCATCAATATGAGTCAAGGCATCAGTCATCACCGTCGTATGAGGTAGGCGAACTTAATGCAAACTCGAATCGCCATCAACCGCTGTGCAGATGGCGTTCGAAGTCGGTTGTCCGTTGAGGTTAAGGCGCCTGAGTATTGGGTGAATTTCTGTAGTTTCCATTAGCCTGAACGAAGTACGAAAGACGGCTCTACCTGATCATTAATTCCAAAACACTCGTGATAATCCTAAACAGCGTCTTTCATATGCCGGGCGCTGCGAAGAACTGTTGATTGTGGCAACAAGCGTCCGTCATGTGTATTTGTTCGGACCACCCACGGCTCCATTCATTCGAGAACCTTTCTTGACGTTGCATGGTGTCTTCTTGTTGGAATCCTTCATCGAACACTGTTTCTACGTTTTTTCCTCACGCATGCGTATCTTCGGTCTTCTGACGTTCCCTTTATGTTAGGACTGTTGCTTGGTGCACTTCTGACCCACTGCTGCTTTTGTGTTTCCGCTGACAGTACGGATAACCGATGCAGCCACTCGGGTCACGGTTCAGCCACTTCTCAAAACCAAAAGACGAAGGCCCGTGGCGGAAGTTGTATAGAGCATCCGTGAGACAGTATATGCAACAAAAACATGGGGTCAAACGACATGGTTCATAAGAGAATGTTCTAAGTGAACGCTACTAAATTTCAGCAAGTACTAGATGCTCGAAATCCCACTTGTTGGCTCCTCAACTAGTTCGCCTTATGGAGGGCTTCAAGGTAGATCATTCTCGTTGGTCCACTTTAAAGTAACACTATACCTTTGGCGTACCCTCATTGGTTAGCCAATTAGCTTCAGGCGACGTACGACCTAGCTTGTCCGGGCTGATTTAGTAAGAACTGGTTTCCAGGGCACTAGCTCCCTTAACAACGGTTCTTTTTGCCGATTCCTTCCCTACTACTGTCTTCTAGCGTTGTTGCACCCACGTTTAACACACCATACTTCTTCCCCTCCGAAGTGTTCCTAACCCTTGCCTCTCACGAAGTGTTTCTGACCTTCTTGTTGTTTTTATTACTTACACCCCTATCCCTTCACTATTTTCATTCGCTGTGCATCTTCCTGCTGAGCAATTGTATAGATCAGGTTTCGCCCTTTTGACGATTTCATACGGCCTCTTTTGGTTCCCGAGAAGTTTTCTTTCCCCTTGGTCGTATGTTCGCACACGTTGTAAATCTCTGCATCTCACTTTCGTATTTCCTGTAAACTCAGTCAACAGCTTCCTAATGCTCGTTTGGGATTTTCCCATCCTCCGCATGTGTCATCTTCTCGCTACGTTTCATCACGTTTCTGCTTCCGTTTATTCCATTTGGTTGTCTTCAGCATATTTCCTATTTACAGTTAGACAAGTTCATCCCTCGTAGATCAGTTGAAACGACCTTTTTTTCTCGATGTTTGTTTGGATGACTGATGAGGCTACAGCAGCAGTGCGTAAGCTTCTCCCGGTCTTCCCCCTTTAGGCACTCTAATCGTTCTATAACTCCGTTGTATCAATGCGTCTGTCTATGGATGGTACTGCGTTGTTGGCACCTTGTTATCGGGTCTCTCCAAAACAAGGCGTCCGTGGCATATCGACATATAGTACTACCAGCGGTGTCGCGTGAGCTGTGTATAAGCCTAAATCGCCCCCTCTCACGCAAATCCTCCCTGCTTACGAAGCAGTATTTTACTGTTTTCGGTTACCATCTGAGATGACAGCGTCTAGTGCGGACAGCTTGAAACACAAACTCTGATCTGTAGTTACGTGAGTAGTTGTCACGTTTCACCACGGTGTGTGTTATGTTGCTTACCCGTTGGTCCGGAATCCACATGGTGTTTTCGGCCATCAGCAGTATGCATTAGTAGTCCCGTGTGATTTAGGGAAACACTCCCAGGAAGTAGCTCCACACTTTCTAGGTCGTGTCCAGCAAACGCTGTTTCCATGACTTCATCAATAACGAAGTTAAGGTGGAAGGGTGAACCGGGCAAACCTTGTCTTACATCGCTGGTGATACTGAAGGGTGGTGACAGTTTGCCATAAACCATCACTCTGCCCGAACTATGCGCGTACAGCACTTTGATAATGTTTACATATTCATCAGGCAAACTTTTTCTCAGCAGACAGTTCCAAAGCGCACCTCGATTGACTGAGTCGAAGGCACCTTTTATGTCAAGAAACACGAGAACGCTGGGTCGCCAATAAACATGGCGGTGCTCCAACAATTGCGGCAAGGTGAAGATTTGGTCGATATAGCCCCGACCTCAACGAAATCTTGCTTGCTCTTCACCAATCTGGATTTCACGAGTGTCAGTCAGTCTGTGGAGAATGACAGAGGTAAGCAATCTAGAGGCAATCGAAATCAGACTGATCCCGCATTCCAAACGGGAGTTTCCCTTGAAAATTGGGACAGTGACGGAGTGGCTCCAGTCTGTCAGGACAGTCTCCTGCTCCCAAAGTTTAACTAGCAACTCGTGTAAATCATCTATTAGAGCAAATCCCCCGAATTTGAAGAGGGTTGGGGGAATTCTCTCTGCCTCTGCGGCCTTATACAATTTCAACAGTCTGATCTCACGTTCGACTTCTGCACGTGAAGGCGAATCCAAGAAGACGGCTCAGGGAGAAGTGTGCTCATTTCCCGAAAAAGAAACTGATAACTCAGGTTGGTTAAATTGCCTTGCAGTGTTCGGCCCAACGCTCCACGCGTTTTGACAGGCTGTGGACTGATATACTGCCACCGATGGATGCACTCATGCTAGGTACCCAGAATGATCTGAAAGACGAATGAGGTAACTGACTAGACGCAACCCGAACGCGCTCTGCTGTTGGTCATGCCAGCATTTGGGTTACCTCTGCTCGGTTGCACCGGTTACGCTTTTTACTGAATGCTGGTATGATTCCATGAAGACCTCGTTCTTTCTTATACATTTTGAATCATAGGTACAAAGCAAAATCTAAACAGAAATATCAGAAGACATAAGCTGTGAGATGATTCGGTCATTTTGTGTCTATCTCCTTAGTCACGTACAAGGCAACTAACAATTTGAAAACAATCAAGATCGGATGCGGTCGCTTGGTGGTTAGCTGATGGCCAACTATTACTGCGGCACTACCACGTCAAGTTCAGTGTTACTGTCAACTGTTTCTGTAAGTACAGAGGCGGTCGCTCGCGATCGTTTACGATGACTTCAAGTACCTTAAGTATATGCGACCATTGGTTACGTATGAGGACAGTGAATGAGTCACTTGGGTTGACCTGGTAGCCAGTGTTCAGTAGATGCCTCGTGATTGCCGAAGCTATCCTGCCTCTGGATTCACCCGATTCCGCCGTCTGAGATCCCATTCGCATCGCAACGATTAAGGGATATGCTCATCGATCCTGACGCCTAGACTTCGGTGATTGCGCCCGATGTATTTGTCCCCACAGCTTATGTCTTCTGATATTTTGTTTAGATTTATACAAGGGAACTTCTTGTTACAAAGAAAAATGTTGGCACTTTACGTCGTGTGCTAAACTCGCACCAAGTTGTCGTTGCTCGCGGCTTGCGCACACACTATTTTTCATTTAGCTCGATCGCATTGCGAGATAACTGGAAGTTAGTAGTCGAGGTTTCACATTTCGATTCCTCCATCATCATTGTGACCATTGTGCATCACAACATAGGCACATCATTCTAATAAGTTATGTAAAATTCTCTACCATCATCACTTTGTGGTTCATCTCTGATTATTCACTCACTATTTCCCAATCCAGGAAAACGCCCCTATACATGTGACCTTTGTGATAAATCGTTTCCCACAAAATGCCGTTTGCAAAGGCACAACGTTTCTGTTCATTTGGGTAAGTGTGTAGCTGAAGGCGCCACTTGTGTTATGTCAATGGTTTTATCTGAATCAACATTGCATTTTTTCACAATGAAACTGAATACTACTCTAGGAAGGTTTTCATTTCTCTTGTCTGCAGTGAATTGGCTGAGTTTCGCATATCGTTGGGGTCCCATATATTCATCTCTGGTACCTTGTATGTGGTTAACTGATTTCATTCTAATTGGCATGCAGTCATTCTCTGACCATCCGTCCGCTTATATATTAGTTCTGTTAATAACCATCTATTTCTCGCAATGTTATATTTTAAGGTACTTTCTTGCCAACTGTAATCTCGTTCTGCGAAGCATTGACATCACTCGGAAAGATAACATCAAGTGTCAACGTCTTATGAAATAAGCGAGCCTGACGCTAGTTTGGATCGCCCTCAAAGTGCAGTGCAGTATCTGTTCGAAGTCGCATGTCCCCCTCAGGTTAAGTCGTCCGAGTACTAGATAATTTTTCAAGTTTCGATTAGCGTGTTTCAAGTCGAGTCATGTCAAAATAATCTTTATGGACCTAGATGTGTACATTTCAAGCATTTACACTACCCCTGTGTATGTAGTGGAATATTTTATTAGTACTAAGGGCAAAATAGGGGGCGAAGACTGGAGACAGGTACCCAGCTCTTACTCCAACAACTGCTGGCGCAGCATGCTATAGCTTACGTTGTTTCAAGGAGCGCAGTTTTTTAGCGCACCGCACATCACTGGCATCACTGTGTGTCTGCGTATTCGTTTCCCAGTGGTACTTGCTGCGAATTCACTTACATCTTTTGCTTCTTTTTGTTTGGAAAGCTGCACGAACAATGAGCATTTTTACCACTTCTTTGATTGTGCAGTAAAAGGAAGCTAATCGCTCAGCGTCTTTATTTCGCACGCTAGGCTCTGATGGTCTTTTGTTAGAGACATCGGCTCGCCACATCCAGCGCGGTCCATTGATTGTACTACCGCGATCTTGACGGATGTATCAGCGTATGTCTAACCTATATATGCCACCTACTTGACCCCATATCCTGAAATTACGTTGAGTATGGCCGGCAGTACACACAGGTAAGTGCTTTTAACCGACTCGGCCGGTGACCGAAAGGATTGTGCATTTGCGATGTAATCCTCTTTTCGCGAGTTCGAGTCGCCGTAGGTGTTGAAGACATGGTATACTGAGACCTTGCGCGACTGGTATTGGTGGCTTGGCAGTTTAGCACCGGTACGGTGTGCTGGAGTATTACTGATGCGTCTGATATTTTACCTCATTTTATTCGTATCGGTTGTGGTGTACCAGCCTGTCGAGATCCACCGATAACAAGCTTGTTCGCTGACTCTTGTTCTGAAAACAGCGATTACTTGCTTATGTAATGCTCCTATGGAGAAGCGGGCTTCCCAATTCTCATTTTGGCTCTTAAAAAGCAAAAGCGCCACAACAGCCTGTTATAACCACTGAGGCTGATGTCGCATTTATGATGCTTCTTCATCGCAGTTGGGTTAAACCAACTTCCACTTAATCTTGGTCTTTTCAATGTGGATAAATTCCATTACCTTTTATTTTTATGGTTCTGCGCACTTGATAATCTTCTCCCAACTTACCCACGTCGCTCATGCAAATTGTGGTAAACTTGTATAATTTTATCGCGTCGTATTTTTTAAATAACTTTCGGACATTTTGTACTTATCGCGTATCCACATTTAACCACTTTCTTCCATATGCTTATTTAGCGAGTATTTATGTCGTCATATGCGTTTACTTTATACGATATCGGTATTTCGAATGAGTGGCAGTTGTTTGACCTCCCAGGTGTGTCTGCGCTTGATGTGCATGTTGACAAGGTGCCTACCTGCCTATTACCCACTACCTCGTCCATCTGGTTCCAGGAGACAGTTGGTCGTTGCTGGAGGGGACGGGGTGCACGGTCATTGTGGTCGTGCTAGGCTACAAGAGTGGTTCCATGCGCTCAGTGTGGAGCGGACTACGGTCCAGCCACCGCCTTGTGTGCTCTTGATTCCCAAACACAGCGTGCTTAGGTTTGCCTGTGAAGAATTGTGGGTCGGCCCCGTTGATGAAATGTGGCTCCCATCCGCATGCCTCCCGGTCTTATTCCTTCGGGTTTACACTGGATATGGGGTGTGTGGATGGAGCTGTGGGTGGTCCAGCGCAAGCCATCCATGGCCCCTCTGTAGGCGCAGGCCTCCTGTGGCTTGCCACAGTGACAGGCAAATCCGAAACCGGATGCCGCCAACCATACACAAATAATCCTCGCACTGATTGGATTACTCTGAGTGTACCGGGTTTCAGTGACTGCAACCACATCAACAAGCTTGCAGCTTGCTGTCCACTCCTCCCATCCCAGCCTACACGCTGGTCAACAATCAGTGCTCAAATCGAGCAGAAATAACATCCAACCGTGCATCTGATTGAACGTTATTTGTATCGGCACTAAACTTTTCGTTAGTACAAGTTCGCAATGCACTCACTTTGGACCAGAGGCCAAACGCACGTCGCAACCAAGACTATCCCATATTTTCTTATTATAAAAAGTATTATTACTATAAAAAGCCATTATAACATGTATTATTATTTCAGCTACGTGACAACTGGCTCGTAGCTTTAAGGATCACAAGGTTGTCTTGTCATGCTGAGGTCGCGAGTTCGAGCTTGCCCAGTGGACGGGACGCCCATCGCAGTTTCCTTAACCCACGTGCGACTGGGGGTGGTTCCGGGGCAACGACGCGTCGGTACTGCGTATCGGCTTACTTCTGATGCCTTTTTTGATGTTGTTGCAATTGAGCACTCAGTTTCGAATCCCAACACAATTGCTTATATAAAAGTAACTCAGGTGAGACATCTACTAGTCACCTCATACTGTCGCTGTGGCCTGCAATATATGAGTTAGGCTTTGAATGCTGTTCATGAGTACTTCGGTTTCTCAATGGGAATGGATACAAGCGGCAATGCGACATTTACCTGTACTTCACTCTTCTTTCCAGATACACATCGGCAAATGGTGGATAGTTGACCCCACGGTCCCCTGAGGAACACTCCCGCTCACTTTGTATTTGCCTCACACCAGACCTATAATTTGACACAATTGATGCGTTTTGTATTTGTACATAATATTATCTTACCCTTATCATAAATCCATTTGAGTTGTGTGTGTTGATGTTTTTGTTCTAGGAAATGTTTGCAGCGATGGGTTAAAGGCAGAAACCCAGCTAATCCCGTAGGTTGGTTAGGTTGAACTACGTATGTAAAGTGAGAAACCTATGGAACAAATATTTCGTCTTTGGTAATATATATATAAACATATATATATATATATGTATGTATTACCGACAAATCAGTCTTGGAACCTGAGCAAATCCTAACGCAGCCGCCTTAATCCAAAAGTCAAAGCCGCAAGAGCTTAAAGTGCTATTAACAACTGGTTAGACAACAATTTAATAACAAACCTCAAACAATTTCCAGACCAAATATGTACAATAATTCGGCTCTCAAATGCAACGTGCCGTTAACAGCAATAATCAACAAATAAGCACAATGAATCGAAGCGGTTCTAATGTCAGTGGGGTGTGAAGCGAAGTGATCAATCGATCACCCAAGGAGCAGTACACATGGAACGCGGGAGTAGCAAGCTTAAACATTGAGCGATGCAAAACGGGTAAATTCTTGTGGTTAAACAAGGTCCAAATTTGAACGAGAAACAAAGCAAATGAGGTTTTATCATGAAAAGTTCAATAAGCAATCAAGGGGTATTAATTGGTCGTTTTGGGGTCAGTCAGTATGGGAAATCTCCAGATAGGTTAAACAAGTTAATTTGTACGTTACACTCCCCCACCAAATTCCTTCCAGGAATTTCGCATTGCTTGACTTTATTTTCCCGCTAAGATTTCTAAATTAGAAGCAGCGCCAAGCAGAACAGAACAAATTTTGGTAATGCGTGTGGCATCCGCAAAGGCATCACGGACGACGGGTGTAACAAGCTCAATGTTCAACTGACCGGCGGGAGAAAGTAAACAACAAAGGATCGAGCCACAATCCTTACATGTAGACCCTCGTTTCGCGCGCGATCTTCAGTACCAACGCTGGATAACCCTATCATATAGCGGTCTAAGTTGACCCTCAACGGATTATGCATCACCCCGACCATGATTGACCGAGACAAATGAATCTCTTCGCGATTCTACTAGTCCAATCAATGTCCATCCAAATAGGCGTCTCGCAGCAAACGGTTGGTTCCTTCCGACTATGCGCTTCTCTAGTTGCCAATTGGGCGGCTCCGACCAATATTCTTACACGCTTATCTAAGAGCTTTCCTAATTGCACACTCTTTAAGTGAAGCCAGCGACGAGCCATCGTTCGAGTAGACGTCTTGACAGGTTGCAAATTCAACTCCTTATGGCAGTAGGTCCGAGGAACATGAATTGCAGCATAACCGCTCAATGAGGTCCAACACAAGCCGACATAGCTTGATTCAACCGATGTCGTTCCGGTCAGCTTTCGGATCTTTGACGACTCAAGTGTGGGCGTTAGTCCAACCTCGCGTAGAAAACCTTCCTACGCCAAGGTGGTATCTGACCCGGCTTCTGACAATGCATACGTCTCACTTGATCCTAGAGGGCCAAGTAAGCATTCGGGTACGATGCACAGTTGGACGCGTTGTTGTGAACCTGAGGTAGTACAGCAGCTGTTCACCTTTGGTTGCGTTCTAGGTGCAGCAGTGGGTGATGACGGCCTCTGCAACCTGACTGCCCACATCTATCGTTCAACATGCAAGAAGCAGCCAATTGGCCACAATCGAGGCACTTGTAACCTCCTTTCCTTTGTTTCATTGGTTACTATCTAGCGGGTACTCCGCAAGCCAAAAGCTCACTGCACGGAGCAGTGCCATGTCGACCGTCACAAATTAAACAGGGTCCATCCAATGTCGCCTTGGACTTGGTGTAGTGATTGATCATGGCCTCATTCCTTTTACGTATAGGAATAAGTGGACATCGGAAATTAGACGGTCTCCTCTCAGTCATCGATACAGTCTAGCCAAACCTGCTACGCATAATACCAGCTTCAGAAGAGACAAATTCGCTAAAGTCCTTGAGCCTGATTTCGCACCTTTCCTGTAGGATATTATCAGCTGTTCGCGCCCACCGTGTCTTCATACTTGCTGGCAAAACGCGTACGGCTCACGATGGTTGCAATCGAGTCGAGGTCAGCGAGGAACCCCATCTGACTCAACGCTATGTGGCCATTTTCCGGGAGAGACGGAAAACAGCATCATCAGCATGAGCGAGTGGTTTTAGTTTTTTCAGCAACCCATCAATAAGTGATCTAGCAACCACGTGACTTTGACTAAATAAATCATGAAGGATCGTTTTAGCCCTGACATAAGCCCGGTCTGGTGGCAACATGATACACTGACTGATGGCTTCTTTCGCTCAATTACGACAATAGTACATCAAGTGCAAAAGACGCTGACCACTGTCTCGCACACGTTTCTCAGCAAAGTATTCTAACTGTTACATAAACTTCCAATACGTGGTAGGATTGCCATGAAAATATTCGAGTTCTACTTTTGGGAGGTTCAGTTGACAACGATCCGCAATAAGCTGTTCAGAAGCCCAGAATAAGCGTTCGTGCTCGCGTGGGGAGATCTGACATGCTTCAACAACCGAGGTACGTCTTTCACACCAATCTCTTGTATCATCAAACTGCTCGGATAAACTGTTACCGGGCTTGGACTTCCCCAATAACAAGCACCTATAACGCTCGACCTCAGCTTCAGCCATCAACTGCTTCTCTTTCCATTTGGCTAGTTTCAAGGCAATATTTAAGACATTAAAAACAATACTACTGCTACTACCACTAAACCTCTTTAGCGAGAACGACAAGGCAGTGTGGTAGACGCTTATTGCACACCGAAAATGGGCACATGAGGGTCTCGCGCGCGCCATCGAATATTGACTAGATTTCCGTCCCACAACGCAACACAGGTACGGATGTTAGAGGCGAGCCAGTCCTTTCGCTTCGGGAGCTTTGACTTGGACGTCCCGCCTTCCTGTTTTCGCCTCGATCTTCGCTTCTCTGCACCCGATTTGGATCGGCCAGGAGTCGTTCGAGAGCTCTCGACTTGCTTGTTCTGGGCCGTGTCAATCGGCTCGGCCTCGGTCCTGTGGGCTGCGCTAGCGGCGTATTTGTCTGATTTATTGTGCTGTCCATATATTCCCGCTCCGTAGTTCCGGGCCCAGGCTCGTCGCTAGCCGTCCTTCTCGATCCGCTCTCAGCTAGCTCCGAAGAGCTCTTCCGAGGCATTCTTGGAAGCGACCCCTCTACACCCGCCCCTCCTCGAGGACCTTTCTTCCTCTCGTACCATGGTCGCAGGAGAGCAGCATTCACCCAACGTTTCATCCCTCCGCAGTCAATTAAGAAGTTGCCCGCTTTCTGGTCGATAATGGTGTAGGGGCCTTTCCAGCGTTCCCTGAACTTGCTTGCGCCCGGCCCGTCATGATCCGGCCGATCGTTGTTCCGTAACTTGACTCGTTCTCCAATCCTGAATGGCCTCCACTTGTGAGCTTCATGCCTGGCGTCGTAATTTCGCTTACTCCGCGCTTGTCGAGCTTTAGTTTCGCTTCTAGCTTTCCCTCGCAGTCGCTCTTGATGCCCAGCTGGATGTTTCCGCTCACCCTGGTTCGGTAGGCAAGTATCGAGCGCAATCCGTGGTTCTCTGCCGAACAGTAATTCGAATGGCGCGACCTTGGTGGTTGATTGCACGCTGGTCCGATACGCGATCAGAACCTGAGGCAAAGCATCTTCCCATGCCAACTTCGTGCAGTTTATCCACGTCTTCAATGTCCGATTGAAACGTTCAGTCAACCCGTTGTTCTGTGGATGATACGGTGACGTGCGTCGTCTCTGGATGTTCCACTTCTGCAATACGGCCTGAAACGCTCTGGACTCGAAACATGGTCCTTGGTCGGTTAAAACACACTGGGGGACTCCATACCTTGTGGGTATATTGAACTCGAATACTTGCGACACTGTCTCGCCTGTTTGGTCCTTGATTGGTATGGCTTCCACCCACCGAGTGAAGTGGTCAATCATCACTAGAATGTATCTGTTTCCTGTTCGACTCACTGGTAAGGGTCCAAAGACGTCCAGTCCCCAACACTGCAGTGGCTCACCAACCTCCATCGATCGCATCGGCGGTGTCGGGGACTCCATCTCCCGACTCGTTTGGCAGTTTGGGCACCCCCTAATGTATGCCGCGACATTCTTCCTCATGGTTGGCCAAAACACTCGCCTCCGCAGCAATTCAAAGACCCGCTCGAATCCCATATGGGCGCCATCATGAGTTATACGCATCACACGTTCTTGCTGATTTGGTGGAACAAAAGGCACTTTCCGTCCGTCTATCGCCACCACCACGTTATCGTTTTCGACCTTCAGCTTGCCCCAGATCTTGAGGAGTTCCTCCACCTCTTCCGATGTGGCCTCCGGTTTGGTGCCAGTCTGTAAGTGAGAGCACAACATCTTCACGAATTCATCTGTCCTTTGATCTCCCAGCAGGTTCCTCTCCCCCATCGCGATCGCACGTACCGGTATGGCATTGTCTGGCATGATATCGTCCAAACACGGGCGTGACAACATATCTGGCAATACGTTCTGCGTTCCATCCACGTGCTCAATGGTGAAGTTGAATTCCTGCAATCGGTAGGCCCATCGCGCAAGCCGTCCCCGCGGGTCTTTCGCCGTCATCAACCACGAGAGCGGTTTGTGGTCAGTGACGATCCGGAATTCATTCGCCAGTAAGTAATTTCTCCACTTCTCTAACGCCCACACGATGGCCAAGCATTCTTTCTCCGTTGTTGTTGCGATATGAGTAGTGAAGGGTGCCAATGGAGGAAGTTTGGAAAAATATCCTTTAAAGGTGGATGTTAGCAAGGACATTCAAGGCAAAGGCGTGCAAGCCATAGTTAGACATTTATTGGAGATTTTTTCGGCTCCAATGTGATACTGATTCTAAACCAGCAGTCAGCGAGTTTGTGTCGCCGCATACGCCTTGTGTATACAGACGCAAAAGCAGTTGCCAAAAGTCCACGCGTTCTATGGGTACGATGGGAGATAACTTCTCAGGACCGCTGGTTTTACTAAAATGTAAACGATTTAGTTAATTATTCATAATTGCACCTCACTGGGTGGCAATTAGGTCCCGGAACTCAGAATTTCAGAACCGGAAGGCTCTTGGGCAATCGTAGTACCGCGGTTACTAAACTTTGTTCCATTTCTCTACATCGCATTGAAACAGGGTGCATATCGAGCAACTCCACTAAGCTATTTCAGCATCTTGCACAGGCAGCAACAGATAAAGCGTAAAAGTATAGAATAAATGTAGAAGATTACCAAAAGCCCTTGTAGTGGTTGTGATTACACGGTAATTTATCTTTGTTTTTATCATTTCCGTTACACATCGTTTTGGACCATTTGTTTAAATTCACAAATTTGGATACAACAATTTCTATGCGCTCGCGTCGTCCTGCTTTCGGTTTTGCTGCTGCTTGTGATTGTGCTGCTGCCACGTCCATCCACTACTCGGATTATATGTTAGAACCTGTAGTCGGCATCGGACTAACATCGATTGAAGAAGGAACTATAACGCAAGTGCATTGATTTTTCCTCTATTTTGTGTTTCGTCTAAGATGGCATTTTGCCCCAGCACTAGAACTCATTAGATAACGGTCCTCTACACCCTATCCACTGTTTGCCAAACTCTTTTACCTGTCGTAACCGACTTTTCGTATCGGGCTCTCAATCGAGCCTCTGTTCTGCGCCAAGTTAATTAAGTTTGTCTGCACTTTAAATCCAGAGATGACCTGCATTCGACCGTGCATGTAATGCCCTGTATTTCCAGGTTTTGAATAGAACTAACTGTCGCCTCATGCGACTTCGCCTCATGCTATCGGTTACGGAGATTCCGATTTTAACTCTCCTGTTGTAACATTTGGACACTACGGAGCAAGCCATTCCTCACATCGCATGTGAGCTGACGAGCTCACGCGAGTAGAGTTAACCTACATAGACCCACCTCATCCATGAGGACATTTGTAAATTGTACTCCATGTTCAATTGCAACACTTGCAACCTCCTCACGGTGTGTCTGTGTGTGTAAGGCACTGGCCGAACCCCCAGGGCAGTCTCCCTTTCCGATTGGCCATGTGTAAAGCCACAGTAGATTGATACGTGCTTATTGTGCGTGAGCTTGAAGCTCAGCTTGCTGGCTATCCTAAATTGTTGTTGTTGCTCTCTAGGTCTGTGTTCGGAAGCACAGTATGGTATGGTACGGTATGGTACATTGTTGTTTTTAATTATTTGTAATCGTACGGTATTCCAGTTTCGGTCTTGTTTTGTTGTAACCGGTGGAGAAGCGGTAACTCAAGTCTATCAAGAGAATTGTCGCTTGCTGTAATCAATAATGTTTCCTCATATGTGGATTGACGGCTTGAGTACCATAGATTACAACCATTAACAACCATTGTATTTGAAGTCCAACACCATCAACACAACACAACTAGGACGTTCCCGTGGCACCAGCTGGTTCTATCGGGGCTACCCCGTTCCAGCGAATTTTTAGCCACAGTGCTCCAGGACGTGGTGGGTATGCGCTTGGCAAGGGCTCACCCTATAAAAAACCACTAACTTCTGTGTAACAGCAAAGCGATGTGGCGGATGTGACTGGCCTCTAACTAAAGTCTCGGCCCCATGATTACGCAATCAATCACACCCCACCCCACGGACGCCACTCAAACCTTCTCACGCTATCCATGCGGTCAATCACAATTGTAAGGGCATGTAATAAAACGCGAATAACAGACATACACATTCACGCACACATACATGTATGAACTCACAGCTCCAATGTTCATGGCTGTTTTGCTCCAGCTTCTGTACCTTCCCCGACATTTCGTTTTACCTTTAAAATGATCATGTCTACATAGGCGTGCCTCGCCTTACCCGAAGATAAATAATGTATTTACTTATTTATTTACTTAGTACTCTCTGGTGACCGTTGTGGCTGACGCATCCCAAGAACTTTCGGTTTACATAGGGCCGACCGTGTGGCCGCACTTTAACTCGTCTCTCGCTTTTCCCTCTGTGGCCACTCCAATTCTCTCCACACAATATTGTGCGTGCGCTCGTTCGAACCAGTTCGACGAGTTCTACTCAGCGCTTCCCCA
>CALYDF020000006.1:76419-92050 GCA_944474145.2 Dicrocoelium dendriticum
GAACGACCAGTGTCCGCGTCAGGGTCCTCGAAAACATTCCTCGTGTGGGCCAGTCGATCGAAGGGGAGGGTTGGGGCATGTAAAGACGAGAAAATAGAAAAACACGCGCAGAAAACGCCAAAAAGAACAAACGAATGAGCTGCGTGTTTAAATATTTTTTGGTTTTTGAATATTTTTTTTGGAAAAGGTTTTTCGGGGGTTTTTGATATTTTTGTTTGTTTTCAAAACGTTAATCGACCAAAAATGAGGCAAATATATACAATATCTACAAAGTTAAAAGTATTTACACTGTACATAGTCGGAGAAGCGAACGGGCTTACGTACCTCCCGACCACGGCGATTGGTCGTGGGAGGCGGCGGACTAGGTTCGGGTGATGTCGGGACTGCTGAAGCTTGCAGACCGTGATCGTGGTCTGGTTGGACTTCATTAGCATGCGGAAAATTGGTACGGTGAGTTGTGACGTCGCATGAGGCACTACTAGACGAAGTAGGCGAGGTGGTTTCTTCCATAAAGGCGGGTTTCAGACGGTCGATGGTGACGACTTCGTGTCGACCACCGCGGTCAATAGTGTACGCCTTACTCGCACGATGCAGCACCTTGAAGGGTCCTATGTACGGCGACTGAAGAGGCTGTCGAACACCGTCTGCGCGAAGAAGGACGTGTGAACACGTAGACAGCTTCTCGGGCACGTACACTGGTGTCTTCTGCGATCGAGGAGCGGGTGGACGTAGCTCACGCATCTGGTGAGCCAATCGGTCAGTGTAACTTCCGTAGTCAAAAGTGGAAGTACATGGGGCTGGTGCTACCAGCTGTCCGGGCAACCGCAGCGTGCAACCGTAGACTAGCTGCGCTGGTGTGGCGTCGAAGTCAGTCTTAACCGTGTTTCTTAAACCTAGGAGAACGAGGGGAAGCGTTTCAGACCATGAAGGATCTGCGTGCGCACGTAGCGCTGCCTTCAACTGGCGGTGAAAACGCTCCACCATGCCGTTAGCGGCCGGATGATACGCTGTCGTCTGAACGTGGCGACAGCCTAAATCCTTAAGCAACGTGGCAAACGTTGACGAAAAATGTGACCCTCGATCGGTGGTCACGATGGCGGGACAGCCGTATTGAGCTACCCAGCGCTCCATAAAAGCTTTCGCTACTGTTTCCGAGGAGCAATTTGGGATAGGGACGGCCTCAGGCCATCTAGTAAATCGATCGATGCAGGTCAGTAGATATACCGAGCCTTTGGAAGGCGGCAGAGGACCTACGAGGTCGACGTGCACGTGATGAAAGCGTGCGTCTGGCGTCGGAAAAGTGCCTAATGGGCTTCTCGTGTGCTTGTGCACCTTCGCGCGTTGACACGGAAGGCAAGCAGCTGCCCAGGTACGGACGTCCCGATTAACATTGCGCCAAACGAATCGTGCGGTTACGAGTTTAACCGATGCACGAACGCCTGGATGAGACAAGCCGTGCAACGCGTCGAACACGGTCTGCCGAAACTCACGTGGGACGACTGGGCGCGGCGTGCCCAGAGATAAATCGCACAGTATAGTGCCGTCTGATGATGTCAGCGGAACAGGTCGTATGTCCAATGAGGGAGACCTGCGTAGTAGATCAACCTCAGGGTCCTTGAGTTGCGCTGTGGCCATGGCTGCCAAGTCGATAGCAGTGCCGGCGTCAGCGGAGATAGCTTGAATGCGGGAAAGTGCATCGGCGACGGCGTTGTGCACACCTGAGACATGCCGTATATCGGTCGTAAACTGAGCGATATAGTCAAGGTGGCGCGACTCTCTAGGAGAGTATCGGTCGGTAGTCGAGCCGAGCACGTAAGTTAGGGGTTTGTGGTCGGTGAAGACGACAAAGGAGCGGCCTTCTAGGACGTGTCGAAAGTGACGTATCGCTAGATATACGGCAAGTAGTTCTCTACCGAACGTGCTGTAGCGAGATTCGGTAGGTTGTAGGCGTTTGGAGAAAAACGCTAAGGGCTGCCACGTGTCGGCTACGCGTTGCTGCAAAACAGCGCCGACCGCGACGTCCGAGGCGTCAGTACTAAGGGACAGTGGGGCGGTCGGATCGTGATGCGCTATGGAAGCTATGTTGGCGATAGCCTCTTTCAGCGACTTAAAAGCAGCGCGTGCTGCGGTAGGAAATTCGAACGTCTTGAGTTTCCCTCGGAGAAGGTCCGTGAGGGGTTGCATCAGAGAGGCGCAGTTGGGTATAAATCGACGGTAAAAGTTGACCAGGCCATCAAAACGCCTGAGCTGTTTGAAAGAATGAGGCTCGGGGTAGTCGATAATGGCTTGAATTTTATCTTGCAGTGGCACGACGCCTGCAGAAGAGATACGATGGCCCAGGAAATTAACTGAATCGACACCAAACGAACACTTTTCTGCGTTGATCGTCACCCCGTGTTGAGATAAACGATCAAAAAGTGTTCGTACGTGGCGTATGTGCTCTTCTCGTGAAGAGCTTGCGATTAAAATGTCGTCAAGATACGCGTAAGCGAAGTCTAAGCCGCGACAAACTTGGTCGATGAAACGCTGAAAAGTTTGCGCGGCATTCTTTAGACCAAATGGCATACGCAGAAACTCGAACAAACCAAATGGAGTCGTCACGGCAGTTTTAGCGATGTCCGCCTCGGCTACCGGAATTTGGTTGTATGCGCGTACCAAGTCGATTTTGCTGAAGATACTTTTACCCGCCAGACTGGCGGTGAGATCCACTATGTGTGGGATCGGATAGCGATCAGGCGTGGTTACCGTATTCAAGGATCGATAGTCGCCGCAAGGACGCCAGTCCCCCACAACCTTCTTCGGGACCATGTGCAGAGGCGACGCCCATGGGCTGTTGGACGGTCTGACGATACCAAGTTGAAGCATGTGGTCAAATTCGGCTCGTGCTGCCCGTAGTTTGTCTGGAGCAAGCCGTCTTGGCCGTGCGCTAACTGGTTGACCGCGCGTAACTATGTGGTGAGCGACCTCTGTTGTGACTGGTGGAAGCTCTGCAGCCGGTCGAACCAGTCGCGGGTATTCGGAGAGGAGGCTCAAGTAGTCGGACGGTGCGTCTGCGATTCGAAATACAGGGCTGATTATCGGGGCATCTGAAAGGACACCATCAACACCTAGTTTCGTACGATCGTCTAAAAGTCTGTGGCGACCAGCATCAACAAGCAACCCAAAATGTCGGAGGAAGTCGATACCGATAATCGCGAAGGGTACAGACGCAACCATGAAGACCCACTGAAAATCTCGGCGAAGATTGAGGTCTAGGTTCATCATGCGCTGACCGAATGAAGCTATCGGAGAACCGTTGGCCGCACGCAAATTGTACGTAGGCTTCGAGTGCTTGTCGCTAGCGGTCGCTGGGATGACGCTGACTTCCGCTCCCGTGTCGATGAGGAACGTGATGGAAGAACGTCGATCCTTAACGTAAAACAGTCGGTTTGCTTGGTTATTGAATGATACGTTTGTAGTGCTAGTATGCGGGCTATTCGTTTTCCCTGGGTCGTGCCTAATGCAGGGAGCCCGACAACGTCTAGCTCTTCCACCGTATTGGCGGTGATACCAACATACTTCTTCGACGGGTTTGACATTATCTGACTGAGAACTTGTAAGGAAAATGTTGCGCTTTCGTGCCGAACGTGACGTACTCGGTGCAGGCACAGACGAGCCGCAATGAACGGTAGCCAAAACGTGGTCAGCATTTGACCGTGGCACACGCTGCTTCGAAGCCTTCATTGCCGCTATCCTGCTGCGAAGTAGCGCAATTTCCTCGTCTTTAGAGTCAGATCGGTCTAGCGACTGGAAACAAACATGGGATTCGGTTTTCATCGTTGAGAATACGTCACCGGAGTTACTGGTCGCCTGCTGCGGAAAACGTTCGAACGCAGCGTCTGCCTTGGTAGCTAAGTCTTTCAGGGATGCATCTATAAACATGGACAGCATTACCGGCAATGGCTCTGGGAGACGTGCAAACCACAGCTCCTTTATCCCTTCTTCGCTCAAGAATAAGGGACCAGCGATGCGCTGAAGTTCGCGGAGCAATGCCGACGGCTTGCGATCTCCAAGCTTGAGACCATTGAGCTGCTCAAATCGTGCTCGTGCGCTGGGTCGTAACTCTTTCAATATCGCTTGCTTCATCGTTTCATACTTTGCCTCATTCGATGGGCAGAGTAGAATGTCCTCAATCAGCGTCACTACCGACGGAGGAAGGCGTGGGACGAGCTGATTGTACCTTGGACGGTCCGCCGTTATGCCCTTATTTTCTAGCTCGATCTCGAATATCTTAAACCAAACTTCTGGACTGTGTTCCATGAAACTTGGAACAGCCAAAGTAAGCATGGTTACGCTGTGAAACGACTCAGATGCCGCTCTCGAAATGTGAGTCGAAAGATAAAGAACGAACAAAATACGATAAAGTACTAAAATTACGCAAGAAACAAATGAATATAGGTATATAATCGAGAAAAAGGAACGAACTCACCAAAAAATACAAACGAGAAAAAAAGTTGAATTCGCGCGTGCGAATCGGGGTCACCAATTTGTAGGACTAGTTAATACTAGTCCGAGACGGTGCGCGGAATTAAGCGCGGATATCAGAAGGCAATTGGAGTCGGACACAGCGGACTGTATTCGATGGGACTACAACAAGAAACGGACGGATGAAGCGAGGCAAGAGCGTACACGTGAGCGCGGGGACTTACAAGGCAGTTGTGTGTCGAGCCGGTTGTAAGATTAAAACAAGAAGGAGTAATGTACAATCGGTCAACAAGTAAATTGTACACGAAAGATAAGAGTTATCTTTTTGGGCGCTACAAGTCTCGCTTATTAATGAAAAGTATGGTCCTGTAGTTTCTGATCCTATTATTGGCAAATAAGGAAGGAAAAGGAAAGAATGTTCAAGTAGGTCACGCAATGCTTATAAATGTAACCCGCATGCTCTACGTCTGGTAATCTCGTTCGACACTATGTGGTTCTCGAGGTCCGAATTGTTGTTTTATCAGCCAGTCAGTGGCCGGAGTCCAATACCCAAGCCGTAACCATAGCAATGCAGAGGCCGACGATACGCACAGCCAATTGAAGTGAAGCGGTGGTCATAACAACTGGCGACAAAGGTTTTTGCGTTGAAGAACCAAGTAATGTCGGTTTCAATAGAAGAATTGACCTCCATTCTCCAGCATCGGCAAAAGCAATTTGCAGAAAGCCAATCAAGCGCCTGGTTGTGCAGCAGACAAAACCGAGCACTGAAAAGCAGTCCATTTCACCGGATGCCGTGCAGAACAACACTTCCGAGTTTCAACATGTCCCAGCTGCCGACGTTACTTCGAGTCTTGGTTCAGAAGATATTTTCCGGTTTGAATTTTCCGATGCTGATGGCGGATGGAAATACAGGCTGCTTCTGCGGAGATTGGGGGCGGAGCACTATAGGTTTCATAATTTCATTCTTCCAAAATGCCTCAAAGATTCCACTTTCGAGCAACTTGTGCCTCTGTTAAAAGCCATTTGTGGCGAGCAGTCTTTTCAATTTACTGTTTGTTACAGCTGTTTGCAGCTCGTTAAGTCGCGGCGGACGATTTCATTATTTATATTAGCCACGTCAATCGTTATTGTGAGCGCTTCAAACTTAAGAATAAAACGGACGACCAGTGTATGGCACTGATTTTTGTTTGCGGTCTTCAAGCACCCGAGGATGCCTAAATGCGTATGAGACTGCTTAACGAGATCAACCTTATGTCCATCACTTCCGTGTACCAAAGACTGATACATTTAAACCACTTTACCAGTCTAATTGCCGAAGGTTCCAGACCCTGTCCCGCAGATGTGCTGGCGGTGTCAAACCAACATGGAACTTCAAAGTAAGGTCCTAGCCTGATGAAGTCAAGCAACCTACCATCGCATGCCGACAATGTGGGGAATGGCTGTACGTCAGATTCCGTCCCTTCAAACGGCACCGTTCTCAAAAATGCAGCAAGCTACGGGATAGGGAAGAACACTGTCGCTCCTCCAAGTACCACATTCCAGCCAAGACTTCTCCAACGTCTCTACCAACATCCTTCACAAAACATGAATCTCAGCATTATCCTGTCTTTGCTAATTTCGATAAAGGGGCCGGAAAACGTCGAGGATTTGTCACCGTGTACGCTAATCGAGTTCCTATGCGTCTCCAAGTTGCTACTGCCTCGGACATCACAGTCATGTCAGAGGAAACTTGGTAGAAAATCGGGAGCCATGTATCCAGAGCACATCTCGTGTTGCAACCAACGCATCAGGAAGGGTGTGGAAATTAGTTGGTGAGATTACCTGTTCTGTGTCCTTCAAACACTCTCATTTTGAAAGCACCTGTTGCGTGAAAGAACATCCCAATCCCAACTTACTTGGCCTCGACGGGATTGAAAATCTTAAGTTACTGGATGTTCCGTTAAACTCTGTATGTAGCAAACTGCACAGTCCGGCTGTGAACTGGAAGGAAACTCTGCAAAAAATGTTCGCAGATGTTCAAGGATGGATTGGGATTGTGTCCGAAAACCAAGGCCAGCTTATCCCTTCGCCCGAGTGCAAAGCAAGTTTTTCGACCGAAGGGGCCAGTCCCATACGCAGTTGTGCCAATCGTGGAGCAAGAATTTGAGAGGATACAATCCGCCAGAGTCATTGGGCCGGTCAATTTCTCTTCATAAGCGCACCAATTGTAATTGTTAGGAAGCTAAATCAACATCAACAACAGCAGTGCACCAGCCATTTGAAGTGATGCTTCGCTGCCATACAACCATGACGACCTATGAATTAAAAAATAATAGGAGTTAGACAATGGGACTTACCTGAAAATGTTAATGACCAAAGCAAACCTTCGGAGTCAAGGCGCCTACACCTTGTGTATACACGGCCTTTCAGAATGAGGAAAACTCCCTTCTATCGCCAAAGATGCGGCAGCTGCTCTTTGTCTCTTGCGGTTTTGACGCTTCGCCAAATCACCTCTTGTTCTTCTAGCCCGTGCAACTTGGGCAGTCAATCTCTGAGAGGTTGCTGCATGGTTATTCTAAGTGCATTCGTCAGATCTGTATTATGACTGCAGTCTGTGTGCAGGCGTCGCCTGAAGTGTCATCGACCAACGTCACCAACGGCTACAACATGGGTCCCCACAGTTCCTTCAAGCAGTGAAGGAATTTCCTTTGTGCACGAGGAGTGCCGATGGCTAGAAACTTCAGGATATTGTGCGAAACAGAAAGTAACAAAATATTTGTACTTACATTTCCAGATTCCAATGTTTAATGCTATTCACTTGAATATCCATTTAAGAGAATTAGCGCATTTGAAAGAAACGTCGAAAGTCTTTTATTCTTATAACTTTTGTTCCTGTCTTCTTTTGTCTAGGCGTTCGCAACTGACAAACGGATACTTTTTGTCTTCCTGCGACCCACGAGTTTGGGATTGGAAATTCAAACTTTCAGAGCAGTTTCAGCCCCGGCGTCTCAGAGTTATACCCCTTATTGATGCGCTGAGAAAGCACATAGTTCGTGCCTTGCGGTTGGGTTTGCGATTCGCAGCAGTTGTCGATCGATAATGTCTCCAATTTTCTGGCAAGTGATGCCTGTTGATCGAGTGCGTTTGCTGTGTGCCGGTCTTAGCGATGCTCAATAATTCCGGATGGAAACAAATGACCTGTGGTCATCCACTTGGTTAGTCATGGACTTGCTCATTGGACAGGATCAGTATTTCGCGACTGTGTATGTGTGTGTGTGTCGAGACTAGTATCCACGCGATTATCTATGCAGGTTTGGAGTGGTGATATTTGGAAAGGGGGGAATAATTGTGAAGCTGGAACAGTAGTTTACGGATGAACACGACTCATACAAAGAATAAGAAGACACGAAGGAGGTAGCACTCTCACCCTTATATATCCCCCTCTACGTCGACCAGAGCATCAGGTTGTGTGCAGCGGCATTCGGTGAACTGCATTGATGTAACGTGCTTTTGTTGATTGACTCGAAACCTGCAACACTTTGTCGTTTCTTTGGTGGCTGTTCGGAATCTTTTCTCTCCTTCGGTTTGTTAGTTATTTCAACCCTCTCCGAATCTTGTCTTGGCTGCTTCCTCATTGAAACTTTTCTTAACATGCTTTTCACTATAACTTGCTAGGTCGGTTGGATAGCGTTACTTAATTAGTACTTTCTATAATTACCTTTACATCCGCGTAGACAAGGTGTACATGTCTTTTGCTTGCTATGACATAGAATATATCATCTGAAATGGGATGCCTCATTTCCTATATCGTTATCGATACGTTGCGTGCAGTTGTTTGCATGAGACAAGCGTCAAGCTTGTACGTGTCACAATGCGATCGGTTTGCCTGGGCAAGTTCCATTTTATCACCTTGTTTGACTGTCATCGCTCTCATTTTGTCTCTTTACTTGTTCGCTTCTGATTGAGAGTATGCCACGGACTCTCTGATAGTTAACCAGAACTCCCCTGCTTGTTACGACACTGGCTGTTTATCCGCCCTCTGATCATTAAAGGAGTCTAAGTAGACTTGAGTTACCGCTGGTATGTTGGTAGCCATGGACTATTTAGACTACTAAGTGCATTTGCTCGTGGGTCCCCGGTCGCGTGTAATGTGTATAGCCTGAATGCAGCCGTAGTTGTGAGTTGTACTGTTTTCGCCTGCCCATTTTACCTGCCTAATGCGAGCGAAATTGAAATTTTTCCTAAATTGAGCACTCACAATGGAATTGTCTCCTCTTGTTCATTTTTTTATCGATATTTCGATTTCTTTAATGGCCTGCGCTTGCTCTCTTTGCATATTCTCCATATAAATCACAGATGATCCATTGTTCTGCGTAGTAGGTAGCCAAGTGCACTAACGGAGTCCACCACACATCCTTGTTTGCTAATCTACTTCTCCAGGGCACCTCAGAACAACCGCCTAATTTACGCAACTCGTCTTCTTTGTTAGTGAAATTCTTGTGCTTAGTGCGACACTGCGTTTCTCAATCGGTTGAATGCACTTTCCATCGCCTTTTCTACTACTGTTGCAAACATGTTTTGTGTCTTATTGCAGAAAAGCAGCCCCACAGATGCGGACATTGTGATCGTTGGTTCTCTCAAATGATTACGTTGAGAAGACACGTTGACGCAGTGCATTCGAGTGAGTATTTGTTTGGGCACGTTCAACCTCTTTTGGACAACGATTTTGCTGCATTTCATCAATATGCTACCGACTGGTGTTCTTCACATAGCGTAACTTCAGTTAACTACAGTTGAACAACTATGATCCGGGCACTGAAGTGCGGTGGATCCAGTTACTTCGACTTACACCGTTAGAATAGCAATAAATATCAACGGTAAGATAGTTGGGTTGGATGCAATTATAATGCAAAGGTGACTCAGCTACCGATCCACCACTTCCAGTGGCTGTTCGGTGATAACTAGAACCGGAGATGTGTCGGTCCAGTCCTGCAGCAGTACTTTGCACTTTGAAGATGCAAAGCACCTGTCGACGTGTGCGACACTACACGTCAGTTCATCCATCAGTGTTTGCATAGCCACTGTGTCGGACCCAAGAAGAGCTATGTCGTCTTCATACTCCATGTTTGTCAATCGCTCACCTGGCAGAACTTCCACTCCAGTATAGTCCGAAAGAACGGAACCACTCATGATCATTTTGACAATAGGTTCGAAAGGATATAGGACAACCCTGGCGAACTCCACTTATCGTGGGGAACTCAGGAGACAGTTTCCCGTAGACCCTTACGCAGCCTCGAGAATCACGTTCGAAAAACCGCATAATGGAAAGGAATGTAGTCGGCACCGCCTTCATAGCTAGGTAATGCCACAAGCTGGTGCGGTCAGCAGAGTCGAAGGCAGCTTTCAAGTCAAGGAAAACCACCATAGACGGTCGTCTGTGTGTGTCTCTGCTCGAAAACTTGGCGAAGAGTAAATATGTGGGCGATACAACCACGACCAGGGCGGAAGCCGGCCTGATTTTCTGTGATTCGGTTCTCACGGGTACCAATAAATCGTTGGAGAATGAAACCCGTGAGAAGTATGGCGGCGACAGAAACAAGGCTAATACCTTGATGATTTTCACATGCGGTACACTGACCCTTCTTGAAGATGGCTATGACAGTTTCCAGTCGTCGGTCTGAAGGCACCTCTTCAGTGTTCCAAATCGTGGTAAATAGAAACAAGTTCAGTCCAAAAGGAGTCATAACCATCTTTCAACAAAGATGGAGGAAGGTCGTGGGGGTCCAAAATATATCTGTTAAAGGATGCGGCTAGACAGACATAACTCCTCCTTAAATCAGCATATGGAGTAAGTTGGTTAGCAACGAATCCGCCATAAGTACAAAATGTGCAGAAGTTGCTCAAAAATGCTACGAACGCGATAAAGCTAACGAAGATAACCACAATTAGCGTAAGCAACGTGGCCAGTTAATAGAAGATTATTCATGTAGGCAGAACAAAGCAAATAAAGTGGAATGAAATTTATCCAGCTTAAAAAGACCTAGTTTAAGTGTAAGTTGGTTTAGCCCAAATGCGGTGAAGAAGCGTCATGAATGCAAAAGCACATGCCCAAGCCAGCGAAGCCTCCGCAGTGAACTAATGCTGTCAATTGGTCGGTGGAGTTTGTCAGCTCTGGAGACTCGCCGAGGGATTTCCTCATTACTGATGTGGTGCTGCCATTGAACACCAGCAATGTTTCGCAGGCAGCGGTGTCGAAGACAGATTGCCGCTGAACATCACTTTTGCGAACGGGCCAACTCTCACAGCCGTACAGCAGAATCGCTCGGACCACGGCATTGTAGACTCCTCCCTTGAGAGCGAGGTTGAGATCACGACGCAGCCACAGGTGACGAAGGTTAGCGATAGCTATTCTAACCTTCGAGACACTCAGAGAGATCTCATCCTTCAAACCGTTCAATACTAAGACAACTCCCAAGATAAAGGAAATCGTCGATCACTTCCAACGGATGCCGTGAAAGGATGAGAGAAGGAGATGCACTTGGCCAGTCCTCTAACAGGACCCTACATTTGGAAGGGACAAATGTCAACCCAAATTGCGTGGCCGACATCTGCAGTCTAAGCAGCACATGCTGGACGGCTTTGGAGGACTCACAAATCAAAGCAATCTCATCGGCGTACTCCAAGTCCCAAAGGCAGTCATCAGAGAGCATTTCGACGTCGCCGGAATCAGTTTTCCAGGGTAGTAACTAGGATCTCGTCCAAGGCGAAGTTGGACAAGACTGGAGAGGCTGGGCAACCCTGTCTAACACCTCTGGTGATACTGAAAGGGGGCGAAAAATCTCTGCATACTTGTACGCGGCTCAAGTTTAATGGTACATGACACGGGGAATGCTGTTGTACTTCTCAGGTACTCCCCGCTTCAGTATAGCATATTTGATGCGATCCCAGTCAGCGTTCAGCTCACCAAACTCATTCCTCACCGTCAATTGTTGGGCCACTTTTTCATGATACCGCTGAACGGCAAGTTTCCAGTTCATGTTACATGTAAGAAGATTCGAAGACAGGCACTTCTTTGAAGCAGGAATTTTGACTGCCAAGCGTGTCCGCACTATTTATGGTCGGAATCTAGGCGCGTGCTCCAAATTGACCGGCAGTCTTGAACCGATGTGCGCCATGTATAATTGATGGCAATATGGGTCCAAGTCAGTAAGGAATTCGGTGGGCGCCAGTTGACGCGGTGTGAACGTTTGTACTGGAAAGCAGTGCTGCTACGGAAAAGGTTATGGTCTTTGAATATTTACAGGAATCGGTTACCATTGTCTGTTTGGCGTGCATCGACTCCGACGCGGCCTTCCAGGGATTGTTCAGAGTCTAATTGACGACCTACGGGCATGCCACCAGCAACTTAAGATGTCAATATTCCTCGCCATGCGAACAAGAGGTAAGAGTTGTTGATATTAAATGGTCTTTGATACCCTCTGAACTGCATTTGGTATGGACATAAACGGAGGCGATGAAAAGACACCTTGTCTTCAGATGCTGGTTATTAACTCCAGTAGAGGTTCGAAGTCGAACGACACACATGCGGCTGTTCACTGGTATCCAGTCGATCAGATTGCTTTCAACCTTTTTACTGAATGCAATGCAAACACGGTAAACATCTTGAGCCATTTACTGAATATCACCAGAGGCGCGAAGAGTGTCATTATCGTCATCAGACACAAAACCAGAGAGTCGAAGATTTGTCATTACGCTGTTATCTTGTATGCGGATTTCGCAACAGAATGAAGGGGGAGAGTCAGTGTTATCTGCTGGCCGATCTGACCTAGAGTGCAGACGTTACAAGAACCAATGTGAAATGTAACTGTACCTTTGGTGGAAGAGCTACATGTCTCGATGGCAGCAGCTTCGAGGTCAGTGGTATTCGCTTGCTCCATAGACAGGGAATAAGAGAAGGGAAAGGAGAAAGAAAAAGGAGTGGTCGACGTGATCGAGATGGCAAGTGATACTCTTCGGTTGACCATTCCGGTAGAGGGCTTTTGTTCGAGGTGCCCTGCCTCTAGCCTTTGACTCAACAGTCTGACCCACAAGGCAGTGGGGTTATGAAGGTTCGCTTGAGGTACTCTACTCAGAGCCTTTGGCTCAATAGCCTGACCCACAAGGCAGTGGGGCGCAAACCTAACTCGAGGGTGTGATTGCAGACACTCATCGCGATCTGCTTGACGCCTGTCACACACAACCTTTGAAGATTTGGAGCAGTGCACACGTGTTTTACGACTGTATTATGTTACGCACCTGCAACCAAGGCTAGGCGCAGGTGGGTCTTGGCGGGTTTGCACTAATTTGACCATGGGCTGCCTGGCTTATGATGGGTGGTGGCGAACCATTGAGCACTGAAAAGTGCCCTCCCACCTTCAGAGACAATACGTGGCGCTCGTGCTCTACGCCAATCGAACTGTAGACCTGTTGTCTCACATGGCAACTTTTTAAAGGAAGGGGGCGATTGACCTCTCCCTAACCTCTGAAGTGCATTGGATTATGAGACTAGTTAGTCAGACCTCTAACCATTGACCTGTCTGGTATGAGTGCCTCTGAAGACGCTTGAAAAGTGCCACCCAGCATGGGTCACGGGGGTACGCACTCCGTTGCATCACGTTAAGGTCCATTCTCATTAGAAGGCGCCACTCGTCGTTTACCCCCACTTTTGCTTCCGTGCCTCCTCGGGTTAGTGACTTCAGAAAGCAAGATTACACATTGTATGATTCAAGCACCGATGATGCCACCGTACCTGATTCAAACGCGTTTGAATCCTGATCCCCCACGCGAACAGTCAACCTGGGCTGACAATGTTTTGAGCGATCTCCATCATCTGCCATGATCGATGTGGTGTTTTCTTCGCATTATTTGTACAATCGTGCTCTAAGTTTCATGGGATGGGCACATTAGACAGCTTGATGTATCATCCAGATTGAAAACATCAATAGTCTCTCTTTGTTGATGCTATGCTTAACGCCCATGTGACCTCGCTAAGCGTGTTCCATCATATTTTTACAGAGCCATAATGGCATCGGAATCCGGTTGACCTGCGAAAGCAAGAAATCGCAGGAAGTGACATCATCCTACATTTGACATTAGCTGTTGCTTCTTTTTGGAAACTGATCTTATCCCCTGACCACCGTTTCAGGATCGCTTCTGCGACACCGTCAACGGTTCCATGATAGAAGTCTACACTGCAATTCCGCACAGAAATAGCGCAAACACGCAAATATTTTAGTTCAGTTGCTTGGCACATACTCCACTGTTCTACGTGCCAAAGCCCAGGTGACTAATCTAAAATACTCAACAAGCAGATTCCTGATCGCTTACTGTATTTTGCCGAAGTCTCGACGATTTGGCAGCTGCATCGCACTTGGTGTGAGAAGATCGAAGTTGATGAATGCGTTCCACTGAGCGGGACAGCTCGTAGAATAATTTGGCTACGCAGACAGAAAATACGCAGTCATTGGCTAAACGTTGGCCATCGAAGGTCATTTGCTGCGGCCTGGAGTCCCGCATAGCGGGACGCGGTCACCAACCTCTTCAAAGTAAGGTAAAACTAGCCGCGAATTAGGTCTGTTCATACTGTGTCTTCGAGCAACTGAATCGCCGAGCCTGCAGCAGCCGAGTATGTGCCCAGTGTTCGAACTAGCATACTTCCGTGCGCGCATTTTCCATGTGCTCAATTTTCCGTGTGATCAATTTTCTGTGCGTGCTTTTTTATGCATAATTTTCGTATCCCCTTTTTTCCGGTCACCGCCACTAACAATGTGTCTTCCTCTATATTACGCCCTTTTTCCTTTTGGTGACCTTTCATCACTGCCGGTTGTCTTATCTGGTTTGCGGTTTTGACCTAATTCTAATGGTGATCGGTTGACAACTGGTGGGCTATTGACATAGGGGCTCAAATATTTCACCATTCCTTTTAGGCGGCTGATTTAACTTACATTGCTGCGCAGTGTTATCTCCCGCATTAATTTAATTTTTCCCTGTTCTGCTTTGATTTTCTCGAACGCCTTGAGAAGTCTCTTCTCTTTTCTGACATTCTGCTTTCCCGCGTTTCAGTTCTATGCTCTTTTAAACGCTGCACAACCCGAAACGATGGAGACTGCCACTAATTTCTTATTCTACAGATGCTTGGATCCACACACCGTCTGCCTCATACACACCTACATTAAGTTTGGATTGGCAACATCCTTGTCCGCTTTCACCTGTCCCTGTGGCCAGTCACAGGACGCCTGCGCCTACAGAGGGACAATGGATGACTTGCGCTGCACCACGCACAGCTCTGTCCGCACACCCCATATCCAGTGTTAATCCGAAGGATTAAGATCGGGAGATCTCATCAACAGAGCCGGCACACATTCCGTCAACATGCTCAGCATCATTCACGTATATATAATAGGAGAATCACGCGGTGTTACGTACCAAAGCCATGGCTGGTTCGTAGCCTGTCCCACACGAGCCGAAACTCCTGTATGAGCCTTACGCAGTCGCGAAAACCATGCACTGTTGGAGGTAACATGATCGAGCTTGCTTTTTTTCGACACGTAGGTACCATATCAACATTCAGACCAGGCACAGTTAGGCATTGAATACCATATGGGAAGTTTAATGTGTGAAGCATCTGTCTGATATATATATATATATATATATATATATATATATATATATATATATATATATATATATATATATATATATATATATATATATATGCATGGGCAGGTAGTCTAGGGACTTAGCAGTCTGCTTTGTTTATTATCGTGATGGCTATTCTCTGTGATCCGCGGCCTGTCAGCCACCCGTTACTTATCACTGACAGATACGGCAATCCAGTTGGCAGCATTCTTCGATGAGGTTAGCAGAAACGTATCTACGCATGTTTGATAATTTTTTGAAATGGCAATGCAGTTTCACGCAAACACAATTGCGGACATCAACGTGTTACTCAAGAGGCCCCTTTCCTAGATGCGGGTATGCAAACATTGTGACAGAGGTAGATTCGTTTAGCGGCCAGTCAACAGCGCACACAGGATTTCTTGTGACAGAAGCCGATACACTATGCAGCCAATCAGATGTGATGGAAGTAAATACGCTTAGTTGCCAGCTCCCTGTACAGGCCGTTTGTGAGACTAACAAGAAAACGGAG
>CALYDF020000006.1:92398-109986 GCA_944474145.2 Dicrocoelium dendriticum
ACTGTTGCACATATGTTGCCTCAATCACATGTTCAGGAAAACTGTTCCAAATGTTTACCACTCTCCGTTCGAAGATTTCACATCCGGCACGACAAATTTGTATCTGTGTCCGCGTGTGCTGCATGGCCCTCGTAAGTGCAGCATTGGCCTTAGCATTGGGAAGTCACCGAGATGTAGAATACGGTAAGTCATAATGAGGTCGACTCGCACCCGACGGTAGGACAAGGTGTAGAGTCCTAATTTCTCGCACCGGTCTTCATACCCAAAACCACGTAAACTCGGGATGAGCCTGGTAGCAACGTGTTGGACCCGTTCGATCTTTTGTGCCTCGCCTCTGGTAATCGGAAAGTAGGCGGGCGAACGGTACTCTAGCATTGGTCTAATGATAGAAGAGAACAGGCGAGTGGCAACCTCTTCAGACCATGTGCCGAAGCTATGTTTGAGCGCCCAAAGCATGCGCAGTCCGTTACGATATAGCCTGTTTGTGTTGTCCACGGACTTCAAATCGCAGCGTAAGAGTACACCTAGGTCCTTCACGGAGGGTGTCGGATATAGCGTTTGGCAGTCAAGGGTATAGGTTCCGCCGTTAGCACCCTTCCTCAGGCTCATAAATACAGACTTGGCTTGGTTGACCGGGAGAAGAACTTCTGCAGACCATGTAGACAGGCAGTTGACGTCTTGCTGAAGTAGGCCACATTCATCGGGAGCGTCGATTTCTCTCCAAATCTTCATGTCGTCCGCAAAAAAGGCACACGGCGACCGGAGATGCTGCGGTAGATTGTTGATATGGATCAGGAACAGAGTGGGCTCCAGCACAGTGCCTTGGGGCACGCCACTTGTAGAGGGGTACCAGTCAGTTAGATGGTCGTCGACCTGTACCCTCCACTTTCGTCCAACAAGAAGGTCGCGGATCCACCGATATAGTGAGCCACCGACACAACACATGCTGAGTTTGTGAAGGATAACCTCCTGACTGACCTTGTCGAACGCTTTACTGAAATCGATGAATATCACGTCGACGAACTTCCTATTGTTTATTGCCTTCAACCACTCATGCCTCGTCACAAGCAGGTTCGTAATGCATGAGCGACCTTGCATAAAACCGTGCTGTGCGGGCATCAGGACTTCGTTTTACTGTAGCAACTGCAGCAATCACTTCTTCAAGATTTTCTCAGCAATCTTTGCCAAAACAGGTGTCAGACAAATGGGCCTGTAATTGTCTAATTTGCTAGGGTCGCAGCCTTTTGGAATAGGCCTCACCACCGAACATTTGAAGTCAACCGGCAACAAATCTTCGGACAGCGACCTGTTGAAAAGGTCAGTCACGACAGGAGAGAGGATGGCTGAAAGTAACTTGTGAACCAGTGGGTGAAGCCCATCAGGTCCGGCAGGTTTGGTGCCATCAAGGTTTTAGAGTAGTTGAGCTACCTCTTCAACGCCGCAATGCAGACTATCGAGTACGGTAAAAGCGGTACACGTCGAACTCGGAACAGACACCTAGTTATTCGCAAATACAGAAGCGAAGTGCGCCGCCAACGCGGACGCACGCTCAGAGCTGGAGGTTAGGGGCTGTCCATCCGTGCCATCCAGCACTGGCACATCACCTGCCGGCTTAAGACGTCCCTTCACGTATAGAAAGATTCTCTTTGGGGCGGTCTTGGCGGCTGATACGAGCTGCTCTTCAAAGTGTCGGCGTTTATTCTTTTTTGCACTGTTGCAGAGGTTTCGCTTACATTTATACCCTTCGTAATCATTGGTAGAGCCAGAGAGGAGGAATTTGTCCCACAGTCTGTGCCTCCTCCGAACCAGGTTTCCATAGTCCTTGTCAAACCAATGAGACTTAATCGGTCTAACCTTCCGACATTTCAATGGCACAAATTGGAAACACAATGATGTCAATCTCTATTTTATATATACCCAACAATCTTCCGTAGATGCAACTTGTGACAGAGACCAATCCAGTTGGCTCGCGGCTCGAGCTAGACCATAGAAATCCGTTTTCCAGTAGTTGGGAGCTGGTTGCAACTGATGTGAATACGGCAAAGATAATTCCATATCAACTATCAGTACTGAGTGGTCTTTCGTGGCCAGGGGCTCCAGGATCCTAACGTCACGCACTCGTTGTTCGTAGCCCGTCGAGACAGGACGGGGTTGAACATGTTGATATGCGTGTTGGCTGGCAAATGTGTTGCGATGCACCAGTTTCAAGTACCAAATCCACGAACTTTGCTTCAACCTCACTATGTCCAGGCATCAAATGCACATCAGGCCATCCTATTCGAGGACAGTTAAAATCGCCCATAAGTAGAAAGTGTGGACGACTCATGTGGGTCCGAAGAATGGGCAGCCAATCCAAACAGCGGCTCAGTGGACTGCGATAAATTGCGCCCACAAGCAGTTCTCCGCGCCTGAGGCGGATAGAGCACCACAGTAGATCACACAGACCATCGTCACTTCGGTAGGTGCTCAAAAGTCTCCCACGCAGGGAAGACCTGATGTAAAGTAAGACAACACCGTGGGCATTCTTTAGTCTATCGCATCGGAAACACGAGTAACCGTTGAGTTCAAGTTCTTGGGTGTATAACTCTGCATGCAGCCATGCCTCTGCGAGTCCCCCTACGTCTGGCCGCTCAGACGCAACGAAACAACCAAGCTCATCGCGCTTATTCATAATACTGCAAACGTTTGTGAAGGCTACTCGCAGGCCGTAGCAGGGGCCACCGGGCGTGCTTGAAGTGTGAGCAGCCTGTTTATCCTGATTGGCGGATTGTTGGAAACCACCCGAATATTTACGATACGAAGATTTGTTTCTCCCTCACCAGTGCGTCTTTTCAGCTCATTGATGTCAGACTCGAGCCGTTCCCTGTTTACTAGATCCAGGTCGAAAAGAACATGGATCTTCAAACCTTTCAGCCTACTTAGGCACGACATGCTCAGTCTTGGACTAGCTTCGTCCACAAAAGTGATTCTCATAAACCGATTTTGTTGATCACCTTGCTTTTCAAGACGGGTAATCTGCCTCAGTTTTACCCAGTCCTCACCAGCGTCGATGAGTCTATCAATTAGACCCTGTAAATCTCGACATCGTGATCGTAGCGCACTTGGGTGATGGATCACTGGACTCCGGTGTGTGAAAGATCACGAGATTATAACGCCTCTGGTCGGACGAGGTTGGCCTTGCAGGGCGAAGTATACTACCAACCTCACGTGCTTTGCCTAACCGTTGGCTTACAGAACGTAAACGCCCAACGTTCATTCGTAATTTCGTCCTCTGTTCTTTCCACTGGTCTTCAGCACTCAGACTTTCACCTGCTGGGACATCAGTGTCCGTTAGACATAACAAAGGTAAACAAATTAGGCCAGGTGTAACTGGGCTTCCCACAACGGTTGGACTTCGTGTCGGTGCGTTTGCACGGGTAGAGGAGGACGACTGATCCAAAACCTGAAGGCTCTTCGCGCTAGGTTGCTGGGCCAAACACACGGAGCTGTTCGCCACGAAACGCTGAGACCTACACGTCGGCTTTACTCTTTTTGGCTGTATCTTATTTCGGCAATTTTCACATATAGTTTGGACGAAATCGTGTTGCATCTCGCGAAGACGATGAAAATGATCAACTGATAATCCAACACATGAAATGTGGTATTTAACTTCGCACAAAACACATGTGGGGCTGGTGCTCGTCTCTGTGTTTACTTCTCGTGCACATGGAACTGGAATCCTGAGGTCATCTTCAACTTTGGGGAAGTCGGCAAGGCTCGCTGTTGGTGTGTCAGTTTGCATCACACTACTTATATCCGGTTCAGTAGTATCTACCTTTAATCCACCACACTAAGTATTGGATCCAAGTTCTACAATGTCCTTGTCGTCGCTTCCATCACCCGCCTTCGCTCGCAAAGAGGGGACATCGTGGTAATTGCTGAGTAGGCATGCGAAGCACATGCCCAAGCCAGCGAAGCCTCCGCAGTGAGCTGATGCTGTCAGTTGGTCGGTGGAGTTTGTCAGCTCTGAAGACTCGCCGACGGATTTCCTCATTACTGATGTGATGCTGCCATTGAACACCAGCAATGCTTCGCAGGCAGCGGTGTCGAAGACAGATTGCCGCTGAACATCGCTTTTGCGAACGGGCCAACTCTCACAGCCGTACAGCAGAATCGCTCGGACCACAGCATTGTAGACTCGTCCCTTGAGAGCGAGGTTGAGGTCACGACGAAGCCACAGGTGACGAAGGTTAGCGATAGCTATTCTAACCTTGGAGACACTCAGAGAGATCTCATCCGTCAAACCGCCAATACTAAGACAACTCCCAAGATAAACGAAATCGTCGATCACTTCCAACGGATGCCGTGAAAGGATGAGAGAAGGAGATGCACTTGGCCAGTCCTCTAACAGGACCCTACATTTGGGAGGGACAAATGTCAACCCAAATTGCGTGGCAGACATCTGCAGTCTAAGCAGCACATGCTGGACGGCTTTGGAGGACTCACAAATCAAAGCAATCTCATCGGCGTACTCCAAGTCTCGAAGGCAGTCATCAGAGAGCATTTCGACGTCGCCGGAATCAGTTTTCCAGGGCAGTAACTAGGCTCTTGTCCAAGGCGAAGTTGGACAAGACTGGAGAGGCTGGGCAACCCTGTCTAACACCTCTGGTGATACTGAAAGGGGGCGAAAAATCTCTGCATACTCGTACGCGGCTCAAGTTTGATGGTACATGACACGGGGAATGCTGTTGTACTTCTCAGGTTCTCCCCGCTTCAGTAAGCAGTCCCAAAGGGTCACTATCAACATAGTCAAACGCGGCTTGAATGCCCAAGATTATAACTATGGTTGATCGAATGAACATATGGCGATGTTCAAGTATCTAGCGAATCGTAAAGATATGATCAAAGCAACTGCGACCCGGGCGAAATCCAGCTTGCTGTTCACGCGGGTGCTGTTCCCTTAGGCAACTGAACCTGCACTAGAGTAGGGTAGCGAGCAGTTGGGATTTGACACAAATGAGACTAATGCCACGATGCTTGGTCTCCTTTTATATATACAGGTACATCATCCGCTAGTTTTCAGTCTGATGGGATGGTTTCAGTAGTCCAAATCTGATGAAAGAGAGATGTCATTTCACGAGTGAGAGCAGGACCCCCATATTTGAAGAGCTTAGGAGGAGGTTCATCTGGTCCTGATAATTTGTTGCGCATTAGTAGATGAAGGCTCATGTCTACTCTCTTCGATAGAAGGAGGTATGACATCTACTTCCCACGTCAGCTCAGGCGATTCGGCAAGTGGCAGTGTCGCAGTAGGCCTGATGAGAATGGATCAACTACCCATCTTTCTCAACTATTGTCTCGCTAACTGATGGCTTTCTCGTACCCATGTTCCGAATGATCTAGGATAGAACTCGGCTGTTCCCAATAGCACTGGCTCTCTCCATCTCGCAGGCCCTTGCCATCTACCAACGTTTCCGGTCGATTCGATGGCTCCTTGTCAGACGTCATTTCAAAGAGTTATGGACACGCCGAAACTGTGCTTAACGGAACAAGTTTCCATGCTTCGATCAAGATGATCGATGCATTCACAGTTATGACATCTCAAGTTGGGTGCACAGCATGCATCGAAGCCATTCCTCATAGCATATTTGATGCGATCCCAGTCAGCGTTCAGCTCACCAAACTCATTCCTCACTGTCAGTTGGTGGGCCACTTCTTCATGATACCGCTGAACGGCAAGTTTCCAGTTCATGTTACATGTAAGAAGATTCGAAGCAGGAATTGTGACTGCCAAGCGTGTCCGCACTATTTATGGTCGGAATCTAGGCGCGTGCTCCAAATTGACTGGCAGTCTTGAATTGATGTGCGCCATGTATAATTGATGGCAATATGGGTCCAAGTCAGTAAGGAATTCGGTGGGTGCCAGGTGACGCGGTGTGAACGTTTGTACTGGAAAGCAGTGCTGCTGCGGTAAAGGTTGTGGTCTTTGAATAGTTGCAGGAATCGATTACCATTGTCTGTTCGGCGTGCATCGACTCCGACGCGGCCTTCCAGGGATTGTTCAAAGTCTAATTGACGACCCACGGGCATACCACCAGCAACTTACGATGTCAATATTCTTCGCCATGCGAACAAGAGGTAAGAGTTGTTGATATTAAATGGTCTTTGCTACCCTCTGAACTGCATTCGGTATGTGCATAAACGGAGGCGATAAAAAGGCACCTTGTCTTCAGACGCTGGATATTAACTCTAATAGAGGTTCGAAGTCGAACGACACACATGCGGCTGTTCACTGGTATCCAGTTGATCAGCTTGCTTTCAACATTTTTACTGAATGCAATGCAAACACGGTAAATACCTTGAGCCATTTACTCAATATCACCAGAGGCGCGAAGAGTGTCACCATCGTCATCAGACACAAACCAGAGAGTCGAAGATTTGTCATTACGCTGTTATCTTGTATGCGGATTTCGCAACAGAATGAAGGGGGAGAGTCAGTGTTATCTGCTGGCCGATCTGACCTAGAGTGCAGACGTTACAAGAACCAATGTGAAATGTAACTGTACCTTTGATGGAAGAGCTACATGTGTCGATGGCAGCAACTTCGAAATCAGCGGTATTCGCTTGCTCAATAGACAGGGAATAAGAGAAGGGAAAGGAGAAAGAAAATGAAGTCGTCGACGTGATCGAGATGGCAAGTGATACTCTTCTGTTGACCATTCCGGGAGAGGGCTTTTGTTTGAGGTGCCCTGCCTCTAGCCTTTGACTCAACAGTCTGACCCACAAGGCAGTGGGGTTATGGAGGTTCGCTTGAGGTACTCTACTCAGAGCCTTTGGCTCAATAGCCTGACCCACAAGACAGTGAGGCGCAAACTTAACTCGGAGGTGTGATTGCAGAGACGTATCGGGATCTGCTTGACGCCTGTCACACACAACCGTTTAAGATTTGCAGCAGTGCACACGCGTTTTACGACTGTATTATGTTACGCATCTGCAACCATGGCTAGGCGCAGGTGGGTTTTGGCGGGTTTGCACCAATTTGACTATGGGCTGCCTGGCTTAAGGTGGGTGGTAGCGAACCATTGAGCACTGGAAAGTGCCTTCCCACCTTCAGCGACAATGCGTGGCGCTCGTGCTCTACGCCAATCGAACTGTAGACCTGTTGTCTCCCATGGCAACTTTTTAAAGGAAGGGGGCTATTGACCTCTCCCTAACCTCTGAAGTGCATTTGATTATGAGACTAAGTTAGTCTGACCTTTAACCATTGGCCTGTCTGGTATGAGTGCCTCTGAAGACGCTTGAAGAGTGCCACCCAGCATGGGTCACGGGGGTACGCAATCCATTGCATCACGTTAAGGTCCATTCTCGTTAGAAGGTGCCATTCGTCGTTTACCCCCACTTTTGCTTCCGTGCCTCCTCGGGTTAGTGACTTCAGAAAGCAAGATTACACATTGTATGATTCACGCACCGATGATGCCACCGTACCTGATTCAAACGCGTTTGAATCCTGATCCTGCGCGCGAACACTCAACCTGGGCTGACAATGTTTTGATCGATCTCCATCATTTGCCATGATCGATGTGGTGTTTTCTTCGCATTATTTGTACAATCGTGCGATAAGTTTCATGGGATGGGCACACTAGACAGCTTGATGTATCATCCAGATTAAAAACATCAACAGTCTCTCTTTGTTGATGCTATGCTTAACGCCCATGTGACCTCGCTAAGCGTGTTCCATCATATTTTTACAGAGCCATAATGGCATCGGAATCCGGTTGACCTAGGAAGGCAAGAGATCGCAGAGTGACATCATCCTACATTTGACACTAGCTGTTGCTTCTTTTTGGAAACTGATCTTATCCCCTGACCACCGTTTCAGGATCGCTTCTGCGACACCGTCAACGGTTCCATGATAGAAGTCTACACTGCAATTCCGCACAGAAATAGCGCAAACACGCAAATATTTTAGTTCAGTTGCTTGGCACATACTCCACTGTTCTACGTGCCAAAGCCCAGGTGACTAATCTAGAATACTCAACAAGCAGATTCCTGATCGCATACTGGATTTTGCCGAAGTCTCGACAATTTGGCAGCTGCATTGCACTTGGTGTGAGAAGATCGAAGTTGATGAATGCGTTCCACTGAGCGGGACAGCTCGTGAAATAGTTTGACTACACAGAGAGAAAAAACGCAGTCATTGGCTAAACGTTGGCCATCGAAGGTCATTTGCTGCGGCCCGGGACGTGGTCACCAACCTCTTCAAAGTAAGGTAAAACTAGCCGCGAACTAGGTTTGTTCATACTGTGCCTTCGAGCAACTGAATCGCCGAGCCTGCAGCAGCCGAGTATGTGCCCAATGTTCGAACTAGCATATTTCCGTGCGCGCATTTTTCCATGTGCTCAATTTTCCATCTGATGAATTTTCTGTGCGTGCTTTTTTATGCGTAATTTTCGTATCCCCTTTTTTCCGGTCACCGCCACTAACAATGTGTCTTCCTCTATATTACGCCCTTTTTCCTTTTGGTGACCTTTCATCACTGCCGGTTGTCTTATCTGGTTTGCGGTTTTGACCTAATTCTAATGGTGATCGGTTGCCAACAGATGAGCTGTTGACATAGGGGCTCAAATATCTCACCATTCCTTATAGGCCGCTGATCTAACTTACATTGCTGCGCAGTGTTATCTCTCGCATTAATCTAATTTTTCCCTGTTCTGCTTTGATTTTCTCGAATGCCTTGAGAAGTCTCTTCTCTTTTCTGACATTATGCTTTCCCGCGTTTCAGTTCTATGCTCTTTTAAACACTGCACAACCCAAAACGATGGAGACTGCCATTAACTTCTTCTTCTACAGATGCTTGGATCTACACACCGTCTGCCTCATACACACACATTAAGTTTGGATTGGCAACATCCTTGTCCTCTTTCGCCTGTCCCTGTGGACGCCACAGGACGCCTGTGCCTACAGAGGGACAATGGATGACTTGCGCTGCACCACGCACAGCTCTGTCCACACACCCCATATCCAGTGTTAATCCGAAGGATTAAGATCGGGAGATCTCATCAACAGAGCCGGCACACGTTCCGTCAACATGCTCACCATCATTCATGTATATATACTAGGAGAATCATGCGGTATCACGTACCCAACACCATGGCTAGTTCGTAGCCTGTCCCACACGAGCCGGAACTCCTGTATGAGCCTTACGCAGTCCCGAAAACCGTGCACTCTTGGAGGTAACATGATCGAGATTGCTTTTTTTCGACACGTAGGTACCATATAAACATTCACACCAGGCGCAGTTAGGCATTGAATACCATATGGGAAGTTTCATGTGTGAAGCACCTGTCTGCTAAATATATATATATATATATATATATATATATATATATATATATATACGGTTGGCGGCATCCTGTTTCGGATTTGCCTGTCACTGTGGCCAGCCACAGGACGCCTGCGCCTACAGAGGGACCATGGATGGCTTGCGCTGGACCACCCACAGCTCCAACCACACACCCCATATCCAGTGTAAACCCGAAGGAATAAGACCGGGAGGCATGTGGATGGGAGCCACGTTTCATCAACGGAGTCGACCCACACTCCTTCACAGGCAAACACAAGCACGCTGTATTTGGGGAATCAACCGCACACAAGGCGGTGGCTGGACCGTAGTCCGCTCCACACTGAGTGCATGGAACCACTCTTCGAGCCTAGCACGACCACAAGATCCGTGCACCCCGTCCCCTCCAGCAACGACCGACTGTCTCCTGGAGCCAGTATGGACGAGGTAGTGGGTAATAGACAGGTAGGCACCTTGTCAACATGCACATCAAGCGCAGGCCCACCTGGGAGGTCAAATAACAGCCAATCACTTGAGAGAAAGATAACCAAGAAAATAAATCGAATAATGCATAAGGGAACGGTGACATAAATCTTACATTAATGAGCATACGAAATAAGTTGTTTACTAACGAATACGACGCAAGTTCACCAGGTCATTAAGTTTATTTTACGGAAATGCTACAAATATGAGAATGTTATCGAAATAACTACAAATGGCTTAAGCGACTTGTGCAGGTGTATAGAAGAGGGTATAAGTAGGCATTTATATGGGAAAGAAAAGCATTAGGACAAACTTGAAAACCCACCACCTGAAATAGACCTAGCATGCAAGCACGCTGTTAGTAAGTCGAATGCAGCGTACCTACAAGCGCTGCGCTGGTTCTGCCTACGTTCTCTGCAGGACCCGTCGTCGCTTCGGTAGTGGTCCCGAGTGGTCTCGCTCATGGCTCACTAGGTCTGCCTGACTCCGGCACTCGCGACCGCATGTGCTACAGCACCATGCGCTCGATGCCGATGGAGTACAACCCATCGGTACTTGCCGCTTCAGCAATTGCCGCTTCTTCTCTGCATAAATGAGGTCTTTTTCCGCACTTCGGCAACTGCCTTCGTGATTAAATTGCGCCATGCACGCTGATCAACCGCCTTTGATTCCCATGACCTGCAATCAAGATTAGAACGTGGGAGGCTCCCTTTGATCATATCCTGGCAACGTAACTTTGGTTTCCCAATGTACCGCTTGGCAATACTCAGCTGACCGTATATGAGTTGTTTCGGTATCCGCGTTGAATCCATACGCCACACATTACTATATATATATATATATATATATATATATATATATATATATATATATATATATATATATATATATATATATATATATATATATATATATATATATATATCCAGTTACCCACAGTATTGGCAAATAAACCCACAGAGATCCGTGCACTGTGCTGGTGTACATTGTCGAGAGCTCTGGTTGGACCAGCAGCCAGCGGTTCACACCCTCTTTTCTCTTGGGCGTTGTTGTTCTTGACACTAGAGTGATCTCAGGCATCTTCTGCAAATGTGTCAGATAGTACCCTGTTGTGCTTGATATCCTCCTCCGACTGCAAGACTGGATGCCGTGTGCATGGGGCAAGTAGTCTAGGGACTTAGCACTGTCTGCTTTGTTCTTTACCTTGATGGCTATTCTCTTTGATCCGCGGCCTGTCAGCCACCCGTTACTTATCACTGACAGATACGGCATCCAGTTGGCAGCATTCTTCAAGGAGGTTAGCAGAAACGTATCTACGCATGTTTGATAATTTTTTAAAAGGGCAATGCGGTTCCACGCAAACATGATTGCGGATATCAACGTATTACTCAAGAGGCCCCTTTCCTAGATGCGCATGTGCAATCATCGTGACAGAGGTAGATTCGTTTAGCGGCCAGTCAACAGCGCAGACTGGATTTCTTGTGACAGAAGCCGATACACTGTGCAGCCAATGGGTGACGCAGACTGTGATGGAAGTAAACACACTTAGTTGCCAGCTCCCTGCACAGGCCGTCTGTGAGACTAACAAGAAAACGGAGGATGCAGCATTTCGTATGGCGGTTGATAAAGAAGACAAACAATCAGAGGTACAGCCCTTCCACGGGCAGAAAACCGCTGTTTGGGCGAGCGAAGGAACATATCAGACAGCCAATCAGCATTGCTTGGAGTCAGAATGTGAGCGCCCGTACCAAGGCCATAGACCGCAAGTTACCTGCCGAAGGGCATAGACCACTGGAACACGTACACTGAGAGACGGCGCGCAGAGCCGATCAACATCGCCGCCACAAACGGGTCGCAAAATTGGGGAGCGCACACCAAAGGATGTAAACGCATGACCAGCGCGGAAGCTAGTGAGGACGCGAAACAGAAAACAGTAGTATCTGGCATAAAATAAACCATGGCAAAGCACTTAAGATTTTCGTGTCGATGCAGTCTTCTTTCTGTTTGTCGGAGGGCCGCTCGTTTTACAGCCACTTGTTGCACTTACAAATACGTTGGGCTAATGCTGCCACATGCTTGATTTATCATGTGAATTTTCTAGCAGTCTTGGATTCTCATGTTTCCTGCGTGCAGTTCTAACCAGAGTTTTTATTATTATTATTATTATTATTATTAATCAAACGAGGCGGGTTGTTAAGCTCGTTGTTGAGTTGGATTCCTCGTTCCGGTTGCAACACGATTTTGCTCTGTTTGCTGTATTCTTTTTGTTAACTGAAACATCGTCAACCATGTCGTTTTTACATCTTGGACAACATGGGACCTTTTACTGTACGAAAAAAAAGTTTCCTTGCAACTCCATCTGCCTTTTGGAGTCGCTATCCAGGCTTTTGCTGAAATTTTCACATCTCGTGCATTGGTTTATCCATCAACTAATTTAAAACTCTGTGTGGAATTTAGCATCACTTTGTGTAAGAAGTGCCAGGTTAAAGTGTACTCATTAGCAGTCGAAGATACTTGCGAGCCAGCAAGATGAGCGGAATGTTCCATTGTTGGGTTCATCTCAACAGTCGGAGATCCAGCCATTCTTATGTTCGAGCGAGTCCACTTGCGCGGAACAATGTGCATCTGTTATTGGAGCCTCAGCTGGTGTGTCTACGTCTGTGTAGCATCCTAAGGGCACTAACTCTGCTGTGCGATAGCGTAAGCGTTAAAGAGTAGTGGAAAATATAACGAAGGAAAACTTGTAAATTTTCGTGTAGCTCCCCGGATCGACAAATCGAGTACGCTCAGTGCATCGTCATACGCGCATGGACTGCGCGTAACATCCACTAATGTTTGTAGTTTAATGAACAAATGTGACGATCTGTGCCACTTCGTTGCCTCGTCGGCCAGACTCGCTGAGAGCTGGTTGTATCCTGCGGTAATCGCCCACCTAGTCCAGCTGGAGAACTACTCATGCTCGATCTTCTGGGGAGTCACGTACTGTTCGTGAGTGTAGCCTATCGCAGTCCGCAAATGCGTTCTTTGGATCATTTGACGCATTTCCAAAGCCACATGAATCGTCCCCGCTTATTGCTTGGGATGATTTCGACTTCTCTCTGGCTTGTGCTTCAACTCTGTGGACATGAGGAAGTAAAGGCAGAGTTTGCTGCCAAGGTATTTGAGACTGAGGCAGCACCACATATCTGGCAACTGACGCGCATTCCACGGCATTCAAATCCGTCTTGCTTGGACCCGGTGTTGACTGGCTGCGAAGAGCGTGTGCGTTATGTTCTGGTCCTGGAGCCTTTACCAACGAGTGGTCATTCGATGCTCATGGCCGGCCTTGAACTTTCGCTGCCATACTTCCGTCTGCTGGATCCATCCTACAACTACTGAAAGACTGACTTCCATAATCTTACTCGAGCTGCTAGTTAAGTGGTCGCTGCCACAGGGCACATCTGTTGAGGCCCGTTCGTACGTTATAGAAGAGGATGTGAAATCCCTGTGCGCACGATTTGTACCCCTCTATTATCTCAAAGCTGGGCCATTGAAGCCACATTGGTTTGACATGGAATATGACCACTTGGCTCGATGGGGACGCGTATTGTTAAATAAATTCCTCCCGTCTGGCTCTACCGACGGGTGCGAGGTGTACTGATGGCCGCGGAATCTGTGCAACAGCGGAAAAGCACAGAACCGTCGGTACTTCGAAGTGTATATTGCAACTGCAGCGAAGACGGATCCAAAGAGAATTTTCTCAAACGTGAAGCGAAGCCCGAGATCTGCAGCGACGTAGCAGTGTTAGGGGGCTCTGACTTCCAACGCTGAATGTGCATCCGCCTTCGCGACGCACCACGCTTCTGGACTTGCAAGCGGACATACGTCTATACCAGGCTCGACGTGTGCAGCCCCTGTGGAACTCAAAAGCCTGGATTGCGATTTGGAAGATGTTCACAGTCTACCTGCCGGTCTTGACAGCACGAAGTCTGCAGGTCCTGATGGGCTCCATCCGCTGATTCTCAAGTCGTTGTCGACCATCATATCGCCATTCGTGACTGATTTATATAACAGATCTCTGTCCGAAGGTGCATTGCCGACTGACGGAAATGCTCGATAGTGAAGCCAATTCCGAAACGCGGTAAGTAGGTTGGACAATTACTGTCCGATTTGTTTTACCTCCGTTTTGGCCAAAATACTCAAATTGTAGCCGAAGATGCCTGCCATTGATGACTGTGGCCATCGCGATAAGCCTAACACTGCTCGAACTGGTAGGCCTTCCTCTTACCATGGCACTAAATTGACCGGGTGCGCCGTCCACATCAATCACAATCAGTGAGTAGCCGTTGTGGGATGTGTGCGCGTGCGAGTGTATGATCGATTGCTTTCATGCCGACGAACTATGCAGCTTGTTGGAAGTCAACCATCTTTAGCCTAGCTTCGTAAGCGTACTGAAGTGATTAAAACGTTGTTATATGTCATGAGCGAACTATTGAGACGCATTTTTCGCTGAACCCAGGAAACCGCGTTGAAGGTGTTATCGTGCAACAGGAACCCCATGATGTTGGCAATTTGTGAAGCGTCACTACTTGGGTCACAGCAACCTGTGTGTTATGCACAAAAACTCATGGGGCGATCAGTTAGTTTGCCCTGATCTAGCTTGGGACATGTTGGTCAGTGTTAGCAATCCTTCCACACATAATTCTGTGTATATGTTCTACTCCTATTGTGTTTACAACTGAGCAGAACAATTGAAATGTTGACAAATCACAATCTGTCTTCTTACTGCTTTGATGAAGTGATTAAAGCGGACTCCATAGTTCATGAGTTACAATGCTGTAACTGCACACGAGGACACCGGTATAAACTTATCGTACCGAAGTTGAAGCGAGTCGCTCACCAACTCTGCTTCGAACGCAGAGTGGTAAATGTCTGGAACGACCTGCCGAAGCACATAGTAGAGGTGAACTCAGTGTCCGAATTTACGAAGCTCCTAGACAAACACTTTGCTGAGACAAAATATAGAGAGCGGAACGATAAATAAGGAGTATATGTCAAAGAGCGACGAACGGTGCAGCTACACAGAGTAAGCTCTACTCGCTGCTTCGAACCAGTATTCAGTGACTGAAATGCATACCCGCATTTGCGGATTTTTGGAGGAACGCTATTCTCCTTTGTAGGACATTATCCTTAACCTATTAGATTGACTTTTCAGCACTAAGACAAGAACTCCACACTTTAGTTCACAGTCACATGAAAAACTGAATTTAACGAAGCGTATGGCCACCCTTAGACAATTATGTCGGAACACGTGACATTTTAAGTGTGTGGCCATCGACTAGTGCTCTGAGCTGACGGATGTGCAAACTATTCAGCTAGCCAGGCTGTGGGACGAAGGATGTGGCTAATTGAACGCAACTCTAACAGGCTCTGGTGTTGGTCACACCAGCAGTCGTGTTATCTCTACGAGACTACGTCATATACGATCCCAACTGAGTGAAAACCTCGTCCCTCCTTATACACTTTGAATCATGAGGACAGCGCAAAATGTTGACACTTTACCTCGTGCTCAAAACTGTATTCCAATTGTCCTTACCAGCGGCTTGATCACACACTGCTTTCATTTCTCTCTCTCACATTGCGAAGTAGCTTGGAATTAACAGTCGAAGTTTCGAATTGTGATTCCTCCATCATCATTATGACCTTTGTGTATCACAACATAGGGACATTATTTTGATAGATTATCCACAATCCTTCGCCTATTATCAGTGTGACTTATCTTTGATTCTTCGCTCTTTGTTTCCCAATCCAGAAATTCGCCGCCATACATGTGCCATTTGTAGTACATCGTTTTATAGATCGGACAGTTTGCAAGAGCATATCAATTCGATTCATTTGGGTGAGTGTGTAACTGAAGGTACCGCTTGTGTTATGCCATCGTCGCTAGTTTTACTTGGTTTTGTCGGAGTCGACATTGCATTATTTTCAATTTTGGATTGAATGTTGTTGTGCTTAAAGCTTCCATTTCACATGCCAGCTGATTTTTTGTGATGTGAATGAGTCTCGTGTATCGTTCGGCTCTCATTTACTGGCCACTGTGGGATGTTCCTGTGTGTGTGCGTGTATGCAATCAATTGAATTCACGCCAATTGGTGTGAAATCCCTTTCTAACAACTCATCCACTTGTCCGTTAGTTCTGCTGAAACCGAACTCCACACGTATTTCCCTCAATCTCATATGTCAAGGTGTTTTCTTGTAAACTGCATTATCACTACCTTATGAAGTAGTTGTACCGAATACCAACTCGAATCGCCATTCAAGTGCAGCGAAGAAAGCGTTCGCAATCGCCTATCCGCCCAGGTGCGTCTTTGCCAATCTCGCGAAGCATTTCGCATTTAGAAGATGCGAAGCATAGCCCTAAACAGCTGACAACCAGAGATAATTTATCTAGTGCTGCTTGTCAGGTTTGGGAGCTGTCGCCGATAAGGCCAGTATCGTCGGCGTACTTCAAATCACGAATTCTATCACTTCGGAGTTGCCCTGCATATTAGAAGTCGTGCACACTGAATCCAGTTTCAATGGCTTCCTCAATGGCCAAATTAGATTGGAAAGGTGACAGCGGCCAATCTTGTCCCACAATGCTGGAGATATTGAAGTACGGCCACAGTTTGTCACTTTGTCCGAGCTATGCACGTACACCGCCCTTATGACATTTACATATGTATCGAGCATGCCTTTCCTTAGGAGACAGTCCCAAAGTTCACTTCGATTCGCTGAATAAAAGGCACCTTTTGTCACCAAAATATGGCGATGTTCTGACAACCGACCTAATGTGAATATGTGGTCAGTGCAGCCTCGATTTCAACGAAACCCTTCTTGTACCCCGTGAATCTGGCTTTCACGCATACCAGTTCGTCTATGGAGGACGACAGACCAAATCAACTTGGACGCAGTTGAGATCGGACGGTTTTTGTATACTCGTCACATTCCGGACTTGCGCGTCCCCTGAAAATTGGGACTATAACTGAGTGGATGCGGTCTGTTGGGACATTTTTCTACTTCACTAGTAAGTTGTAGAAATCATCCACAAGTGCTGGTTCCCCGAATTTTAGCAGGAATATAGGGCGCCTTTATGATTATGCGGCCTTATTCGATTTAAACATTCTGATCTTTGTTTCGACCTTTGCGCATGAGGTCGGATCCAAGCGCCGACTCAGGAAGTGGGATGATTCGTAGCTGATAAGAAAGATCGGAACTCTGGTTAAGTAAACTGTTTTTCTAAATGTACGGACCAACGCTCCAGACGTTTTGAAAAGTTGCGGACTGGCTGTCCACTCTCGTCGCGAATGGTCTCACTGACACCAGGTTTCATGTCACACGTTTTCCCTCCTCAGACGTAATAAATTACAATGGTTATCAATGACCTCAGATGTTTTTAGGCTTCGTTGCTAGTATCACTCGCAGCCAGAACACGTTGGCGAGCATCCAGAAGTTCAGGAAACTGGGTAGAGCTCCAATATCCATGTCGGATATTTGAGGATATGCCCGCTGATAGTAACATTTATTTTTAGTAGGCTCTTACACAGCCCGGTTGCCAGCGTACATTGATACGCATTCCGTACATCTAGCATGGTCAGTTGGCAAGTATCCGTACGCTCACAGCGGCGTTGCAGATGTCCGGCAAAGGGCACATACAAGTGCGTGATCGGAGTCCACTCCCGTGCTCCAAATCAAGCAACCGTTTTGGACGCAGCCTATCTGACGGTAACTGATCGCGATGTGTGGTCGCTTAGCATCGATGTGGCTG
>CALYDF020000006.1:110484-192180 GCA_944474145.2 Dicrocoelium dendriticum
AAAGCTAACATGTTCGTGTTCAAATTGTGCCCTAGCAGCAAAATCGCCGCGGAAACGCGAACCGTTCTCCATTCCGACGCCCACGAAACCATGGTCAAGGGTTCTGCTTGATTTCGCAGGACCAATCAAAGGACAGAACTTCTTACTTATCATCGATGCATATAGCAAATGGCCCGAGATCTTCCAGATGTTGAACACATCAACATCTGACACGATTACAGTCCTCAGGGAAGTATTCAGTCGGTTCAGTTTTCCAGAAACAGTAGTATCCGACAATGGACCTCAGTCTACCTCATCACACTGCTGAATTTTGTGCGTTACACGGCATGGAGTACGTGCGCTCACCTCCTTATCAACCAGTCATATGCGCAAGCTGAACGATTTGTGGATACGTTCAAGAGGGCTCTGCTCAAAGCTGAAGGAGACGGACTAATGCAAGAGACCCTACAGACTTTTCTGCTAACATATAGGATTACGCTTAATCCAAAGACTCCTGAAGTGAAACCCCCGGGCAGAATCGCTCCTGCTCAGAAGGCCTCGAACGAAACTTGATCTAATAAGGCTGCTGGGTAGAATCAACTCCGAAAGAAACTGGATAATGGAGCATCAGTACAACCGAAGACAGCGCGCTATCTCACGACATTTCGACGTTGGACAGGTGTTGTCAAAAGACTATCGGAACAACAAAATCTCCTGGACACCTGGATTGGTTGTAAAAAGACATGGCCATGTCTGCTATGAAGTGGCCGTAGACGATGACAGATGGGTTCTCTTATCAATCAAATCAGGAGCTACACTTCATTCGACAGAAGAGAAGATTCCCTAAGCACCCCTATTGAAATACTCCTGGACGAGTTCAAACTGTCAATGACAGAGGCTACTCAGCAAGATAAGCCTATCACCCCACCAACCACTCCTACACCTGATTGTCGGCTCAGAAGATGGACGGATAGTTGCCGAGTCCCTGTCACCCCGTTCCAGGCTGAAATCATATATCAGGGGACTTCAAACGGGGAGGTATTAGGAGGATCAGCTAACAAATGGAGCAGTGAACCTTAACCAGATCAAACACCAGCTATTTTCCAGAAATCAAGCAGGATAATCGCATCATCATCATCATCATTACACGTTAGCTGGAGGTGGAAAATAGCTCAGCTGTTGTGCCGCAATACAAAAGAAAAGAAGAAAACAAACAGCTGCACGCCCGCTGAGTCCCCAGTAACCGATGGACATCGTTCCGGAGAGCTAACAGCTGGCTGCCGTAAAAGAAAGTCATATTATGCCTAACGATTGAGATCGTGATTGGAGGGGGATGCTAAGCAGGAGGGGGATGGACAAAGGAACTCATAACACAAACGCCATTGGGGCTGGCTTCTAGCCAGATCAGCGAGTGTGTCCAACCAAACGTGTTCACCGTCCTTAGGACCCCAGCCAGGCAGTCGGGATGCACCAACCGACGCCAACTTCGAAGTGAGGGTTTTCATTTCTCCCGACCAAGTCATCACTTGGCCTCCCCTCCTCCTCTTCCAACCGCACCCACAACGCGCAAACAATGCACGTCGCGGGAGTCGGTGTGCTGGCATGCGCAACACGTGGCCCAGCCATTGGAACCTGGTGTGTGATATAATGGTGCTGAGCGGTTCACTCGCTCTTCCTGCACCAAATACGCGACGGCGAACAAGGTCATTGCTCACGCGGTGCTCCCACCAGACATGAGCTAAGCTGCGAAGGCAGCGATGATCGAATATGACGAGCCTCTTTATGTCTGTCGACTTGATGGGCCAAGCTTCACAGTCATATAGGAGAGTTGAACGGACGGCTGCGTTGTAAACTCTGCCCTTCAGGGCGAGAGTAATGTCGCGTCTGCACCACAGGTGGCGGAGATTGGCAAAAGCACCTCGAGCTTTTGCTATACGGTTCGTAACCTCATCTTCAATCCCACGGGTGCTAAAATAGTTGTCCAGGCACTTGAACTCCTGAAGGACTTCTACCTGATCACCACCAAGCGTTAGTGCAGGGTTAGGTCCCTACCACTCTTGGAGAAGTACTTTGCATTTCGATGGAGCAAAGCACAGCCAAAAACGATTGACAGCCACTGTTCATCAGTCCAGTGCTGCTTCACATGTTGGGGAGCTGTCACAGATTAGGACAATGTCGTCCGCATACTCCAAGCCAAGAAGTCGCTCACCAGGAAGTAGCTCCACACCTTCTAGATCGTGTCTAGCGAACGCTATCTCTATGACTTCATCAATAGCGAAGTTGAAGAGGAAAGGTGACAGCGAGCATCCTTGTCTCAAACAGCTGGTGATACTGAAGGGTGGCGACAGTTTGCCATAAACCCTCACCCTGCCCGAACTATGCGCGTACAGCGCTTTGATAATGTTTACATATTCATCAGGCAAACCTTTCCTCAGCAGACAGTCCCAAAGGGCACATCGATCGACTGAGTCGAAGGCACCTTTTATGTCAAGAAACATGAGGACGGTGGGTCGCCATTAAACACGGCGGTGTTCCAACACTTGACGTAAGGTGAAGATGTGGTCGATGCAGCCCCGACCTCGACGAAACCCGGCTTGCTCTTCACGAATCTGGCTTTCACGAGTGCCAGTCAGTGTGTGGAGAATGACAGAGGCAAGCAATTTAGAGGCAATCGAAATCAGACTGATCTCTCTAAGATTGCCGCATTCTAAACGGGAGTTTCCCTTGAAAATTGGGACAGTGACGGAGCGGTTACAGTCTGTCGGGACTGTCGTCTCCTGCTCCCAAAGTTTTACTAGCAACTCGTGCAAATCATCTACTGGAGCAGGTCCCCCGAATCGCATCGGTTAATCAAAAGAATGTTCTCGCAACATTTAATAATATTATTGGTTAGTAAAGAAGAGAAGAGGAAACGTTCAGGTGAGACACCACGAACAAATAAATAGCGGTACTCTGCGCTCTGTAGTCGTTTCGTATATGGCAGTCATTAAACCGTACCAACGACTGCTTTTTCGATCGGTCAATCGAGGGCAGGTAGGTTTGTTCGAACAGCCAATCTGAGCGACCTGGACGATCTTGGTGACCACAACACACAGCCTCCCCAGCAGTAACTGATCGCGATGTGGTCGACCTGCGTCTATGGGTGGTTTGAGACGGGTGAGCGCCACGTCACGCGTCTGCAGGTGCTGTGTCGGAAGTTAGTGCTCGCGAGAAACAGATGGGCACCTTCACACAGGTGTAGCAACTGTTCACCGTCAGCAATATGGGTGACTACAAGGAGTTGACTGCCAAGATGAAGCTTATCAGTCGACAGTTTTCCAACTTGGGCGTTCAGATCGCCAGCCAGGATCACAGCATCCGTATATTTATGTGACAGAGGAGGTCGTTCAGTTGGTGAGACATATTTTCTTTCACCGAATCAGCGCTACAATTTGTGGGCGCGTAGGCCGCAATGACATATAGGCAACGTTCGTCTACGCGCGACTTCGAAGCGCTGAATCAGCCAGTTAATCTGACGGCGCACATACGACATCTCATTTGGATCCAGTCAATCACGTCAGCTGCAGCCTGGGGACTCAGACCAATGCCCACACCGGCTTGAGCATAGTTGAAGCTGCGTTATAGCCTGAAGATGGTGCTCGAGAGAAACAGGCGATAGTCTTCACAGTGTAAGAAGTCGCCTTACGTCATCTCAGCCTCTCCACTGAGGGCATGATAACCACCGTAGTGACGTTTAAACGGTAACAGACGACTGACACGTGCGGTGAAATCCCAACAAGGACCATAATATCAGACACTACACAATATATATCGAAGTGCACGATAACATCATCCATTACCGAGGCACAACTGCAGTCAAATAGAGCGTATGCGGAGATCACAAATAAGTTGCGTCTTTCCTCGCAGCGTCTGTTGATCTTGTGTGAGTCCCGAAGCTGAACACCGATCACCTGACTGTTATTCTGAAACCAGACTAGCAATGACGCCTCGCTTTTGATACCTAGTGCCTAAGCAAAGACAACAAAACCTGCTGCGATGGTTTCCGTGTCACCAGGCTGATGCGGGTGGAATATGGATTCGTCGGCTATGGAGGATGGCAACTTGGCGCTCATCAACCTGGGACTAACCACGGATACAAATCGATCACAGCGCGATCAGCTAAAGTTGAAGAAGCTGCACCCAAGGCTGCCAAAAATTTGGAGTAAAAACGCGGATGCCAACTATGAACTTGCAGTGTCGATCAACGGGTGCGTTTCGGCGGACATTCGCAATGACAACGCCTTGAGTGCATAGACAACTGCTAAATGGCAAAACCAAATGTTCTTAATCCCCTTCAAAGTACGATGACATGCGGGCTGTTAAACCTCCCTGAAAACATTGAAAGGTCACCGGTCGCATGTTCACCAGACCTAATTAGTGGCAACCATGTCTTCATATGTGGTCTCAAGGCAATATATGGAATTCCTGCATGCACTTCAACACATTCTTGCTGGAACCGAACACAACGAAGCTCGCAAAAATCTGAGAGCAAAATTGCGTACTAGCCTGAAGAGAGACCGCGAAACTTGGTGCGTGCGTCGGAGATAGAAACAATCGCGGCCCTTGGTAGCTTGATACGAGAAACGAGCAGCAGAACTGGTGTTAGCGAAACTAAATGCGACAAGAGTGCACAGCATATCCACAACTTTCCAAAAACCTTGCAGCGTCGGGCTGGGCGTTTAGAAAAACAATTAAATCGATCAGAATTGTCAGTTTCATCGTTGATCAGTGACAGCTTACTTCCTGATTCGTCCCTCAGGATTCATTCTCTCAGAAGTCGAAGGAAAGACGGTTGATGAAACTGTGTAAGGCAGTGAGACCAGATGATATTCCGCTAGTCCTCTTCAAATCCGAGAGATCTGCTACTGTGAACGAATTGTATGATTTGTTAGTGAAACTTTGGGCGCAGGAAACTGTCCTCACTAACTGCAGCATCGATGTTGTTGCTCCGATCTTCAAGGAAACTCGTGATTTCGATGCGGCAATTAGAGAGAGTGATCAGTCTGATCTCAATTGCCTCTATGTTACTTGTCTCTGTCGAACTTCATCGATTGACTGGCGCATGCGAAAGCCAGATTCGTGAAGAGCAGGCCGTTTACTTGAAGTCGAGGCTACTGGCCGTACGGATAACCTGCTGCTACTGCGCAAGCTGGACAGACCGAATTCCAAAATCAGAAGACAAAGACTTCTGGCAGAAAATTCTATTGAACACTTAGCAAGCAGTATAAATAAACAAGTTCCTGTATTTCACTAACTACTAAAGCTTGATAATGCACTTGCTGGTTTCCGGAATACTGCGCTGCTTGGCTGGCACCAGAGTTGGTAACATAAGGTGAAAGGTTCTCATTGGCCTAACCTCATCGGGTGGCCAATAAGCTTCATGTTGCGCCAGGATCAAACTTCCCCGGGCTACTATCTAAAGGACCGGACCTGAAGGCTGTTATTGGTAGGCACCCACAACAAGATATTCACCTTACCGCAGGTTTTGGAGCACCATCTCAAATACCGGCGATCATTTGCTGTCGGGTCTCAGGACAGCAAAGTCGTCTTCGATTAGGAAAAGCAATGCAGGCTTTGGAACCGCCTATTACAAAAAAAGATAACAGCAGTACGATGCAAACCGTGTCAACACCGCGGTGCCATGGGACGACGATCGCGCGTAAGTTGGGTACACTGCGATGGCGCCTGCAACTAAGTGGGTTTGAACATGCGACCTCAGATAGGCTTTTATTACTTTCCGCCTCCGACCGGTTAGAAAAGGTGTGAGCGAGAAGTACATAAACAAAGGGGCAGTGGGCCAGTTGAAGGGTATAAGTAGTGCTTCACATCTATACTCAGTCATACAGCCAATACAAACGCAGAAAAGCAGTGTACAGTTGTCTCGTCCTTCAGGTAATCGTCAGCAATGCACATTCCATCTGACCCCAAACTGTGACAAGGATTATTGAGTTACGGAGGACAGTACTGGCCACAGTGACTAAGTCACGGTACAAAGCGTCATCTCACAATTACCATAAGTACCGACAGCTGACCTCCAACCGACTGATCTGAGGCGGCTACCGCAATTAGCTGGTCACTCGTATTCCCTATCGTTATGACCAAACCCAACAGTCATGGAACAAACATTGATTCAAAAGAAGCTGTTAGTTAAAAGCAACGATTGATCCAGCATCGTGAAAGGCATGTGTGTCATTTGAAGAAATTAAAGACTGATGGTGCACGCAATGTAAAACTCACTCAAGTGAACAGCTTCTATGTGTCTCCGAAGGCGACACCTTAGGGAAAACGATTTTCCACAGTGTTCACATGTGTAATCGCGTTGCTCTGAGGACAAAAACAGGGCGTTTGCAGTCATTTACAACACCAAGAAATGAAATATTTCATGGCACAAAAACAATGTACACTGACCACTGGGGAGTGTAGAAAACACTGTTAGATCTACGTTTTGCAGCTGGCCGGCTAGGAACAGAGCGTTAAACTGCTGAACGGTCTCTGGCTGTCTCAAAGTGACCATTGCTTGTATCGCAGTAAAGTAGCAACTGAGAGCTACGTAAGGTCTGCGGTTTGGTACACTACTGAACATGTCTCTAACCCTTTAAACAAATGCATTAGAACCCCTTCAGCCACTTCATCAAAGCAGAAATAAGACAGCCTGTGATATGTCAATATTTCGACTGTTCTCATCAGTCGTATACATAAAACCTGCAGAACACAGATACAAATATATACATGGGAAATATTAAAGGGTCGAAATCAAGACCAAGGCAATCTGATTGATTGCCCCAAGAGCTTTTGTGCCCATAGCACAGGTTGATAAGTTCTAATTAGCAGAGCTTCACTGATTATCGACATTATCGGGTTCCTTTTACGTAATAACACCTTGAACGCATTATTCGGGTTCACATGGTAACCAGTTATCAAGAGGTGCTTGGCGATAGATGATGACAGACTCCGATTCATTCTGTGGGGAGCTCCAATTTGTTGCGTTCTCAGTTGTTCTATCGTCTTTGGAAAGTGTTTAGCCATCCTCTGAGTCAACTGACGGTTAATTCTGCTTATGTAAACATCACCGCAACTGCAGGTAAACTGATAAACCACACGAGAGGCCGAACTATCTGAAGAGTAGCTCTGACGGCCACGAAGAGCCAGTTTCCGGATAGCGTGCATGAGACGCAACTGAGCGGTCGTGTACGTGCGCGTTAGGGCGGACCTGAGCTAGTGTCCGATATCAATTACCGCACGGTTCCCCTTGAACGGCAGAACCAAATAGAACATTTTTCCTCAACCGTTATCACCGGTAGTTTCTTTTTTGGGAGTCTGCTGTGCACTTAGAAGAACTTTCCAGGATAACCATTCGATACTAAGGTCCTATGCAGGAACCACTCTTCAGCCACCAAAATTCTTCTGGCCCTGTAGAAAAACGTCTTCACTAGGCCACGTTTGTATGCAACCGGAGTGAAACTGGAAGACTGAAGGTACTACCTACTCCAGGTTGTCTTGTGATAAACGGTGCGCTGCAGTGTACCTCCATCCCGTCTCTTGATGAAGATATCCAAAAACGACAGCCAACCGTGTTGCTCTATCTCCTGGGACACAGATAAATTGGGGTGAATTGAATTCAAAGTAGTTAACAGTAAGGCAACATGTTCGCTGCTGGTGGATACCAAAATGAATACCAAAATGTATCGATTGTACATTTTCGCCTCACCAATGCTGGCAGCGACTTGCCTTTCAATCAACCCAAGAGATATCTGCCAAAATTGGTTCCAAAGGGCTGGTCATGGCGGCTCCGTCGATCTGCACGTATGTCGTCCCTTCAAACTCAAAACGTACATTTTCTGTGCACAGTAGAATCAGATCCCTTAAGTATTCCACAAGAAGGATTACATACATGTTTTGACTCATGATGAAACGACACCAATCACCAACTGTTGCTTGAAGAGGTACATTTGTGAATAGTGGGTCCACGTCTACAGGGTACATGAACTCCGAGCCCATTGGGAATTGTTCCAGCATCTCCTCTAGTTCAAAAGAGTCTTTCAGGCAGTGCGTAGCCAGGAGTTTGCGTACGGGATCCAAGAGTTTCGCCAGCCACTGAGCAACGACGTTGTGGTAGGGTGAGTTGTTCATGCACATAACCGGACGTAGTGGGGTATCTGACTTGTACAACTTGGGCGCGCCCCTCATTCTTGGTGTCCGCGCACCAGTAGATTTCAGCAGCCTGTACTGCGACCCAGTGATGTATACATGTTTTAAGAGTATCTGGAGTTTCCTTGCTACCTACTTCTCCACCAAGATGTTATTCTCCGGTGCAGTGTCGCGGATGAAGTTCCGTTTATCCCAGAAAAATTGACCTCATTTTTGAAACAGTCAACCTTGTTCATTATTACAATGTCTGATCCTGTACCCGGCTGCAAGTAGGTTACGTGTGCCATCTTTTAACTTTCTGATCACCGCATAGTGTTCAGCCTTCAGGAAACATCTCTAGCTTATTGGCGTATTCAGAAACTGGTTCGCGATATCCAGCAATTTCGCCCGAAATCAAGCGGTATTTCCTACGGATGTTCGTGAGTGATCACTGAGCTGGTCATACAGAACGTGAACGTTGACCTGCGTACTGAGCCTGTCCATCGTCTTTCGTAGCAACCGATATTTCATGCCAAGAGAGAGCCCTTCCAGCTACGTGCGAGTGAACTGTACAAATGATAGATTACATACGTGCTTCGGGACATTAGTAAGGAAGGAAACATATGTAGCCCCTGCTGCAATTGAACCATGTAGACTGCGCATTGTTTTCATTTGTGTACGACGGAGAACTCCTGTGGTAAATGCCTTCAGGCGGAAAAACAAAGCATGCCAGCGAATTGTCTGTGTTTCGAGGAACTTTTGTTCTCGTTCCATACAGGCGTCTATGTGCGCCGACGCGATCCTGGTAAAATTAGTACTATTTGCGGGCAAGTTATCCTTGAGGCAATCAATCAGATTGCCTGAATCTTGATTTGGACAGTTTAATTGGTATGCTAATTTCTCCCATGTATATATCTGTAGCTGTGTTTCTGCATAAGTTGTGTATGCGGCAGAGGAGAACAATCGAAATGTTGACATATCGCAATCTGTCTTCATTCTGCTTTGATGAAGCATAACAAACTCCCGCACTACTCACAGAGATGGATTGCTGTCTATTAGTCCGCAGGGCGAAACTGGGTCAACACTGATCATAGATGACTCGGAAGTCATGATTGAAATCAGAACACGGTGGCCACAAGTGTGATAATGTCGATCAAAATGTTAGCCCAAGTAGAACATTAATAAGATAAGTGTGTCTACCAGATGTAAACACGAAATAGTTGACCGCCTAAAGCTGACATAGCTAATGTAGACCTCTAGTGATGGCTGAGATGAAGAACGTGGTGCGATCCACTTGACGTTCGACTTGTTCCATGCGAGTTATTCAAAATAATTAGCTGTGGCTCTCAGATGCTGACTTGTCGAATATTATCCTGCAAGCCCAATGAGAATATGCTTTATGACCAGAAATAGTTGCGCTGATAGCAGCCTCTAGTGTTCAGTGTCGCGTATTTGGTGCAGGAAGAGCGAGTGAACAGCTCAGCACCAGTATATCACGCACCAAGCTCCGATGGCTGGGTCACGTGTTGCGCATGTTGGGAAATCGGCTCCCGCATCGTTTGCGCATAGGAGGTGCGGATGGAAGAAGAGGAGAGGAGGCCAATCGAGGACTTGATATAGAGAGATGAAATCCCTCACTTTGAACTTGGCGTTGGTTGGTGTTTCCCGACTGCCAGGCTGAGATCCGAAGGACATGTTTAGATGGACAAACTCGCTGACATGGCTAAAAGCCGGTCGTCTGTGCTGTGAGTTTCTTTGTCCATCCCCCTCGCCAGTAGATTCCTTCTCCAATCATGATTTCATAGCAAATTATTATCATATGGGACCCTATGTTACTTGATATTTTGAATTGTAGGTGGTTTAATTTTTCAGTATCTCATCTTTTGGAATCCAACACGTTGGTTGAGGCGCGTTTCTCACCTACAGCCAACGCGTAGTGACGATGATGGTGACTAAGTAACTGAACGGCCGCTTGTCAGATCAAAGCGCAATGCCAAACAAGTCGGGTCGAGTTTAACCCGCCTCAAAGGTGGACTCTATCAGCAGTTCCAGTGAACACATTAGTTGAGCAATATATGCGAATAGCAAACCAAGTGTTCGATGAATCGCTTATCTTTATTTAAAAGAACATACTGCGCTCTCATAATACGGACACGATGAAAACCAGAACCCAACGGAAGCGTCTGTGCACCTCTACCAAACCGACGGACGCCTCAAAGATACATTCACAGTTCGGACGTCTGGGCGTGAATTAGATGCTGCTGTGAGCGATCACAAGAAAGCGTCTAATTTTCGCTGCTCCATAGGGCACAGAGGCAACTAAGAGTAAAGTGGACGAACTCGAGGTTACGTGGTTCTGTGAACATTTCCCGTGAGGCAGAAGCTATGATAGGCCTAGCAAAAGCCTACAACAGCAAACAACCTAAGTAGAAGGATGGAGTCAGGTGAACGTCAGATTTAGATGTATATGTTGTACTTCGTCATATGGCGTCGTACACAGGTAAGACAATAAGGGATTCTGTAACTCATTGTGTCCAAGGATTGAACAATATCCAAGAAGACCACCTAAGACACAAATATTAGAGGGTGGGGCCAATGAGGTGGGTCCCCAAATTCTAGGTTGTCTCAGACTAAGGAATAGTGTGTTGTGTCTATCCGACCGTTGCGATGCATAGAGAATTTCGATAGAAAAAAGCACGATGCAAGCTAGCATGATCGCATAGCAGTTTGAGGCTCGGCCGAAATCACCTTAGCACAATTTGATTAGAGGCTAATATGTGCCCTTATGCAGACAAATTCAAAGCCCATGGCATTTCGAGGCCGTCAATGCGGCAATTATTCGTGCATAGATCTAATCCACTGCATTAACGTTTTATCAATGCATACGCTATCCGAGTGCCGGACGAGTGTATCGTAGACTGTTTAACCACAAAGTACTAAGGGACGAGGCAAATGTTCATGCAAACACGCGATAGATACAGCGACGTTGCCAATGAACATGAACAATTGGGCACCACAATAGGTATATCTTCGTAAAGCCATGTACCATTATTTTGACGTTAATCGACGGAAATTTAATGTTCGTGCTTCGCGGCTTCTTTGTCATGATAACCAACGTTGTTTCCAAAGCTAGACGTGCACAGCGATGATGATGAAACTCCAAATTGACCACGCTTACACATGTGTCGTGAAAGTGCGAGAATAAACTATTAATACTACTATTACAAAGCTTGACAGTGAAGTTGTGTTAATCTTTCTATGAACAGATGAGCGGCTTTGCATTGCGGTTGAGAGACATGGCGCATTCGTAAAAAGCCGTCCAGACGCTGTCTGTTTCGCATCACCGCCGTCATCGAAGCATGGCAGATGTACGCATCAACGTCACATAAATGAGGATGCTCAAAGAAAGATCTTCCAGTGAGACAAACTGTGTCACGCAATGTCACTACAAAGTATTCCGCGGGCAGGCACGTACTACGCACGCCCTTCAAAAGGTGTCCTTATCCTACCGCTTGCTTGAAGCAAAAGAATGTTGGTCAAAGCATTAACATCAACGGCACTGACGCGTTCTCCATTTATCCGTGTACACCGCGAACGTAGCTCGAATGCATTTAATTTGTTCATAGACCCCACCCTACGTCCAAATTGGATTGTTTTTGTTCAAAATTCACGTCGGACCCTGCTTAGTTCAACCATATACGCCCTATAGGACACGTCACAAATATAGATCGCATTGTTCCACTTTCTCCAGCTGTGGCATGATAACTGAGCTAAAACTGCTCCTATTCTTACTGCGGTTTACTAACCCTATAGAGTACAAGAACCGTGAACATGTTTGGTTGGAAACATCAAACGACAGCAAAAATTAAAACCTGATGGCAGTGCCGTGGTGAGAATCTATACTACTAGTCAAAACTCTTTCCATCTGTTTTATTACCTTCATCCATGCGCTGTGGTACTTTGTAAACCGTCTGTCCGTGACCGAAGGGATAAGGCATCCACCTATTTATTCACGGGCCACCAGTCCGAAGCTGTGTATGCGCGGGTGACCTCGCAGTATCAGTGTTCTGCGCAGAAGCAAAGTGCCAGTACGATGCACCTGAGCACTTCTGAATTCCAGCTCTTACAAACCGTGAGAGTAAACGTATAAATATGTGTATATGCGTGTTTACCTTGCTTAGAAACAGAAGGAACTAGCAGTTCCCCAGTCGCAGAGTTGTAACGTTCCTCCAATGGGTCCAGAGGACAGACTTGTTCATTCTTGAATGAATGCTCGACAGTATGCAGCGCCTCGGCATTCAGTGGGTCTTCCTTTAAATGATCCAAAGAAGCAACAAATTCGTTTCCGTTTGAAGACCCAGTGGGTGATTGTGCTTCCGTAGGCTCGGGCTTCGGTCTCAGAATGCAGAGACTCAAGGGCTGCATCATCTGTGGGCTCAGCCGAGCACTGCCCTACGAAAAGACAGATCGGATGAGTAGCCTAAGCAAAGCAAAGCGGCCCTAGGTCTGCTATGAATCAGGCAACCACACCCCCATGCACAATTAAAAGCAAAACGTAGCCATCAGTAAAGGGCAAGTTCAGTAGAACCGGAATTAGTCACTTTACTTAATCGAAATGGACAGAAGACAGCTGGCAGGACATACCAAAATAGCCCAGAACGCCAAGTTACTAATATCGACGAAAAAAGTAGGTCGAGTTGCTGTTGAATCTGTAGTGAAGCATACTATTACCGTCATAGTGATAGCAAAAATGTGGACCGTATTAAACGTTATCAAATAACGTAATGATGCAGTAGTTCGCCCTGCGATTTCTTCCAGATAACTGAACAACCTGCAAGGATGAATTCGTGAGCAACAACTACTAGGGTACATCAATAGGCTGCTCCGAAGCATCGCAGCCATATAATAGTGAAGTAACAGAGGTGATCATGCTAACGAGGACAAGGGATAAAGGGATGGAGATGGACCCAGATGTAATGCGTAAACATAAGAAATAAAGGGGTCTACGGTTTTTCGCCACCGTATGGACACAAAGAGATGACCCCCCGCACAAAGACAAGTTGATGTCAACAGTACCCAATATCCTAAGCAAACTAAGAAAACATCGGTATCCGGCTAGCCCGTAGCCTTAAGAATCACAAGTCTGCATTGTAATCAGAGGGCGCAGATTTGAGCCCACGTAGGAACCGCTGGACCCTCACAGTATTATTGGCCCACATGCGACTAGTGGTGGCTTCGCGGTAGCGAAACGTCGGCAATGCATACCGGCGTACTACTGATGCTTTTCCTTTCTTTTCTTAGATCGGTATCCGCATCCGTATGCTGAAACAGCAGGTACACTTGTGCGGCCCAATAAGAGCACCATACAATAAAGGTGATCATCACACTCTGGGAAGAAGCAAGTGGTGATAGTTCAGGGAGTCAATAGTATGCCGGCACTAGTTAATAACGCTAGCTACCGCTAAATCACCACTGTTTGCAAGTGGGTTTGGCGTACCGCTAGGTCTCCTGCACCTACGCGGATACTAACCGGTGATCTATGGATGAGATCAGGAAAATTCATCGCTTGGCCACCGGTCAAAGGATAATTCGGTCAGAAAAAATGTCAATACACTTGTACATTTGTCGGCTAGTGGCCGAGTGGTCTGCGTGCCTGGTTTGCAACCATAGGATCATCGGTTCGAATCCGCGCATGGAGAGATGTCCTCGCGGTATAGTCAGTAAACGCGCGACTAGTGATAGTCGCATGGCAGCGAAGCGCCGTTACGGCGTACAGCTGGCGATTTATTATATTACAGCAAATAAAGGAAGAGCAGCAGAATAAATGGTCTCTTTTTCGATGTTTCACACATAACGGTTTGAGTCTGTCAGGTGTTAGATACAAAAAAGAAACAACAGCATTGGCGTCATGGTCTTCATGACATCAAAAACTTGGAAAGTGACAGTCCGTGTCAAATGGTTCCCAGCCTGAGAGAAGGAAAGATTCACTTGGAGCTAGGCATTAAACCAGTATTCCTTATGTTCTTTTTCCACGTTATCAGTTTTAAGCCTATAGTACAATGGGGCAGTCAGACAGGCCATAGTGAGGAAGCAAGACCTGGGAAATCAGGCTCCCTTCGTCTGTGAATATAGACGAGAGCTAAGTGTAACGGATTGGAGAGTGTAATGGCAACAAATGTGCGAAAAGGAATAATATTACATTCCACCCCAATGATGTCTAAAGGAATCATGTAGCAAAGGTTCCTTTGTGGCGAAAACTGTACAAGAACAGCAAGCTTTTACAAGAGAAAAGAGCTCGCGCCTCCCTCTGTTTCTACGATAAAATTGGATGTTAAATTCGCTTCGCGAAGACAATGTTCCGAGAATTTTGATTAAGCGATCCGGAAGCATGTCGATTTCATCATACACGCAGATCTTGTCATCCTCTCCAGATATGAGTGTCCCTTCTGGACCGTTGATAATTTTCTTATCGTGTTCCAACAGGTGTTCGCCCATGGGTGCCAGATGTCGGATTGCTATGGTTTCCTATCCCGCGTTCAAGTTCAGTTGGGACCGGAACGATAGGATAATCCCGTGAATGTCCCTTCTTTTGGGTATCATTGAAACGGGAATTGATAGGTCAGCTTGAGATGTTGTAAAGTCTAAAACAAAGACCATATCACATTCTGCCCAATCAATTATTAGCCACATTTCCTGCCCAGCAGTCCCTGCCAGGCCGGTTTATGTGAAGTAAGACAGAGTGAAGGGTAAGCTAAGAAAAGAAGAGGAGGAATGTCAGCAACATGATGACAGTACCGAGGTATGAGAACTAGAAAAAAGGAGCAGAAAGATGAAGATACAAGTCGGTTAGGAGAAGGGGAAGCTTTGGTACTGCCGCCCAAGAGCATTTACCTGACGCTCGAAACCCTTAACCGTAGATTCCCTAACGACATGCTCAGAAGCAAGTTTCAATGTCTAATAACCCGGCGCGACCCGGTCAGAACGCAGTTTGTGCAGTTTAAACGAGTGGCCTCGGAGACTAGACAGTTTGGCGAGACTAAATGGACAGGACAAGTATGGACCCATCTTACCCGTTAGGATTTGGTGCTGCATTGAGTACACCCCCAAGCTAAGCAAACATTCGGGATACTTTTGCCCCCATAAACCCTGCACTAACCTTGTACCCACTCGTAACACCCTCTCCAGTTCCATTTTGTCCATTACAAGAAGTGATAGATAAGCCTGGATACAGTATTCTAAGTGGAGTCGCACATAAGCCGAGAAAACTTCACAAAAAATATCGGCCGTTAGGACACCGAAGGAACGGCAATAAACCACATTATACGGAAGGCTATGCAAGCAGCCTTCCTTCAATTGTGCCCAGAATGAAGCACTGAGGTGTGGACGACGCCTAGATCAGTCCGCTGAGTGACAACAGCGATTTCAATTCCACCAACAACAGCGCGTGTGGGGACTAGCGGCAAACGTAGTTGCAACGTTAGCTTGAGGAGATTCCAACCCAAAGTGCCCATCGTCGAACTGCAAGGTAGACCAGCCCAAAAGACCTTAGGGAGGTTAAAAATAATCCAGTATTAAACAAATATTTGCAGCCTGGCTACGAATAAACTCAATAACCACCTCGGAGATACTTCCAGGACTTCGATATACCACAACTGTAAACTGGTTAGTGGAAGTGCACACAATAGTCGACAGGGCTTCAACAGTTTGATCCGGCGACTGGAAAACGCAGGTTCTCAACATATTTAGTTTACGACTCACATAAAGTGCGACGCCGTCACCTTGGCGGCCAACGGAGCGATCATATCTAAGCAGCGCGTAGCCAGGAAAACATACTTCAGTCCGTGATATCCGGGGACAACCAAGTTTAAGTGAAAGCGAGCATGTCGGGACGAGATTTGTTTACAAGTAGACCCGCTCTGAGTACCTTGTTCCTTAGGCTACGCACACTGCTAAGCACTATTCGAAGGAACTCGGTAAGACCATACCTGGGTCGTACGCTACCAGGATAGGTTCCGGTAGGGCAGGAACTGACCTCCGGTAGACCACCTGTTAGAAAATCGAAGATTTGCGTATTGAGGGCACACTCTGTAAGTTCTATCTGTTCCCCAAGAGGAACGAACTTGAAGGGTCGGACCCAGTACTGACAGATAGGTAGGAGTAGCAAAGACAGATAAAGACTTCAGATGATGTTCAAAACCTCTCGTGTGAAATCACGTTTGTTGCAGTGCATATAAGCAATCGAACGGAATGCAATGGATCCAGTAGGACGATCTCCCAGTGATCAATTGGGGGATAACGGAAGCGTGGGGAAAGAGAAACGGTTAAACCCAAAGTTCTAATCAAGTGCTCCACTTGCGCATTAGCTTGTGGAGGATTGTTGCTATCTTTTGCTATGGAAAGTCACGCAATTCACACGACATAAAAGAGGGACTTTTGTCTGAATGAATGTAGCCAGGCATACCAAACAACGAAAAGAGTTGACAGAGGCAGCTTATCACAGGGCATAATGTCAGATCGGAACAAGCTAAAGCGAATGGAAAAGGGGAAAACTTATCAACAATAGTTACCCTGTCAGCAAAAGTGTTCGTTGAGAGTGCACTGGGTGTCCTTTGAGCGTCTCACGGGTGTCCATTTGGCGTGCTAGCGGAGTCCCGACTAGACATTTTTAAGGCGCAAAAAGGAAACTCAGGAAGAAACGAGCGGAAAAACGATTTTGTAATGCAGGTGAACTAATACGCACTCAAACAACTACGCATTCCATGCTGCGCGCGCGAAGAGGGCATGGCGAGGTAAGCGATGAGCAGGCATGCGAAGAACGCCCAAGCCACTGAAGTCTGTGCAGAAACATTATACTGCCGACAAAGTCTGTCTGATTTGAAAATCCTCCGTCGAATATTTTCACTGCTAATGTGTTGCCATCACACACCAGCAATGCTCCGAAGGCAGCGGTGATCAAAAACAGAAAGCCTCTCAACATCCAGTTGCTCATTTCTTCGCCGAGCTGCGAAATTTGTTTGCAAACGTTTCACCGCCATGCGAGGCGGCATCATCAGTGCGTCGAGATGTGGAGTGTAATCTCGCTGATTCAGCACTGATGATGCCGCCTCGCATGGCGGTGAAACGTTTGCAAACAAATTTCGCAGATCGGCGAACAAATGAGCAACTGAATTATCAGCCACTCAACATCCTTTGCGCGAGCAGACCAAGTCTCGTAGAACCGTTCTCACTGTGGCATTGTAAACCCGGTCATTCAGAGATAGACTCAGATCGCTTCGGCGCCAGATACAGCTGAGGTTGGTAAAAGCAACCCAAGCCTTGGAGACGCGCAGAGAATTTATCCGTTAAACCGTTAGCGCTGAGGCAGCTTCCGAGGTAAAAGAACTAGTCCACAATTTCCAGTGAATGACCTAGAGGAGTAAGGGTAGAGTAGCGCCTAGCCAGTCTTGCAGGAAAACCTTGCATGGTGCGTAGGTTATTCCAAACTGAGAGGCAGACACCTCCAACCTACACAGGACATTTTGGGCGGCCAGTGGAGTCGCATATTACGACGATATCGTTTGCGTACTCCCCGGAAGCAGCTAGACGTCGCTAGGTTCGCAGTTCACCAGGACACTCCAAGATTTTGTCTAAAGCGAAATTGAACGAAAAGGGGGTGCTGGACAACCCTGACTCACGCCCCTGGTGATATTAAAAAGAGGCCAAAGTCCGCCGTACACCTGCACTCCACCTGAGGTTTAAAAGTAGATGGCTTGAAGTAAGGAGTGAGAGCAGATAGAGCGAGCGAAGATTTGTTGAGACATGGATCCAGCTGCCCTAATAGAAACAGGTCTAGAATCCTACATTACACGCAACACCAAAGCAACCCACGCGACCACCTTGAGCTCGATTAGCGGCCTGTGCACGTTTCCATCCTCGGAAGATAGCCGCCTACATTCGCTTTCCGTGCTATGAAGTAGGCAAGTAGCGAGTACATAAGATGTATTACAACAAATGATATGTACAATACGTGGGCGAAATCACTCAGCATCCGCAATGTTTAGGTTCACTATTTCCACTGTCTGAAAAGAATGTAATACCATTAAACTAAAAGTGAGACCGTACCTCTACATGGTTGCGTTTGCTTGACTCCCTTTTCACCCTGCGGTAGCGATGCTGTAGACTGGAGTCAATTGACGATACAATGGGTCATTTCCACGTGAGGTACACAGGAAGGTGAGAATATCTGCAAAAAGGGTGCTTGTTGCAAGTGAAAAAGTTGCCGTGCTGTGTAGTGTAGTAAACGCCATTGTCTGAATGCCAAAGTATTTTCAGTGCCGCAGAAGTCTATGTTCGCCACGGCGTTGCGAGCGAATACACCTTGCAGCATACACCGCGTTGCTTCTTCATGGGATATTTAGAGCAGGAGGGAGTGCTCTTGTCGGCTCCATCGGTTCCGAATCATCACAAGGTGAGTGCTTGCTGTCGAGAGACGTTACCGCTTCGGAGATCGTCACCATTAAAGTTAGAGCAGCAGGACCAGCTATGTGCATTAGATGAGTCCAGCAATCGCTTGAAAATTTCCTCTGTCTGCGAGTCAATAATGTGTTTCGGTAGATTGTTCCGGTCATTTATCACGCTGGAAGAGAGAGCAACATGCGGAGGGGCGCGAAGTGTCCTCGTCTTAAATAGTTTCCACTTGTGGCCACATGTCGAGCTGCCCACAATGAGATGGGAAAACTGCTGCAGCTCACTTCCAAGTTCTCCCCTTAAGATGCGTCCGATGTAGAGATCTCCGCGGCGACAACGATATTCCATGGAAATTAGGTTCGACTAAATACTGAATACTGTATTTTGGAGTAAGTAGAAAATAATTCTGTACAACTCCATCGGGTGATAATCAAAAAACATTTTAAAAAAATAAACACGTCCGGTGGTTATCCTGAGATGGTTCAGCAACTCTTTCTGTAGCACACAAAATGCTTGTTCACACAGTGAGTCACAAGTGGGTGATATTGTTGTCAAGTGGCAACCGTTCTCTGAAACGTATGTTAGCGAAGTGTAAATCCAACAAAGATTTGAATTTCTGCACAGATTCGGCCTCGACGACGTGCTCTGGCAGACTGTTCCAGGCGTGCACAACCCTCCGCTCGAAACACAGGGGGTGTGGGATTTTCTTCAGATCAGGTACCACGAGTTTGTACCTGTGCCCACGTGTGGTGCATGGTACTCGCAAGTGGAGTAACGACCTCAGCATGGGGAAATGACCGAGATGTAAAATACGGTAGGTCATGATAAGATCCACTCGAACACGGCGATATGACAAGGTGTAGAGCCCAAGTTTCATGCACCGGTTTTCATACGATAAGCCTCTCAAGCTGGAGATCAACTTGGTGGCGACGTGTTGTACTCGTTCGATCTTTTGCGCTTCGCCGTGAGTGATCGGACAGTATGCAGGCGAGCCGTACTCTACCATTGGTCTGACGATGGAAGAGAAGAGGCGAGTGGCGACGTCCTCAGACCAAGTGCAGAAGCTGCGTTTCAGTGTCCAGAGCATGCGCAGTCCGTTTCGATACAGTTTGTTGGTGTTGTCGACGGACTTCAAGTCGCAGCGTGAGAGTACACCTAGGTCTTTCACGGAAGGTGTGGGATGCAGTGGTTGGCCGTCTAGGGTGTACGTTCGTCCGTGAACAGCCTTCCCGAGATTCATGAATAGGGAGTTTGCCGGATTGACCGGTAGGTGGACTTCAGCAGACCACACTGCGAGGCGGTCGAGGTCTTGTTGGAGAATGTCACAGTCATCGAGAGTATTAATTTCTCGCCAAATTTTGAGGTCATCCGCAAACAGTGCACACGGCGACCGTAGAAGCTGGGGCAGCTCGTTGATACGGATGAGAAACAGAGTGGGTCCCAGTACCGTACCTTGAGGTACACCACTGGTCGAGGGATACCAATCGGTTAGATGGCTGTCCACCTGTACCCTCCACTTTCTTCCAACGAGAAATTCATGGATCCATCGATGTAACGATCCTCCGACACCACACGACCTTAAGCTGTCTAGAAGCACTTCATGATTAACTTTGTCGAATGCTTTGCTGTAGTCGATGTAGATTACGTCGACGGACTTCCCCGGTTCAGTGCTTGCAACCATTCCTGTCTCGTCACAAGTAAGTTGGTAACACAAGAATATCCCATCCTGAATCCGTGTTGTGCCGGTGTCAGAAGTTCTTCGATTGCAACAGATGTATTAAATGCTTTTTTACTACCTTCTCGATCACTTAGCCAAAACGGGTGTACGACAAATTTTCCTGTAGTTATCCACCTTACTGGGATCGCCACCTTTCGCGATCGGCCTCACCACCGAGCGCTTACATTCGTTTGGCAATGAGCCCTCCTACAATGATTTGTTGAATGGATCCGTAACAGCAGGCGAGATAATGGCAGCTAGTTATTGGATAATTAGCGGATGAAGCCCGTCAGGCCCTGTAGGCTTGGTACCGTCAAGGTTCGCAAGTAGCAGGCGCACCTCGTCGCCATCCCAAAATAAACTGTTGAGTTCTACAGGAACGTAACTCGCTGAGATGGGTATGGACGCCGCGTCGTTTGCAAAGACGGAAGCGAAGTGAGCGGCCAGTGCGGACGCGCGATCGGAACTGGAAGTTAGCAGGTGTCCGTCCGCGTCTTCCAGACATGACACGTAACCTTCCGGGTTCAAACGGCGTTTCACGTAAGCAAAGATCTTCTTTGGGGCCATCCTCGCGTCAGTTGCAAGCTTTTCTTCGAACTTCCGGCGCTTTATCAATTTCACTTTGTTGCAAATATTTCGCTGTCTTTTATATGCTTCGTAATCAGTGGCGGAGCCAGAGAGGCGAAATGCGTCCCACATTCTTCGCCGTAACCGAGCCAGCCTACCATATTCCTTGTCGAAGCAGTGTAGTTTGATTGGTCCGACTTCCTGAAATTTCAACGGCACAAACTGAGAACAAAGCGAAGCCAATCCTTCCTTTATTACTGTCCAACCGCCCTTCACAGATGTAACATGCGGTAGAGACCAGTCCTTTTGGCTCGGTGCTCGATTTAATCCATCGAAATCAGTTTTCCAGTAGTTGTAAGCTGGTTCCTCCGGAGATACACTCGGCAAGTTCAGTTCCATAGTGGCTATCAGCACGGAATGGTGGCCTTTAGCTAGGGGCTCCTGTATTCGTATGTCACGCAACCGCTGTTCGCAGTTCGTCACTAGCAAATCGAGGCACGCTGTGTTCGAAAGCGATGTCGTGCGCGTAGTTTGGCATGTGTTGCGATGCCACAGTTTCAAGCAACAAATCAACAAACTTTGATTCGACTTCAGAATACCCGGGTATGAGTTTGATTTCAGGCCACTGAATGTGGGGACAATTGAAGTCACCCACGAGTAGAAAACATGGACGACTCATATTGTTCCGAAGATGCGGTAGCTAATCTAAAGAGCGGTTCAGAGGGCTACGATAGAATGCACCTGCCGCGCCTGAGGTTGATGGAGCACCAAACCTGTTCACACAGTCCATCTCCACTTCGGTACATGCTTACAAGCCTCCCACGCAGGGAGGACCGTATATAAAGACACGACCACGAGGATTTGATATTCTACCGCAGCGAAAGCAAGAGTAGCCACAGAGATCGACTTCCTCTGCCATCACCTCAGAAGTTAGCCATGTCTCCGCCGGTCCTACGACGTCTGGTTGCTCAGAGGCAAAGAAGTGACACAGCTCATCCCGTTCGTTCATAAGGCTACAAATGTTTGTAAATGCAGCACGGAGGTCCTGAGAGGCACCGCGGGACGTGCCTGGAGGTTGATCAACCGACTGATACGGGTTCGTGCACCCTTCTTGATCACTCGAAGATTTACGATGTGTAGATCAGTTTTGCCTTCTTCTGTACGGCGTCTAAGCTTAAGGACCGCAGTCTTCAAGCGGTCTCTCTCTTCGGGTTCCAAGTCTCGGCGGATGCGAACCCTGGTGCCTTTAAGCCTGGAGACACGAGACAGAATGAGTTGTGGCGTGTTGTGGTCAGCAAAGGTGATTCTTCAAGGTCGACATGATTGGTTAGTAAGCTGACCAAGTCGGACTACTTGTTTAATCGGTACGCTGCCTTCATTCACATCCAACAGTTTATCAAAGAGCCCTTGAAATAACTCAACATCGTGATCAAAACGTTTCTGAGGGTTTTCATCTTTCGACTCTGGTTCATGGAACACCATGAGATTATAACGCCTCAGAGAGATCGGTGACGAACTTGAGACAGCAGGAGTGGAGGGCTTGTCGTTTTGGACGGTCGTCTATCATTAGGGGGAGGCTGAAAGTTGTTGCGTGAACTTTTGCGTTTTTGAATGATCCATTTATCTTCAGTGTTCAGAGGTTCACAGGTATGCGCTGAAAGATTAGGGGGCTCCGACTCTGAGTCGTCAATCTGCGGGGAACATTGGTTGTGAGAATCGGTAGGGGTAAAAGACGCTGGCAGTGGTGTAGATCGCGGAGTTGCAGGGGAAGGAGAGTTCACTGAGGTATTCTCACGAGCGCGTTTGACCCCACGAGCTGAATGAGGTGGTTTCGTCTGGGAGATGGCTTTTCCCGGAGCCGGTAGTGGTCTCCGTGCATTTTGTTGTAGTAAACAGCGGCATTTATCACACACAACTTGGAAAAATCTATGTCGGATGTCAACAGATTTTCGGAAAACTTCCATGGATAGGCCGATACACGAAATATGAAACAGAACATCACAGCTGAAACAACGAAGTGCATGAGCCTTTTGTCCGACAACTTTCGAACATGGGCCACAAGTAGATTGGCACGGGGTCAGACGTTGGAGTAACTCCAAGATGGCGGATACAGACGGTAATTTAATTTATCAACGAGTTCCCCGAAATAAGTGGGAGAAAGCTCTCCAAATTTTCACAACTTGAAGACTACACCAAAAAGATACATTTTGGTACACAATTCACACATATGAAACACAAATAACACAGTAATCCAGAAGCGGAAGTAGAATCCAGTAGCAACGCTTAAAATTCGCGGCGTTCGTGGGTACAGCGCCAGTACTTCTTGCAGTAGTTCTTAATCTGCGCTGGTCAGTGCGCCATAAATTTCTACACAGTGTCCCCTGATCGTGGATTGTGAGGCGTCGAGTCCACAAAAAGGAGACTGTACAGTGATCACTATTCCCAAGAGGTTGAAGGATCATTAGATCTGTGACATTAGATGGTGCCGAAGTGAGAACCAGGTCGAGAATTTTGGTATCTGACCAGGGACTCTCCGCGTTAGTGTCAAGACATGCTGTGTCAGGTTGCACTCGTGAACGGTATCGAGGAGCTCAACTTCAAAGGAGTCAGGTGACAGATCACTGTGGAGAAGGTCCCACATTATGTCGGGGGCGTTAAAGTCACCCATAAGGAGACAGTTTGTTCCTCTGCTGTGGGTTTGCACGGAACGTAATAGGTGTGAGCCAGGTGCTGCAGGGGCTCTGTAGACCACGCCGATAATCAGAGATTGTTATCCGTCATGAATTCGACACCAGAGCATTTCGAACATATCGTCCTTTTCACAATCGGGTTAGACAATGTGGGCTTTGAGGTGGTTCTTTGTGTAGAGGATTATTCCGGCTCCAAACCTCCCACCAAGGCGATCGCATCGAAGTAGCTGATATCCTGAAACATGAACCTCCGAGTCGGATATATCGGATGACAGCCAGGTTTCGGAGAACGTCATTAGGTCCGGTTGCTGTTCAGAGATAAGGAGTGGAATCTCATCTAGATTTTTTCTGAAACTGCGCATATTCGCGAGTAATAGCGTAGTCCGTTCTTTATGTTTGAGGTCCTTGAAGAAGGAGAATTGGCCTCCATCAAGCTCTCTGAGTTCTTTTGACAGCGCGAAAATCCACTATGTGTAGATCTGTTTCTTCATTTGCGCGTCGTGTTTGCAGCTCGCAGACAGCTTGCCTCATTCGGACTCGGTCCTCCGGGGAGAGGTCTTTCAGAACGTAAAAGTTTTCTCCCTTGAGGTGCGGGGTCCGTGTCAGGATGCGTTGGCAATCTTCTTCATCCTGACAGACAATTTTCAGTGGACGAAGCTTGACTGAGTCCTCTTGTTTTCTGCCAAGGCGAAAAGCAGAGATTAGGTTTATTCCTTGCTCGCGCCCATCAAACAACATAGAGACCATTTGTTTGAGGAAAGCTTGGTCGTCGAGAATCCTTTCAGCTGGAGTCTCTTTTTGCATTCTGAAACGTTCGTGATTATCAGGCATCGGTTGCGAGCAGGTGGCTTGTCTCGTTCGGGCGATGCTGGCTTTGGTGGGCATTTCTTTTCTCTGACAACTTCCTCAAGCTGCGTTACTCTATTTAATACAAGCTTTAGTTCCATGTTTTTGGTGTTTGATTTTATCTTGGGTCGTGAGATCTTCTACGACGCATTGTTCTCAGCTATGGTTGTCCTCGTTTTTGCTGAGATGCTAGCGCTCGCGACTGCAGCATGGGACTTGGGCTTATGCAGCAGCCCATTCCCGTTCTCAGTGGGCAATGGTGTCATGTCCAACGTGGTGGAGGACGCCCGGCTTCTTTCCCCTTTCGGTGTAGAATACCAAGACGAGGGAAGACACACTGAGGAGATAGGTGTCTCGCTGTCCGAGTTAGAGACGGCTTGCGCGGATGCAGTATGTACGTTGAAAGGGTTCGTCAGAAGTTGCTTGTCGCTGACCAATGTTAGACAGGAGTCGCAGTGAAAGTTGACGCCTTTAGAGGTAGTGCGCTGAAGACATTGGTAAAGAACGTTATCAATGTTACAGCAGACTACATGCATCCATCTGTCGCACAGTGCGCATTGGACAGCCTTTGAACGTGAGGTGACACTCATCCCGCGTTCCACGCACTTGGATGGCATATCTACGAAAAGAAATGTGGACTATAGTCAAATTTCGTCAAAAGTGTCTATTCAAACGCTTTTCTTCACGAGAATTTCACCTAAGAGACGCGAAAGTATAGCACGTCAGAAAGAAGCGTTACCGCGTAGTACTCACATAGGTCAGGTTTTAATGCATTAATTGAAGCTAAATGCACCAGCGAAGCTGGTGTAATGGTTATCATGGCTGCCTTGCAAGCAGTCGATCCGGGTTGGGAGCCATACTGTAACATCCACTGTGAACGTTGAATAACGCGTAGCCAAAGATCCCGAAATCAAAACAAGATGGATCACAATTACTACGCGTTATTCAACGTTCACGGTGGACGTTACATTATTCAATTGTTCAGTATCCCTGTATATGCAAGTTGACAACACGGTGTCAGTAAACAATAGGGAACGATAGGGAACAAGTTGTCTACGCCGGACAATCCAAGGAATAAGTCACCACACCTAAGTGCTACGAGTATTAAGACCAATGGTGTTGACCAATCAAAGGATAGTCCAATCACAGGGTGAGAGTTTAATGGCACGCATAAACATGGTGTTTGGACAAGCGACCAGTAAATGGGGGAGGGGTGCGACACATGCTCCGGGCCAAACGTATCATGTTCGGCGAATAGTAGGGTTGTAGATCCAAAGTCTTGGGTAGACGCACACACACGGAACCAGTGCCGGAATTAGCATGCACAAACAGACACACCTACAACGCTAATAATGAGAATGTAAGGAGGCGCACATGAAACGCTGGTCGATTTCTATCAACAACCGGCTACGGTCTGTAGACTAGACCAAGAAGCGAAGAGTAGAAGAATTTCATGGGTAAATAAGCGCGTTACACTGACCTTTGTTAATAAATAAATGGTTGGTAGGCATTATAAGTGATATTATTTGACCATAACCCCAGTGGTTTAAATGCGTCAGTAGGTCTTTTTTATTCGCGCAGTTTCGGTTTTGTAACCTTGGTTGCTGACATCGCTTGGTTTTGCGCTGTTGTGTAGCTCCCATAATACTGCGTTTCCTCAGACACACCTATCAGGTTTTCCGGTTATAGCTTGTTTGATACGTGTGTATTCATTTTCAACAGGCCACGAGGAAAAAGTTATCAATTAACTCCACAGTTTCCGTCTCGTAGCACCATTTACCTTGCAGTAAAAAGAATGACATCAGGATTTAGCTACGAAGAAGTGCTTCTGTTGTCAGCGGCTAAACGGCAGAAGGGTAAGAAGATTTTTCACATATATTTAACATAATTGCTTACACAGTTCAGCCATCTGATAATATTACAGACTGCTGTAAAGGTGACAGGGACTCCGATGAATTGGTTCATAACTTGAGAAAACTGATTGCAAACTCTCAGGTATCAGCGCCTTGTGTTCGTCCAGTGTTAGGACTTGTGTAACCGTGAATGACATTTTTGCCAAAGGATTAGCGAAAGCTGATGCGAACCCCATGAAACTCCCGCATACGAGTTGTTGCACCGGGCACTTACGGTCACATTAGTCTGCTGTGAGGTTTACAGCATGCTCTGCTCTTTCGCTCGCGGATGATGACACTGTTGACTATCAGTAGCATCTGGACGGATTTAAACCTTTTAATGCATCCGAGATGCAAATATGGCCGATTTTGTGACTTGTCATAAAGCCATTTATTGTTGGTGTTTATGTTGGGACCTCAAAACCGAGCGACGTGGACGTCATTTGTACGACACAATTTATGAGGTCCGTTCTTTTCAATGCGAAGGATTATTGCAAACATTTATACACTCTATTGACTTCTTTTATTTTCAGCACTGATGGCTTTTCAAGGTAAGGCGTTGTCAAACTACTTGACCCCGACGATTTAATAACTATTGTCAGTAATACCTGGCTTAGATAAGAAGGTGCGTAAGCACAAACACCTTCCGTGCCCGGTAGCACTACTATGCAGCGATGAAACTTTACGCTGTTCCCGATGTCGATGTGGCCAGCATTGCAGTTTCCATCATCGTTAGCACTAGTAAGTCTTTTTGTTATGTTAACCCACCTCCTAATTTAGCTTTCAGCGTGCCCGAGAAACGGAACGTTAATCAGAGAGCGGCATGCTTCCATCCACAGACGATACCATTCCGATGGGCCTTCCAACTAAGCGTTCATTGTGAGTATGGTGTTCTTTTATTTCCCCTTAGACGCCGGCCCGTCCGTTCTAACTCCGATGATGAAGGTGCGGCGCGTCCCACCGAACCCAAACTGCCTGCAGCAGCAACATACACACGTGCCCCTATTTCTGTCTTCAGTGGCATTAGTCTACCACTTCCGGGGGCCATCAACAAGCAACAGTAAGTATCGCGTTCATACTGCCCCTATTACACAGTAATCGCGCCCGCTGTTATTGCTGACGTTGCACCATGCAATCTGGAGGTGCTGCAGGGACTGTAGGCCATTAGAGGTAAGACTTCATAGATGCATTGCATTGCACTCAGCTTTGGTTTTAGATGAGTTATGCCTCATTCGATCAGAACTGGTCGGCCATCACCGCATGTCCGAAACAATGTTGCAGATGCTGCAACAACAGTCCCAAAACCTTGCACCGGGACTTTTTTTGCCATTCATCTCTCTCAGTGAGCTTAAGAGATAAGATGAACGGCTGAAGGACCCAGATTTCAAAAACAGAGTCGTAAGTTTGTCTTATTAGTAAAAGACTTTCAGGTCAACCATTTGTGTGTTGTGAACGGTGATAACGTGCAAACCGTCGTCCGGGGTACCATGGGGCGGCTACTGATAAGGTCAGTCGCCGCGGAGATAAATTGCTACGGCGCAGTAGGTTTGTTTGCATTGAGGCGAACAAATATGAACAGTCTTGTACAAGGTAGGTTGACATACAGTAATCAATAAAAACCACAAAGTCATCATTCGGCAACGAATGGGTGATGCAGAATCGGATGCTTACATTACACTCCACATCAAAACACGGTTGCATTCTGCGCAACACTAGGGACCGTCTGTTGAGCAAAGTAAACTATGCAGTGCGAAGGAGGTGAGTCCCCTGCTTTATTATGAACACCTTTAGCCTACGTTGGTGATCGCGGTAGCGGATTAAACATCTTGACAATGCCGCTTTCTGCTACTAACGCTTTGTACTACACGCCTTCATGTACATGAAGGATTCCTATAGCCCAGCCTTCATTTTCGTTCGTAGTGTGATGTTCTCAGCTGCGCGGCAAGCTCCATTTCCGTTTCTGACCAACAGCTTGAAGCGCCGGCTAGATGGGTTCTCACGTCCAGCACCTACGGCAATAGGTACTAGGTGAACATTAGATCCGAACCCTTCATATATTCGTTAGGTGCTAAGTGCATAGTAGTGAAATGTCCGTATTCGTATACCCATGGTAGGCAATGAGGGTATCTGGACCTACCGTATTTTCACACATAATAGTGAATTTCTATTAGTCAACGCTAGCATCACTTTCATTGGCCCGCAGTAAACTGGACAAAATCCCTTTTTAGCCGTCTCACGGTAGTGGTTCCTGTCCATTTTAGCCTAAGGCACTCATAGGAACGTTTAGGAGGCTAAACTGGACAGGCTCTGGACATGTGCTACCATGGTATTCTTAAATATTTGTGCAGCTTTTTCCTTATACTTCGCGCACGTGCCCCGCACTGCGTACACAACCCCATCGGACTAGTTCCTCATCAACATGCTCCACATTCGTGATTGGCTTCTTATGTATGCATCTCGCCTTCTATGGACATAGCTTTCGGACAACCTTTGGGCCAAATGGGCCCACACTACTGACTTTATCTGTACCACTCCCACCCTTGGTGCTGCTACCCATGCTATCAGGTACAATGGTGCAATTTGCTGATCATGCCCAAAAGGCGCGCCTCGCTTTGTTGTGAATTTGTATTTATTTATTTATAAGATGCATTATTGCAACACCAGGCCAGTAATCCTTATCAACCCAATTATATAATGCGAACTACTCCCCCGCCGATACCAAGCAAGTCGTCATGAGGTCAATGGCAGGCCACTCATCTTTCTTCACCTTACCACGTCCGCCCCTCTCCCATCATCAGGTCTAGCAGGAAAAAACATTAAAGTCCCAGGCCTCACCACTTCGGATGGATTCTCGACTTTCCTCGCAGCCTGCAGTTCATCAATATATGGTTTCTTACACCTGACTTACTTGACTGGATTCCCGACACCTACCCCTCTACAATATTATCAACCGCGTGCGTTCGGCAAGCTATCGGCTCTGCCTTTCTGCACTCGTCAAATAGCTTATATACGGCGCACTTATCACCAAGATGTTGGCTAGTCTAACAAACGTTTGTGATTAGTCCGGTTTGTCGAGTTTAATCCCTTCCAAATGTTCGATAGACGGCAGTGTCCCGGAAGGTTGTGGGTTTTCGACCAGCAAGCGTTCTACCTGTAAAATGCAACCAACACCAGTGTAAAACTCCATGGCATGGTGCTTATGACCCATCACCAAATAAAGTCGCAGCCCTTGCTTACTCGGACAATGTTATCTTAGGTGCATAGACGTCAAACTATTCTTTTGACCATGAAGCAAACACAGTCAAGAGAGCATCAAGGTCTTTACAAACACACGCAACACACCTAAATTCCTACCCGCAGGCATTTATGGGTCCAAATTTATGCAAAATGTTATACGGTTGCACGCTACTTGTTAAGTTGTTTTCCCACTGCAGGATCCTAACTGTAACTTGGTGCCCCCGTTAGACTAAAGGAAACAACTTAGTTAAATCCTGCAAACCCCAAACCTAACTTTAACACGTCGCTTAACAGACAGCACCAGTAGCAAATGTTGCCACGCCTTTATCACGCACTCGCAAATGCTTAACTGTGCAAAACAATCGCCATCCCCTAACTCCTCCTTGAATCGCTTCTCGCCCGCACAAGCGCACTCTGCACAAAAATATTTCACGTTTGTCTAAAGCAAGCCTTCCATCAGCAACATCCACAGTAATACTGCTTCACAAAATTCACCCAACGGTCGGAGCCTGCGGGCACTACATCATACTCAGCTCAACAATGCGCAATCAAGCAGACATTAAAAGCCTCATACGGCCAGCTTACACTTCTCCTGCCCATATGTGGTTCCTATTACTCCATTCTGTCAAATCTGCCTGATGCCTGAATCCCATCTACTAATTCCTGGCTACAGAATATTTAGTAATATCCGTACCAATATCCGTGGTGGAGCTTGTCCCATGTATGTCCATGCAAACACTGCTGCTTCTTACTGTGCTATTCTTATTATTAGAAAGTCTGAAGTTTTCATTTGCACCTATTAAGAAGCTGGCTCCATGGACTTGTTTTGCTCACTCAATATGTCTATAAGAGCAGCATTCAACTAACTTACGAATGGAGGAAGAAGTTGAGCATGCTACCCATGTGCATAAACTTCCTGTCAGGCCTAAGTTTACAGGCGGCGGTTTCAACCTCCCGAAAGTCCAATGGCACAACCGGACTGCGCCTGGCCTTTACCCATCCTACCTGAACATGGCCATAGCAAACGGTGGGTTCACTATGTAATCGCTCCTACCAGGCGGTCTACCAATCTAGACCACTAAGTTGCATACGGCTTCCCCCTTGCGTTTGCTAGTGTGCAGCACAGCATCCCATGTTTTGACAATATAGTGGTACAGCTGCCGTTCAGACTATCTAACCAAAGGATCCATATTACCAGACGACATCTCAGCCATTTCTCTGGCATCCGATTACTGAAATTTTTACAATATGCTTCTCATAAGTCTCTGGCTCGGCCTAGGGAATTCAGTAAACCTTTTACGTGTTGGGACAACATGTTTCATACGCGGCGACTTATCGGTCAACCCACATTCTGGTCACAAATTCCAGTATATTCTATGCCATTTTGCTTCAGTTTACTCCTTCATCGGTTAAAACGCTTGTTAGTTCCAGCTTCCACACAGGGCAACTGATGCTTATGCTAAGCCAGTTAAGACAGGTTTTTCCCGCATGCAAAGAATATCGGGCCTCGTAATTGTGGGCAAAATAACCGGTCTTCCATATAAGGTATTTCGGTCCATCCACTGATTTTGCCCACCACAAATTCGCCAAGCTTTATTCATATATCACCTGGGTCGCAGTTTGCGCACATGCTCGAACTTGGAATAATCCGCCCTTCCGATAGCCCTTGGTCCTCGCACCTGCAGATGGTTCCCAAGAAATCTGGTTACTGGCGCCCTTGCGGTGATTACCGCGCACTCTATCGCCCAACCGTCCCAGATAGGTATCCCATCCCACACATGCATGACCTTACTTCATGTCTCACAGGTAAGACAACCTCCAGCAAGATCGATCTGGTTCGTGCCTATTACCAGATACCTGTGGAAGACAATGACATTCGTAAAGCAGCCGTCATCACCCCTTTCGGTTTGTTTGAATTTTCAAGAATGCCATTTGGACTGTGGAACGCCGCACAAACCTTCCAACGCTTCATCCACGATGGGACTCGTGGCCTAGACTTCTCCTATTCCTACCTCGATAATATTTTAGTCGCCCGTTCATCGGAACAAGAACACCTCGAGCATCTTCCAACTTTGTTCCAGCGTTTGACCCAACACGGTGTCACAGTCAACCAGACTAAGCGCGAACTCGGCAAATCAACGGTAGAATTCCTAGGCCACGTCCATCTCAACGTCTGGTATCGAAGTCCTTCCTGATAAGATCCAGCTAATCAAGGACTTCCCAGCCCCAACTTCGTTCAAGCACCTCCGTCGATTTTGTGGTTTGCTCAACTACTATCGACGCTTCATTCCGCCCTGCGCTCAGCTCAAGCAGCCTCTGACCGACCTACTCAGAGGAAATGAACGTAAGTTCGCTTTCCTCGACACAGCACAGACAGCCTTCGCCGAGCTCAAGGATGCTATCTTCAACATAGCCCTCCTCGCTCATTCCGAATCGACTGCGCCTCTTTCTATTACGACTGATGCCTCAGACATCGCGGTAGGAGCCGTCCTTTAACAACACATTGGTGGGCAATGGCAACCCTTTGGGTTCTTCTCCAGGCGTCTGCAGCCAGCGGAATCCCGCTACAGCACGTTTGGCACAGAACTGCTGGCAATTTACCTAGCGATACGTCACTTCCGGCACACATTCGAAGGCCGCGCTTTCACGGTCTACATTGACCACAAGCCCTTCATCTTTGCCTTCAACTCTGCTTGCGACAAATACTCACCACGGGAAACAAGACACCTAGACATTGTCACGCAGTTCACTGCTGACATACGTTATGTCTCAGGTGTCGACAATCCCGTCGCCGACGCTCTCTCACGCATCAATCTCACTCTGCAGTCTTTGCCTACCGTCGACCTTGTCGCCATGGCATCGGCTCAGGCTCAAGACGAAGACATACAAAGAACTCTGCAGTCCACTTCGCTGCATGTGCAACATGTTTCTCTCCAAACCACGAAAGGTACCATTCTCTGTGACATTTCCACATGTAGTCCTAGACCCCTTGTGCCCGTCTCCTTCAGGCGCACAGGCTTTTTACGCACTCCACTCACTATCACATCCTGGTATCTGTGCATCTTTGAAATTGGGCACCGAACGTTTCGTCTGACCATGCGCAAACAAAGATGTTCGTACCTGGGCTCGCGCCTGCCTTCAATGCCAGCGCTCTAAAGTACATCGTCACACCCGCAGTCCTCTTGGTTCATTTCCTGTCCCGGACTCTCGGTTCTCGCATGTACACCTAGACCTGGTAGGTCCATTGCCTCCTTCACAAGGATTCGTATACATACTTACATGTGTCGACCGCTTCACTAGATGGCCAGAAGCTATTCCCTTAAGAGACTGCACAGCTGAGACTGTTATCCGGGCCTTCTTAGATCGATGGGTCTCGCACTACGGATGCCCATCCACCATCACAACAAACCGAGGAACGCCTTTCGAATCTTCACAATTCGATGCGTTCTGCAACTTCTTAGGCCGTCGTCGCCTTCATACCACAGAGTATCACCCAGCAGCCAACGAGTTAGTTGAAACGCTTCCATAGGCAGCTTAAAGCCACGCTCTGCGCCTCCTCTGACCCTAGTTGGAGCGAAAAGGTTTCGCTCGTATTCTTAGGCATTCGCAGCAGCATCAAAGCTGACTTGCAATGTGCACCAGCAGAACTGGTTTACGGCACGACGCTCAAGTTACCAGGAGAATTTGTTTCTGTTGTGTCGCCGCTGATGCCTTCACCCCACGACCGCAAGAACAAGTCCAAAGGCAAGCCAGAAGGAGACTTGTATACGTGAAATCACAGTTGCTTATATAGTTTGCAGACAAAATGAAGGGAAGCTACTAAAGAACACTTGAGCCAACCAACTGAAGGAATACCGTAAAATGCAACGGCGAATAAGCAACCATGTATGTAAGAGCGAATCGCGTAGGTCCCTAAAAATAGCATCATTGGACTCCAAGCTTAAAGCGAACGACCCTTTACAGTGACGGGCAGTGGCCAATCAGAATGCCGAAATGAAACGCTTAAACAAAAGTCACGAAACAAACGTGAATAAGGAATGCAGACCCAAAAGTTGAAAACTAGTACAATAATTGTGTGACACTAAATATTCCTTTAACATAACTAAGTAGAACAGCGATGAGCAGAAAAACCCAATAGAATATGCTCTTGCAAACAGCGCTGCTGAGAAGGGCATGGCGATGAGCATCCATTAACAATGACGCGGATGTACCAATCGGGCGAACCCAGTAGAGTGTTTAAACAACAGTCAAGAATAGAAAATAGAAAGAGTAAAGAATAGCTATCAAGCTCGGTCACCATAAATGAATGTCTAATAGCCGTTCTCCTAATAGTTTCAACTCCCGCATCGTCAAGTATGCCTCCGCCTAACTTTGCGTCCTCCGTAGCTCAACGCATGCGTTCACTACGCCCGACCCCGCCCCGTGAACAGACTAGAGATATGCAAATGCACAGCGGACTCTCTACCTGCACTCACGTCTTCCTCCGCACCGACGCAGTACGACGCCCTCTCCAGCCTCCCTACACTGGCCCTTTCAGAGTTCTGAACGGACTGCGAAACACTTTACTTTAGACCAGAATGGTCACTCAACAACGGTGTCCATCGACCGCCTCAAACTGGCTTTCTTTGGCTAGACGCTTGCAACCCCTCCTGATGCTCTCGCACAAGCACCCGCAACTGCGGTGATTTCCAGAGCACTGGATAGCCCGGAACCCTCCCTACCCCTTGACCCGCAACTTATCCCACCTCAACCCCAGGCAACCGACCGACGCGGTAGACAGTTCAAACGTCCGATCCTGTTTTTCAGATTTTTTAAACGTTTGATATTTCCATTAACACGCCATTTTCGTCTTTGGTAGTTATTGTGTGTCTTGTTCACAACCGTTTTGCAAAATCGACGAAAAACCCAAAACGTTTTATGAACATAAAAAGGGTATTTGCTTTTATCATGCATGCCATGTTTCATCTCTGGTGTCAAGCCACTTCCCCGAGCCTTGCCCACCCCCTCTGCTTTCTATGTTCCAGAAACTCAAACACCGGAACTGCCCAGGCAACCCTAGCGTTACTCGCCAACCGGCTCACCGCAACCCTCGAGTGACTCGCCAGCCGGCTCAACCCTACCTCCGAGTGACTCGCCAGCCATCACAAAGCCTCCGTCCTCACCCAAGCAACAGACAGTCGCCCTCGACCGCAGATACCCACGAAGGCACTGGTCCCCAAACGCCGCCCAGGCATTGCTGACGAGGAAGCCGGATTTCTTCGTGGGACGAGGACCGTGGACTAAAGTGTGGTGGGGGGAGTGACACCTCCAAAGCGCACCGTCGGGTCTGCAGCAAAGGGAAGGTCCTGTACGCCTTTTTTCTGGACTAGCCAGTTTTCTTTGCAGTCTGACCAGCCCTCCCCGACGGCCCACCGATGATGCACTCTGGTCCACACCATCGTCATAAAGAATAACTAACAAAAGCCTGGACCCAGCGAACTCGGCTACACCCCACTTTGGAAGCCCTTACTCAAGCCCCTACCAATATTCGCATCCACCCTCACCTTCCATTTTCCCCCACTAACACGTCTATCGAAGGTTTCTTTCCTTCAGCCTTCTAGGGGGAGGCCCTTGTAGTGCTCCGGAAAACAAGCTCTTGCAGTATTTTGTAACTTTGGATTTTACAGTTGTTTTAACTTTCGAAACGTCCACTTGTTTTTCTGACTGCACTTCCGTTGTCATAAATCCGTTTTGGTCAGTACCTTGCTGCGCGTTTCGCGCTCTCTCTGATTCGCTTTCTCTTCTTGTAGCCTGCACCATATACCTTGGGTTCATTCGCCTCCGACTTCCGTCGTATTTGACACATCTTACGTGTCATCGCTTACCGAATAGTTTCCCAGGCCCCACCCAACACTCTACACCCATGTGACCTGTTGAGACACTTTGGGTTATGCCAAATTCAAGTATTGGATGTATGTTGATTTATTACGATTTGCCTCATACGGGGAGGAGTTCCTCACTGCATCGCATTATCGGAGTATTGGGTCCCATTTTTCCGGCAAGCTCCATATTATTGCCGCTTACTTAATTGCCGGTTTTTGTAAGAGCCCATGTATCATCGATGGATAAACTAATTGTTTAGTTTTCATAACCCTAGTTTTGCACATAAGCTTGATCTCTATCCATGCTGCAACTGTTAGTGTTTCAGGAGTTACAAACCGTTTAAACATTTTCATTGAATTAAGAATTTAATGCTGTATTTATGTACTTGTGCATGCTGCTCTGTTTGTTGAAGAAGCCCATTATCGATTTGACGGCGTGTCGCATTTCCATAAGTTATTCCTATGCAGATTTACAGCGTTTTTACGCGCAAACAGCTGTGAATTTGGCAGTACACTTTTGTTATGCTTACTGTGTTATAGATTGCGAATATTTCATTTTAACCAGGTGCATTTAAGTGTTGACTACCCGAACATCCTGCACCTCTTGATGCATTTCTCTTTATTTTCTCTTGTCATTTAGATATAATATGTTTTGAAATTGGTACCGTTTAGCTCATAACTGGGAACTGAACATTTTTAACTTATTCGCTGCGCGTCTATCTTGTGTTATGTATCAGATGCATTGATAAACGGCCAACAGGATTTTAGCGCGTGAGCGCGCATATGAAAACATTTTATCAAGTTTTCGAAATACTTGCCTTGACAAAATTAGTGCCCCATACGAAAACATGTAAACTGTTGCAGAGTATTATAATGTGCGGTGAAATCCTAGAGAGAGCCGCGGATGCGTGAACGTGACTTAAAATACGTCTGCAACATTCCAACAAGCAAAACACCTAAGATTATAATACATAAGAAATTAAAATCTTAGCATATATTAGAACAGTTTACACGGTTAAACTTGATAACCTCTGGATAACTACAAGCGCGTCCCGTTGGGCAACACTTGCCACAACGGTTCCTGAATGACTGAGAGTAAGTTTGATTACCGTTTGTGTGACCAGATTGCAATGCACCTTCTCTACGTGGACCGTGATTCCTGATGAAGTGAAACTTGGCCAAATAGATCACCGGTAACGCAGCGGGTGAAGCAAGTACATAGTGGGTAGTTCATGTTTGTACACAACGCGTTTCATTTTGAAGATCCATTTCTGTTTTCGGGCCAACTGCGTCCAATATATTAATGTTTCATCAATTAAAGCACAATAGATCGAACTGGCGGAACTTCGCAATAATACAAATAACGGTTCCCACTGAGATGGCTTATCGCAGTCCATTTACACAGAGTGCCATAGAATTACCCTGCGTACCCAAGATTAACGGTTGTGCCAATAGTTCTTCGTCGTGACCAAGTGTCTAGGTGTTACAAAACGAAACTATTGTTCCAGAGGTTCCAGGTTTGTAGCATGGTATCTCTGCCAGATAAGATGAAACAACGTAGAACCCGGTTGTAGAGTGTTATGTTTTCATTGGGGCAGATCGCATTATACATCAACTGCGGAACTGGTAGTAAACTTTCAACAGAAATTCAAAAAAGTAATCGGTTTACTGGCCAATAATATCGAATTGGAAAAGAAACCCTAAGGCCACATAGTTGTTCCAGTAGCTACATATTATCCGTCAACAGGAAAAGAAGATATATTGAAAGAATATCACTGGTGGACGGACCAATGCGCAGTGGGTGCGGTACGAAAATGTTGTGATTACCGCTACCCGTGATATTTTGGTCCTTCCAAAATAATAACAATAATGAACAATTGGATTCAATGTTGTTAATTTTCGGGTCACAACTCACTAGTTTGCAACGGCAATGTTGGCAATGCTGATTTTTAGATATTTTTGCAACCTACACTACTGAATTTGCATCGGTAATCTGTTGTTGATGGGCAAAATATTTCCAATAGATAGTTGCTTGATAACTATTCGCATTTAGTAGAATCAGGCCCCAGGGATGTTGAATGCTGAATACTGTATTGTGGGAGGAAGTAAAAATTCTATTTTTTACAACACCATCGAAATATGAACAGACGCGTTAGAAAGGGATGTCTATGTACTGTTAATAACAAAGGTCGCTTATCAGGAATTCAGTGATGTTGTGAAAATAACAGAGTGCATTAGGACTCGCAAATATAGATAGCATTACCAGTGGGTACTCGTTCTCATAATTTTAACCTGGAGCAGTGTACATCCGAAAATGCTTTAAACCGCTGAACTATCTTCCACGGTATTTACCGGCAAACTGTTCCAAGCACTGACCACCAGCTGTTCAATGCACTGAGGATGGGGAACTCCCGTTAGATCTGGAACCGCATGCTTGTAATGGTCTCTGTGTGTGTATCGGAGTATATCCGCAATTGGAGCAATGGCAAAAACATGGCGTTGTCACCTTGGCGTACAATGCGGTAGATTATGATCAGTTCGACTGGCTCCCGACCGTAGTCTATGGTGTACAGTCCCAGCATTTGGCGCCTGTCTTCGTACCGTAAGCCCCGCAAAATAGAAATGAGCCTGGTAGTAACATCTTAGACTCGTTCCGTATTCCGCGCATTACCTCGAGCGTTCGGACACTAGGCGCGCCGGCCTGATCATGCATCGCTCTGATGAGGTAGAGGAATTGGCGATTGGCGATCACTTCAGACTTTATGCGGAAGCTGCGTTTTAGCGCTAAAGGTTTTGCACAATCTGTTTGGGTGTAACTATATTGTGCTTTAAGCCGACCTCAACTCGCCACGGGCGAGAATGTCTAGGAACTTCACTGAAGGTGTGGGAACTACGTTTAGTGCGTCAAGTGTTTACTTTTGGTTGTCACGATTCATGCTTAGACTCGATAATTACGATTAGAATACGCTGACTGGGAGGCAGATTTTTGCTGACTGCATAGACAGGCGGGGTTAAGCCTTGCTTAAGTAGGCAGCAGTAATCGCAGTTAGTTGTCAATCTACACGTCTTCATTTCCTCTGAAAACTACAAGCACAGCAACCGAAGCATTTGGGATAGAGAGTTTAGAAAATACAGGAACAATGTATTCCACAACAAAGTGTCATGTTATATGCTACTTGGCGAAGCAAATCAGTCAGCTAAGTGAGTAAGGACTTACAACTTCCACTTTCATTCCACAAGAAATTTGCGGATCCAGCGGCACAGTGTGCTGCGAACACCGCGTATTCTCAGCTTGTAAGAAGGAGCTTATGTTTTACCTTTCGAAAGCGTTACTGAAATCGATGTATGTTATGTCGACAGTCAATTTCGGATCCACTACTTGTAGTCATTTATGCATCGTTACGAATGGGTCCGAGGTGCATGAAAGACCTGGGAGGAAGCCATGTTGTGCGAGCATCAACAACTCTTTTGTTCGAAACACATATAGCAAAGCTTCTTCACAACCTGTTCAGTGACCTCGTGCAAAATAAGTGTCAAACAAATGGGTCCGTAATTTTCTATCGTGTTGAGGTTTCCACCTTTCGCAAAAGGCCTTACCACTAAGCATTTCTAAACAATCCGAAACAAATATGAACAACGATTTGTTGAACAGGTCCGTCACGTCTAGCGTGATGACTGATAAGGACTTGTGTATGGCTGGGTGCAGCCCACCTAGCCAGCAGACATGGTGTGGTCAAGTTTGACGAGTAATTTACATAACTTTTCTACATACATTCTAGACTGTAGAGTTAAGTAACGGCAGTGCACCTCAAACCTGATACAGCCACCTGGTTATTTGCAAACAAGAAAGCGAAGTGGGACCCAAAGTTGGACGCACTCTCAGTACTCGATGCTAAGTTCTGTCACTCTTTGTTACCTATCGTTGGTTAGTTCTCGGCTTCAGGCGCCGCTTCCTTTGCGCAACCATTCTCTTTGAGCGGTTATTTCAGCCGTGGCAAATACTGTTCGAACTGCTGGCGCTTTCTCTTTTGCTCCTTGTTACAATTGCCTCACTGCAATTTTCACGCTTTAATGTCGCCGCCGCTGTGCCAGTTTACTATATGCCACGTAAATACAATGTGGATTGAAACTCGGATTTCCTTTGCAAGTTAAAATATGCTAAGCAACATAACTGGATCTTCACTTGGTGGTCGACGGAGGCTGATGAACATGTATGAGATTTGCAAAATATCCTACACCTAACTCTCCATCCATTAGATGAAACAAGCTGCGAAACATCAAACCACGAATGTTAATGAGTTGTAGGAGGTAAGACATCAACCGATGCTAATATTACAAAAGCAATGTCCTGACAATAACCATGGCAGGTAGCAGTTGACAATCATTTTTTATTTCTGGCTAACGGGATAAAAGTCGTCCTTATTATTGCTGTGTTTCTAATGCTTATTCAGTCAGTACTTTGCTGTTCTGGGCAATGTTTTCTTTACTATTTAGCGTCTTTAAAATGTTATCCTTAATTATTGTCTCCTACAAATCCCTCTCTCCGGTGAGTTCCGTGCAGCGATACTCCAAGAAGTCTTTTATCATTATTCTATTCCATGAGCCTCCGTATTAGAAATACGATGAGTACAGCTGGTTTAATACAAAATGCTATTCCACATTTCGCGATTCTTTGTTGCGTCAGCACTAACGTCTACTATTTGCGTCATGCACGCTGCTATTGCTTGATAACAACAAAACATTATACGCTCACCAGAAATTTTAAACAAAGGTTGATGCTTACGGGCAAATTAAGAGAAACGCATGTAAGTCACGACAGAGCACTGCATTCACTTCAAAGCATTCCTTAAATGCGAGCATTGGAATATATCAAATTAACGCTTAACTTTAAGCATAAGGTAGAACAACTTTAATCAAGCCGAAGTCAAGAAGGAGCTTCGATGCATTCCGTTTTGAGATATAGGGTGCGATTCAATTACCGAAACACCAAATTAGTTTACTCGTAAAAGGCATTTCAAGGCAAAAAAGAACTTCTGGAAAATGCGGGAAAAATTTAGGCCTATACACTGGCATGCGGATAAATGGTTGGCGCATCCGGTTCCGGATCCTTCTGTCACTGTGACCTCCACGGGGCAACCAAAGGGCTCCAGCGCCTACAGATGGACATTAAATGGCTTGCGTTGCACCACCCACAGTCCTATCAAAGCACCCCTTATCCAGTGTAAACCTGAAGGGAGGCGTGCGGATGAAGGCAACGTTTCATTACCGGATCCGGCCCACACTCCTTACAGGCAAACACAAACACGCTGTATTTGGGAATGAAGCACACACACAAGGTGGTGGCTGGACCGCAGTTCGCTCCATACTGGATAAAACTTTCCTTTGAGCCTCTCTTTGAGCCCGGCCAAGCGAAGGGTGTACGGCGTCACCCTCAGTAACGATTTACAGTCTCCTGGAGCCAGTAGTCGAGGTGGAGGGGGTTGAGTGGTCGATAACTTGTCAACATGCACATGAAGCCCGGTCACAACTGGGGTGTCATAAAACAGCCAATCATTTGAAAGGCTAATAACAAATAATATGTGTCGAATAAAGCATGCGAGAAGGATGACACAAGGCTACGCTACATGAGCATATGTGCTAAATTGTCTAACAGCAAATCTGCGATAAGTTCAAGATGTCATAACATACATTGTTTAAATACTACAAACGCGAATATGTTGACAAAGTTAAACACAAACAGGTTAAGCGACGTGTGAAAGTTAATAGAAGTTTATTCAGGTTGAGGATAAAAGTAAGAAATTAAAATAGCAATTCGACAAAAAAGCGAACCAATCATCCGAAATAACGGAATTCATCAAGCCAGCACGCAGTTGGTAAATCGAGTACGTACCTACCAACGCTATGTCGGTTCTGCTTGCGTTCTCAGAAGCACCATACTTTTCAAGATTGGTCCCGAGTGGCCTCGCTCGTGACCTACTAGTCCTGCCTGACTCAGGCACCCGCGACCGCATTTGCTACTACGTCGAGGTTGATGGTGTACACCTTAACTGCGTCAGTTGCTTGCGCACTTGCCGCTAATTTCCTGAATGTAAGATGGTTTCTTGCTTCTCAGCAATTGGCTGGGTGATCAAATCACCCCATGCAAGCCGATAAACCGCCTAGGATTCCCATGACATGCAATCAAGATTAAAACGTTGAAGGCCCAATTTGATCATGTCCTGCTAAGGAATCTTCAGTTTCCATGCGTGCTTCTTCCCAATCCTCAGCTGACCATATAATAGCTGCTTCGGTATCCTCGTGGAATGCATACGCAACGTATGACCGCACGATCTTAAGTGTCTCAGTAAAAGTATGCAGTCGGCTGCATATAATCCACTTCGGCGCAGCACAAACTCGTTAGCAACTCTGTAGCACCAACCGATGCTCATATTCCTTTGCAAATACTGTTGAAGAATTGGCTCGAGATATCGCAAATCTCGCCTGCACATGGTCCACGCTTCACTGCCGTATAGAAGAACGGACAGCACCATGGATTTGTATACCATCAGTTTCATGCCAAAAGTAAGCTGATGCTTATTGAACACTCGGTACTCAAGGTTCCAAACGACGCCGCTACTTTCGAGAGGCTGATACGCTGCTCACTGTGTATATGCTGGTGGGTTGAAACCACGTCCCAAAGGTAGCAGAAGCGATAGGTGCTTTCTAATACTTCAGCAGCAATGGCAAATTACGACATTATTGCAGATGAACATCCGATGAGGGCTGAAAGAGACAGACAGTTTCATTCTGGTTGATGGTTAGCCAAAATTTGCCTGCTGTCGAATCCAGAGCACTAGTCATGTGCTGCAACTCATCCGCGCTGTGTGCAATCAACGCACATCGTCAGCAACATACGGATAGCTGTCTCACAGAGCAGGGTTCACGCACGGAAAAAAAGTGATGTTCCTCTACCCACCATCAATGCGGTGCTCTACATGAACACCGTAAACACAAGCGCATCAAACGCAGGTGACATCACAGCATTAAGATAAATATTAAACAGGGCAGGAGCTAAGACACAACCAAAAACAACCGCAAACTTATCCGAGATCTCCCCACTCAGCTGTACTCTCTCTTGCATACCACTGTGCAGATATCCAATCAAACACACAAACTTACTCGGACAACCAAAGTTATGCAACACCACCCACAATGCATCGCGGTTCACTATAACAAATTGTTTGGTGAAACTAACAAACAGCGAGTACAACAGCTGGTGTCGTACTCTTCAATTATCTTGCAACTGACGAGCGGTAAATACCAAATCTATAGTGCTGTGACCCGAACAGCTTCCACAGTGCTCTTACGCAACGTTCGTCTGTATAACCTGACTAACGAGGCTATTGAGCAGGAATCGTGCAACCATTTTGCCCACACAACTCAGCAAACTGATATCACGATAATACGTGCAATATAGCTTGATACCTTTACCTTTGTGCATTAGTAGCACAAATGCATCCTTCAGCTCTGAATACTTTTATCTTCAATCCACAAACGTCGCACCAACGGGTGCAGGATATTCACCCACACGCATCCTCCGTGTTTCACTACTTCAGGCGGGAACCCACCGGTACCGGCATACTTGTCGTTTCGCTGATGAGCAGGTGCTCTATACATCCCATCTAGTATTGTGTGCCCCTCAAACTCATATAAGGACGCATAATATTGGCGCGTAGTGGCATTCAAAACGTAAAAACTTGAAACTATGTACGCACATCACTCAAATAAATGGCTACACATGTTGCTGATACGTTTCTTAGAGTTTACAAGAGAACCGGTTAACTAACATTAGCTAGAGCTAGGATAATACCGTGTGCAGGCAAACAAATCTAACTTTCCAACTTGATTGTTGAGCGGAAGAGAGCTGATGCTAAATGCGAGTAAAACGCAAGCAAACGGTTATGTCAACCATTTACTGGATAGTTTTCATATGCACCAGAATAACTTCTAATGATAAAGTCAGACAGCATTCCACTACGCAATCCAATACACCTGTAAATGGGCTTACCTGAATTTACACTCGGTATGACATTTTTTATAAGACCGTGAAAATTACCAGGTGAGCAATACAGCTAATGATGTATAATACAAACAGACACAAATGCTCCAATTAAAGAGCAGGTTATTAAAGGCGTGCTATGCCTCAATGCAGAAACTTACCATTTTCGTGCCCTTTAGAACGTTTCATCAACTTGCATTGAGCAATAAAATGCGAAAAATATTAACCAACCTACATAACCTTGGATGAAATGTATGTTGTGGTGGCTTACATATAGAGCGAGCATTATGTGTTAAAATCAGATAATTTTAATGTGGTTGAAAGCTATTTGGAGCGCGGCATTTTAAGATTTGTTAATAAGAAAGCGGGACAACGACCACTGCTGAAGCTCATCTAATCCACTTTCGACAACCGTTGCTGATTTAGCAGCAGGAGCAGTGCTGATAAGAACTACGTCTTGAGCCTCCTTAAACCTAGTAGATTTGGGAGGAAATAGAAGGAGCTCAATTAATAAGGAGAATAGAAGACGGGAAAGCACTGTACCTTGTGCGACGCACCAGTCATCAGATGGACGGAGGATATTTTACCGTTTTGCTTGATATCTGATAAGTAGAGTGTGATTGTTAGCCAAACCAAATCAGCATATGTCGATTCGCTTTTACTGTGTTGCTCCAAAGGATAGAAGCGAGCTTATATAATCCCGCGAGAACAGAACTGACTAAAAGCCTAACGAAACTTACTATCCAAGGTAAAACATTACAATTGAAAACAAAGGAGTCAGGGAATTTGACTACAAAAATAAATAAAACCAAATATTCCCTTCAATAACCTGCACGAATACGTGTTCAAAACGAGACGCCGTGGGATATGAAGGACCATTTTAATTAATTTGTATACCAAGCAAATGTTGATTGTTAAATTTTGACTTGCTATGTGGACACTGAATCCCAAACACTAGACTAATTAATTTGGAACACTTGAAGAGAAACTATCATTAGACACAATACGCGAATGTTTAGGAGTCAGAAATGGACGGGAATGGTAAGTCTCTTGCAATGCATTTCTTGCGTGATTGCTAAACGTGAGTTAAATGAACAATCGCTGGCTTATTTTAGCCAACTTGAATTGAACGTCGCAGCTGAAGGTGTATGATCACGAACGTGTCCAAAACTAGTGGTGCATAACGGTACTATTCTATATCTGCCGAAACAACCTATGGTGGCCGAACTGCAGGCTAAGCCTGACATTTTTTCTGCAGCTGCTTCACCAACACTAGTAATGACATCCACGTTGCGTTGCTAGGTAGCGGAGTAGTGCGCCGCGAATTAAGGCGTTAGTGTTCCATTGGGCGGACGAGCCGTCAATCCGAGCTCTTAATGCGGCAACCTCTACAAACCATGTGCTAAATGAAAGTGAACATCAGCGTAAGTAGAGATCATGGAGTAAAATAGAGGTCAGGGCCGAAAGCATATATTTGCAAAAGGCGCTTACAATAGCGGTGAAAAGCGCGTCTTGGGATACTCGGTGGTATTTTTCTTAACGCGTATAACAGAAAACAAGCAGGTAAGAATCCGGTTCAGCACTCCCGCTACTGTCATTACAAATATCGCCAAACCACAAGAGTACATTGTTATATATGCATCGTTTTCAAAGTAATGCACTGAAGATCAATTGTGAAGTGCAATCACAATGTTGACTTCAAATTATATGCAAGTGAACATGGGCCATATGATCACGAGGACCGTGGCTAATACAAGTAGAAATTGCATGTTGTCCGCATGCACATCTGCAATCCCATGACGCGTTTTGATGTTATTTATCTCATCAGATAGAGATAGCAGGAATCGAACCAATTACTATTTAGTTGTTAGTGATCGCATTCCCATAGCCACCAATCACGATTGACAACGCTAAACACAACAGATACTGATGAATTTCCAGGATCAATTTTGAATTCAAAATTGTGTGGATGGTTTCGGCGCGCAATCTCAATGTTCACTACGATTTCCATTAATGTAAAAGTAGGTGTTTTGATCATACGGACCGTTGCAGATGTAGAAATAAATTGGGTATCGCCCGCCCCAAAACACAGCAACCCACGACCCGCTTCCAGGATAATACAACTCATCGGATGGAGTTAGAAAGTAACCAACCCGGGACCATTTAGATGTTAGTTGTGACCGCTTCCCCTGAATGACCAGGTCAAAACGTATAACGCTTAACGCAACGGTTATTAATGGATTTTGGTGGTCCGCTTAAAGTACACCTGGTGTGGATGGAATGCGGCTTACAATCTCAATGTTGACCGCGATTTCCAATTAATTGAACCTTGGTCTTTCAATCACGGGGACTGCATCTGATGCAAGTAGAAATTGGGTGTTACCCGCCCGAAAACATCACACTACTATGACGCATATGGATATTATTTCATATCATCATATGGTGTTAGCAAGTATCGAACCCGGGACCATTGGGATGCCAATCGTGACCCATTTACCTACGCCACCGGATCAAGACGGAAAAGGTTTGACCCACCGGGTATTGATGCATTTTGAGGTACATTTTCGAGCTACATGTTGACTGAATAAATGGCGGCGCACAATCTTAAACTTGACCGAGATTCTCATTAAAGTTAATCTTGGTCTTTAGATCACGAGGACCGCAGCTCATTCAAGATGTTAATGGTCGTCGCCTGCTCGAATATAATGCTCTCATTTGACGCCTTTCGACGTTATCACACTTTATCGGTAGAGTAAGTAGGCATAGAACTCAGGACCACCGGGATGCTGGTTGTCAACGCTAAATTTAAGCTATTTGTACTTGACGGGTAACGCTTGAAACAACGGTCAGTAATGGATTTCGTGAGTCCTTTTCAAATTACACGCTGTGTGGATGGATTGCGACGCACAATCTCAATGTTGACCGCGAATCCCTTTTATCTGAACCTTGGTCTTTCGGACACAAGGACCGTAGCAGATGCAAATAAAAAGTGGGTGAGCATGACGGAAAACGATACACTCCTATGACGCGTTTCGATGCCATTACATAAAATAAGATAGACGCAGAAGGTATAAATCCTGGGTATAATTGAGTTGTTGGTTGCTACTGCTTCACCTATGTCCTCGGCGAATGAATGTGCAACGATTAACACAGTAAATATATAGATTTCTAGATGAACTTTGAAGTACACGTTGTGTGGCCTGATTGCATCTCACAAGCAAATTGTTGATGGTATATGCCATTTAATTTAACCTTCGTCATTCCATCATGAACAATGGAGCTGATGCAGGAACAAATTAGGTGTTGACCGCCCAAAAACACTGCAATTCGATGACGCGTTTCGACATTATGAAACCCTATCGGATGGAGTAAGCAGGCATGGAACCCAGGACTATGGGGATGCAAATTGTTACCGCAAAACCTAAGCAAATTTTACTCAATGGTCAAAGCTTGACACAACAGTAAATGATGGATTTTAAGGGACGTTATTGTAGTACAGTTTGTGTGGATACATTGCGACTCGTTGTATCGAACTTGACCGCGATACCCAATAAAGCGAATTTTGGTTTTTCTATCACAAGGACCGTAGCTGATGACGCCTTTTGAGTTCAATATATAACTAATGAATTAATAATTTGATACTTCTCGGCGATGCGTGCAGCCTTCCAACTATGTGTTCTGACCAATGCGTGCAACTGGATTACACAATATATCCATTCTTTCCCACTTTGTACAATGGATACAAAACGGGTATTAAGCCAGTTGCTTGGTTTAACATATCAAGGAAATTAGAAAGTCGGGAATGATGACAAATGCATATATAGACCAATGTTCAGGCAGAGTAATGCGGTCACTAGTGGAACCGTCCTCATTGGACCTGCTTCCATACAGTCTGTACACTTGAAAAGTTTCATCTGCACTCCCATGCCATAACTCGCTGCGTGACTTTGTGAAATAATGGCATCACCTGTTTACCATATGTTGTGTTCTTGTTAGGGCTGCGTTTACGCAAATTTTATGGGCGGTAAAGCCTCAGGCGGATGCGCCATGCGGATCATTCAATTATGGTACGTTTTTGTACGCCAGTCATTTGGCGCCAATGTACTTTGCACGGATAAAGTCTTTTATAATCTTGAAGCTATAATCCTTCACTTCAGCTAATCAATCCATTAGTGGCCGACAATGTACTAAGGACGAATGTAAAAGAAATATTGTATGAAAGAGAAATTATATCGCTAATGTCAAAAACAAGCAGATATGTTTTCCAACATCTTAAAAATTGATCGAGCCGATCATGCGATCATATTGTACAGCGTGACAACTGGAAACGGATAACTGCATGAGCCTTTCATAGCCAAAAAGTCAACTAAGGAATCCGTTACTGCCACCGCCGAAATTCAGTACTTCTTTCTGGACTGTTAACTCTAGAAAAAGAGAAATGATTAGCATTACCGAACAAACGTAGAGAAGGGGATCTTAGAACAAATCTTACCAATTAGTACATTTGAGTGGAGGCATGCGAAGAAATTCCCTGGTCCTATACAAGTAAATAATTTTATTCCCGGTTTTAGATCAGGATACAGTTGGCAAGATTTAACTATGAAAGGAGTAAACCTCATGGGAAGTTACATTAAAGAATATCATAAGAAGCGATTGTAACATCTCATCCTGGATGGTAACGTTTGCTCTGATGCATTTGTTGGTAATGTTTCCAATCCAGGGTCTCCGGTATCATGCATGATCAATCCTCCTGCATACATCTTTTCATCATCGTAAAGTGTTTAAGATGTATTTCAATTTGTCAGTTGGCAGATAAATCTTTATCATTTCCTTAAAGATGCAAAAACGTTCAATACATATAATATCTCTTGACAGCTTATTTCAAATAGTGCAATACCCATGAAGGTGAAAATTTCTCCTTTGGCCGCTTTTGAATTCAGGTAAAGAAAATATGCCTTCACTGTCTGGTAGTTCATAAATGATATTATCCTAAAGTGCGACTTATGGGTTCCAACATATGCTTTCCGCCACGCCAGTTGTGGAGGAAGCACCGATTTAATTGCATTATTCGTAACTAAAGAGGTTCCAGATTCAGCTACTTGCATCTAACTCCGTATCAAAGAGCGGTTGAATAAACGAATGGACCCTTCGTGTAGGATCATTGAAAGTTTCTAGCAGCTCATAAATCACACTTTCCCATATTACTGAACTTAACACAGCAGTTTTCCAGCAAACGTCTGAATCTGATTTCGAAAGCAATTAGTTTGGTCTTTTTCAAGGTTAATAAGTAGCATATGACCCCGGCTGACTGCTTAGCATTTTTCACGATATGATTGTATGTTCACTAACTTTTAATGAACTAGAGTATAATAAACCTAAGTCATGAACAGGCTGCCTGATAGAAATGACTTCGGCGTGAAGCCTGAACAATTCTGCCGCTATCTGACATTCATATGCTAGAATACTACGTTTCAATGTTAAAAACCTTGTCTGCCACATATCAACCCATCTCAATGGCTTTCAAGTCGCTGTGAATATTGTTATGTTCAGCAGCATACTGAGAACTTGGGATTGTGTAAACAACCATTAGGTCATCAGCAAACATATAAGGCATCCCAAAGTATACGACAGGAAAAGTCGTTTATATAAAGTAGGAAGAGTAAAGGACCTAAAACACAGACCTGTACCAATCCATTGGTTAACAAAAGAATTGTAGACATGTAATCGTTTACATCCACAACTTGAGACGGTTCTACTAGGTGCTATTTGATCCCAGAGTGAAACGGAATTTCGCACAATGTATTTACTTAATTTATATAGCAACTTCTTTTGTGGGACTCTGTCAAACGCTTTTTGCATGCCAAGGAAGATGCCAATGCACTGAAGACCTAATTCCATTGCCTGTTACTTGGTTATGGAAGTCGACATGAAAAGTAACACAGGAGCGGGAATTTAGAAGGCTATGCTTTTAAGGTTAGAGAAGTTGGTATGATAGTAGGAAGTAGACCAAGTGTTCCTTAGCAATCCTCTTTAACATGCGTGAGACAATGGCAGTGTGGCTAATGGGCCGCTAGTTCCAGATGTCAGTTTTCGACCCAGATTTTTTGCATGGGTATGACCTTAGCGGTTTTCTAACATTCGGGATATTGACCTGATTAGAGAGACAATGTGAAGATATTCATTTAACGTAAAAGGGAAATCATCTCCACCGTGTTTGACTAAAACGGAAGAGAACACGTCGTGGCCGGTTTAGTAGGATCGTCGTAGACAAGCAATCATCCGTTTTATCATAGCGACTCTAATATCGATCGCTAAAAGTTGCTCAGAGAGGTTAAACGAGGCTGAAAAATCCATGGCTACTTTTTCATGATAAAATGATTTCGCCAAACATTGTCTAAAATTTTCTGTTATAGCAGTTGGAAAATTGGAGGATTCGCCTTCAGTTTTCCCTATTACCACTAAGATATACAGCCCGCGTTTTTTCCTGTATGAAACGACTGTAAGGTTTTATGTCCTTTTCAATTTAAGTCGTTAGGTTTCAGTAATTGGCAGAAATCGGGAGTACGCTCATGTGCGCAAGTTAGTGCTAATATTTTCCGCTTGTCCTTTGCGTTGATCGCTTATTTATCAGAGAATCTCGTATTACCATATAAGGCAAATATGCTTAAGCACATACGTGGTCACAGATATTAACAACCACATAAAATCAGCCGAAAGAAAAACGTGGTCCCAATTTTGTCGCATATAACGAACCCAGGACCAATAAGATGTTAGTTGTAACTGCAATCCTTAATGCACCGGGTAAAGAATTACAACGCTTGGCACAACGGTTAATAATGCTTGTCGGCGGTTATTTCTGACGTACATGTAGTGTGGATGGTATGATAATCTAACTAACTAACTAACTAACTAATCCAACTATTGACCGCATTTCCCATTAAAGTGCACCTTCATATATTGTTCACGCGGACCGTAGCTGATGCAAAGAGAAATTGGCTGTCACCTGCCCGAAAAAGCTGTCATCCAGTGAGGCGTTCCGATGGTGTATATATATAACCAAATAAAGTTAGAAGACATCGAACGCGGGAACATCAAAATGTGAGTTGTAATCGCATTACCCAAGCTACCAAGTCACGACGGGTAGCATTATACACAAAAGTAAATGATGGTTTTGTGATCATTTTTGAAGTATACATTGTGTGGATGGATTGCGAGGTGCAATCTCAATCTTGACTGCGATTCCCGTTAGAGAGAAACTAGGTATTTCCATCAGGAAGACCGCAGCTGATGCAAATAGGAATTAGGCGTTGCCCGCCCGAAAAAACTACACTACTATGACGACTTCATGTTATCATGTCTCATCTGATGTTTAGCAGGCATCGAAACAGGGGCTATCGGGATGTTAGTTTTGACTGCTACCCCTAAGCCACCGGGTCACCACAGGGGGCAACACTTGGCACATCATCATCATCATAATCATACACGTTAGCTAGAGGTGGGGAACACCTCAGCTACTGTGCCGCAATACACAGAAAAAAGAAAAAAATAATTCAGCTAGGGCAAAACGGCTGAGCTACCGATAACGGATGGGCGTCGTTCCGGTAAGCTACCAGCCGGCTACTACGCATAAAAAAATTACTATGCAGAAGTATATAAGGATAAACAATGAGATCGTGGTTGGAGGGGAGGCTAAGAGGGATGGGGTGGGACAAAGAAACTCAAAGCATGAACGCCACTGAGGTCGGCTCCTAGCCATATCAACAAGTGTGTCCAACCAAACGTGTTCATCGTCTATCGGACCCCAACCAGGGAGCCGAGACGCTCCAACCGAGGCCAGCTACGAAATGAGGGCCTTCATTCCTCTCGACCAATCATCGCTTGGCCACCCCTCCTCTTCTTCCATCCACACCCCCGGCGCGCAAACAACACACGTCGCGGAAGTCGGTGGGCTGGCATGCGTAACACGTGGACGAGCCATCGGAGCCTAATGCGTGAAATAACGGTGCTGAGCGGTTCAGTTCCTTTTCCTGTGCTATAAACAAGGCGTCGGACACGCTCGTTGCTCACGCGGTGTTCCCACCAGATGTGAGCTAAATTACGAAGGCACCGGGGGTCGAACGTAACTAGCCTCTTCAGGTCCGCTGCTTTAAGAGGCCAGGTTTCACAACCGTACAGTAGGGTCGTACGTACTGCTGCATTGTACACTCTACCCTTCAGGGCAAGAGTGATGTCGCGCCGGCGCCATAAGTGGCGAAGGTTAGCAAAAGCGCCCCAAGCTTTTGCTATACGATTCGTGATCTCATCCTCAATCCCACGGGCGCTGATACAACTACCCAGGTAGTTGAATTTTCGAACGACTTCTAACTGATCCCCACCAACGGTCAGCGTAGGAAGCGGTCCAGACCAATCTTAGAGGAACGCTTTGCACTTCCAGGGTGCGAAGCAAAGCCCGAAGTCACGGACAGCTAGTGCTAATCTGTCCAGCGTCGCTTGGCACGTTTTTGAGCTGTCACAGATTAGGGCAATATCATCAGCATACTCTAAGTCAAGAATTCGTTCTCCTGGGAGTAGCTCCACACCTTCTAAGTCGTGTCCTGTAAACGCGATTTCCATGACTTCGTCAACAGCGAAGTTATTGAGGAAAGGTGACAGCGGGCATCCTTGTCTCACGCCGCTGGAGATATTAAAGGGCGACGACAACTCTCCGTAAGCCCTCACTCTGCCCGAGCTACGAGCATATAATGCTCGGATGATACTCACATATTTCTCAGGTACAGCTTTCCTGAGTAGACAGTCCCAAACTGCATGTCTATCCACCGAATCGAATGCACCTTTGATATCGAGGAACACGACAATGGTGGGTCGCCAAAATATGTGACGGTGCTCCAACAACTGACGCAAGGTGAAGATGTGGTCAATGCAGCCACGACCTCGACGAAACCCGGCTTGCTCCTCACGAATCTGCCTTTCATGAGCGCCAGTCAGTCTGTGAAGGATTATAGAGGCGAGTAATTTGGAGGCGATGGAGATCAGACTGATTCCTCTATGGCTGCCACATTCCGATCGTGAGCCTCCTTTGAAAATTGGGACTATGACGGAGCGGCTACAATCGGTTGGGACAGTTTCCCGCTCCCACAGTTTCACTAGTAACTCGTGTAAATCATCCACAAGAGCAGGTCCTCCGAATTTGAAGAGGGCTGGAGGAAGGTCTTCTGGTCCCGCGGATTTAATTAACTTCAACAGTCCGATCTCACGTTCGACTTCTGAGCGAGAGAGTGGATCCAAAGGGACAGCCCAGGGAGTGGGGCGATCAGCGGCCGACGAGAAATCTAACTATTCCGACCAATGAAATTGCCTTTTAAAGTGCTCATCCCAACGCCCTAAGCGTTTTGATAAGTTGTGGATAGGCTGTCCACTCTCGTCACGTCTAGTTTCACTTACACCAGGTCTCCTGCTACCCGTTTCCAGTATCAGACGGAATAACTTGCGATGGTTACCAAGGGCAGCGGCCATTTCCATCTCTGTTGCACGACCAGACCACTAGGATTCGCGGTCTCTCTTTAGGCTAGCACGGAGTTTTGCCCGGAGATCTTTGCGAGTTTCATTGTGTTCGCTTCCAGCCGGAATATGCCGGCGAGCGTCCATAAGTTCCAGAGACTGCGAAGAGACCCAATGTCCATGTTGGCAATTAGACATACCACATGAGGATTTTCCTGCTGCAAGTAAGGTCTGGTGAATATGAGACCAGTGAGCTTCAATTGCATCCAGTGAGCGTTTATCCAACTCGCATGACAGCGTACTTTGATACGCATTCAGAACAGCTAGCTTTGCCAGTTGGCTGGTGTCAATACGCTCACAACGTCGTCGTGGGCGTCCGCCAAAACGCATCCGAATGTCAGCACATACAAGTGCATGGTCGGTGTCAACACCTGTGCTCCAAATCGAGCGACAGTTCTGGACGCAGCCTCTCCATCGGTAACTTATCGCAATGTGATCGATTTGCGTCCATAGCTGGTTCGAGGCTGGTGGGCGCCAAGTCACCCTCCGGCGGGTGCTGTGTCGGAAATTAGTGCTCGCAAGAAATAAGCGAGCATCCTCCCACAAATGAAGTAACCGCTCACCGTTTTCATTGCGGAGCCTATACCATGTTGGCCGCCCAGATGCAGCTAATATGTGGATAATTTTCCAACTTGAGCGTTCAGATCCCCAGCCAGCACTACAGTGTCCGAACTTCTTCTGTGGCTAAGCAGCTCGTTCAGTTGACGATAGAAGTCATCTTTTACCGAGTCATCGCTACAATTTGTCGGTGCATAGGCAGCGACAACGAATAGACACCTGTTAGTCTCACGCGACTTCGAATCTTTGAACGAGCCAGCCAATCGGACCGCACACATCCTGCTACTGATTGGAATCCAATCAACCAGAGTAGCTACAGCCCGGGGACTCAGGGCAATACCAACATGGGCTTGGCCGGTGCTCGAAGCTGCATCGTCACCGGATAGGCGCAATGAGAAGGTGCTGCTAATGTCACCTAAAGGGGATTGTAGAGTGAGCACAGAGGTCGAGTCTTGCAGGCGGGTCTCCGATAAGCAGCAGATATCGATCGATAGGGTCTCTAATGTTCGAGCAAGTGCTGCCTGTTGACCGATCTGAAGCAATGTGCGAACATTGAAGCATGCCAATCTGAAGGAGGATCGAGGGCTCCAAATGGAAGCTGATGAACTGAAATGAGCCGCTTGCTTGGACATGGGCCTGTTGACAGTGCAGGAATGACGCTCCTCGTTCACGTGTGAGTTGAAACTAAAAGGCAAGCGACTATTGAAGCAAGGTGGGGGAGGGCCGAGAATTGGGGGGTTGAAAACAGGGGGGTAAAAGTGAAGCTGGAACGGGGCGATAAGGGTGAAAAAGCGCAAGAGTGGGAATAAGAAGACGTGAAGGCTTGAGCAGTAGCATCCAAACCCCTATCTACCCTGCCCGATGCAGCAGCTAGGGCACCGTTGATTATCCCCTGCGGTGGCCAGAGCATCAGAAATTAGTTTGAGGTGTGATTCATTGTATTGCGTGGGCAGGATGCTGTCAGGTTGCCCAGGCTTAGACAGGAGAACGATTAGGGTTCTTAACTGAAGCCTTTGGTTCAAAAACCTGACCGCTAGGCAGCGGGATTGGCATTGGGCTACAAGGAATCCGTTTTAAGGAATAAGGAGCCACCCTCATTCCAACCCCCAACCTGGAGGACCAGGAGGCTGAGTTTGTCAGGCCTCTAACCATTGACCAACCTGGTATGAGTGGCTCTGGAGGTGTAAAATGCACCACCCAGTATAGCTCAATGGATCACTGAGGCACACAAACCATCGCACCACGGTAAGGTCCAGCCTCATTGCGATGGACACTTGGCACAACGGTATAATGAACGCTTTGTAGGTGATTTTGAAGTACGCGTTGCGTGGATGGATTGCCACGCGTAATCTCAATGTGGACTGCGATTCCCATTGAAGTGAACCTTGGTCTGTCGATCACGAGTAAAGTAGCTGATGCAAATGGAAACTGGGTGTTGCCGGCCCGGAAACACTGCACTCCCATGAGGCATTTCGACGTTATTACTTCCCATCAGATATAGCACGCAACGAACAAGGGACCATACGGATGTTACATCTGAACCTAAATCCTTAACCACCGGCCCAGGAATGGCAACGCATGACCCAACGTTTAGTGTTAGATTTTAGAGGCAATTTATTATTATCCGTACGTAGACGCATTGCGACGCACAATCAATATGCTCACCGCGATTCCCATGCAAGTGAACTTTAGTCTTTCGATACCGAGGACCATACCCTCTGCAAGTAACATCTCGGTGCTGCCCGCACGAAAAAACTGCACTGCTATGAAACGTTTTGATGTTATTACTTCTCATCAGACAGAGTTGGTAGGCATCGAATCCGTGACCATTGGACTGTTGTTTGTTACCGCTAACCCAAAGCCACCGAATCACACATGGCAACTATTCACACAATGGATACCGATGGATTTTGAGAAACATTTTCGAAGTACACATTGTGTTTATAAATTACAACGCATAATCGAACTGTTGAACGCGATTCGCATCAAGGTGAACCTTGCTTTTTCGATTACGAGGACTGTAGCTGATTCAAGTGGAAATTAGTTGTTGCCTACCCGAAAAAACTTCACTACTATGACCCGTTTCGATGTCATTACTTCTCATCAGGTAAAAATAGCATGCGTCAAATTTAGGACCAATAGGATGTCAATTGTGACCGCCATATCTTATCCAACGGGTCACGACAAACGACGATTAACACAATGGTTATGGTGGATGTGATTGGTCAAAAATGAAGCCACGTCTTGTAAATGAATTGCGACACGCAATCTCAGTGCTGACAGCGATTCGCATTGAACTGAATTTTATTCTTTAGATGTCGAGGACCGTAGCGGATGAAAGCAAAATGGTGTTGCCTGCCCGAAAACACGGAACTCCTATGACGCGTTCATATGTTAGCACACCTCATCAGATTAAGTTAGCAGGCATCGAACCCAGGACCATTGGGATGATAGTTGTGACCGCTATCCCTAAGCCACCTTGTCGCGAGAGGCAACGCTTACATAACGGTATAATGAACGATACTGAGGGTGCTTTTGAAGTACACGTTGTTTGGATTGACTGCGACGCGCAATCTCAATGCTGAGCACGATTCCCACTGAAGTGAACCTTGATATTTCAAACTAGTGTACCATAGCCGATGCAAAGGGAAATTGGGAATTATTCCCAGGAAGATATTGCACTCGGATGGCCTTGTTCGACCGTATTACATTTCATTAGATAGCAAGCATCGAAATCCTTGACCATTGGGATTTTATATTGACAGTAATCCCTAAGCCACCAGGTAAAATATATAAGACTTTACACAACATTTAGTAATGTATTTTGAGTTGTCTTATAAGGCTTGTTGTGTGGAACTATTGTTACGCGCAATCCTAATTGGGACCGCGGTTTCTATTAACGTGCATCTTGGTATTCCGATCTAGAGGACGGTAGCTGATGCAAGTAAAAATGGGGTGTTGCGCGGACAAAAAAACTGTAGTCCTCTCTCATTGTAGACAGCGATTCCCATTTAAGTGAACTTTGATCATTCGATCACGAGGACCGTAGGTAATGCTGATAGAGATTAGGTGTTGTCTGACTTAAAGCATTGCACTACTGTGTCGCGATTCGATGATATTACCTCTCATCCGTTAGGGTTAACAGACATGGAACTCGGGACCACTGGGATGTTAGTTGCGACTGCTACTCCTGGGCCATTGGTTCACGTTGGGTATAGCTTGACACTATGGTTAATGTTGGCTTTAATGGTCAACATAAATACACCTGTTGCGGATGGATTGCAACGCGCAATTTCAAAGCTGGGCGCTATTTCACTTAAAGTTGCTAAAATATATTTTACTGTTGTTTAGACCTATGCAGGTAGATGGTTTTACTTGTCTCCCGGCATGGTCCAAGTCTACATTTGCGCACTTCCTCACCAAATTACAGCCCACTGAAATCTGACATGATCTCACTTTACTGGCTTCGACAATTTTACGCATGTCTTGTGCATTCGATTTTTCAATTACACCACGTTCTCTTGGGTCAGTTTTCCTCACCTATGCTTGCTTGCAACTCCCCAGTCTATTTTGCTGATCTCGGTCTAAAATTAAGGCTATGCAACCAGGTACTTGCCCTTTTGCTGGATAGCTAAATTTTTCTGCAAAAGCTCCGTCCACTCTTTGACTTTGTTGCGTAGACAGCAAGGGTACACAGCGAAAGTGTTTCGCCTCTTTCAGGGTATTCATTTACGCCAAGCTGCAGCGGATTACCAATTAAAATATTTTAAACGAACAGGGGTAAATATATTAGCAACTTAGAACAACGTTTTATGTGCTTGTTATACATGAATACTTAATGCAGTTTTCAAAGTTGAAACCGTTTTTACCTACTCTAATTTTCATGCCTTTTGAGATTTTACGCTATTAAAAATTAAGTACCCATCCAGTTTCCTTTCAGGTACGACCATGGCTCACTCACGTCGATCTGAAGGGAAAAATGAACACGATGCATATTTTTCTGCATGCGTTGGTTATACACTGGTTCTTCTAAGGGGAAAGTTCACTTATTTTTAGGATGTATGTATCAAACTCGCTTTAATTACTCATAGGTGCCAAATTCCAGTAAGAAAATGATTTATAAGCGAACAAAAGGCAATTGCTAAAACTTGTCATTTGACCCTTTCATGGATGTGCGGGTACCTACCAAGCACATCAAAGACTGCTATGTTGCTTGCTCAATACGAAAGATAATGTCAAAAAAGGTTTGTTTATGATGTGCTACTAGTTCACAATTTCGACGGTTACGTTTCCACAGTAGATGAATTCAGTCGGTATGAAGTTGGGGCTCACTTACATGAAGCGGCTTCAGTTTATGAAGTCTCTGCAACTGATGTTAAACTTTCGTCGGCCCCCACAGCTCACGCACTGCCATGTAGATAATGTGAGAGCTATGGTTTTCGAATACAGCGTTTGAATCTTTAGTCTCCTGCCTGCGTGAAAAAGATTGTTTAACAACGAACAAATGTTTCCTACTTTTGGAAACGTAACGAGAGCTTCCTGGCCTATGTTCCGAAGAAGATAATTTTTTTCTTGCCGTGATAGTCTAAGTCTGTTATCGCATTTAATGATTGCTTGGTTTGGTCCACCAAAGTGCATATTCCTTTGGGTGGTTCAAAGCGCATTGTCAAGGGTGCTCTATTGTATAATGACAGCGTATATACGAAAGTTCTATCGGGCTACTAATTAAGTTTCAGTGAACCATTGCCATTAAGAAAAACATTTTTCTAAACCTTTCATAGCTAATTTTCATAAAAAATATACTTTGCGGAGAAAACTTGTCGGCTTTGAACTCGGAATCTGTAAAGGATATTGGAACTACTGGTAGTTCCTTAGTATAATGCTGATGTAGCACAATGTGACTTATGAAAATTGGTTAAAATTAATTAAAATGGAAATTTAAGGTAGATTATCAATACCCTCTTGCATACAAAAGAAAACATTTATCCTTTTTGAATTCAACTCGCGCACTTTAATGAAGGACCACTGTTCGCTTCCTCGCAACAAACGTGTTGTCACTCAGTGTAAGCGAGCATTGTTGATTGTGTTTTCTCCTCTAATAGCGAATATTTCTAGACCACATCGCCAATTCTTCCACCTTACACACCCTAGAATAAAAATTTTGATACAGTTAAAATCTATGTCCAGCTTGTCACCCGGTTTCGGTAATGGACCGTAAATTAGTGTGGGGCCGGCTGTTGTTGTTGCTGTGGTTTACCTAAACAATCAGAGAGAGAGAGAGAGGAGTAGAGAAGCCCCTAGCTGTGCAAGGATGTTTGGCCGGTTGAAGAAATTGGAGGGCATGCCCTACTTAGATTTGTCAATGCTGTTTCCCTTCAAACATTTTCTATGCTATACTCGAAAATCATTCTCCTTTTCTGAAAGCTAAATTCACGGTGTTCGTCACAGCTTTCCTCAACTACGGCATACACTGGTACAATATTTAGCGTGCTTTCTTACAGTTACGTTGAGGAAGCCAAGTAGCTTCTATTAGCTTGTATACCGGTTAATCTCTTGATACTGCAGGATGGAAAAGCTGATAAAACAATTGACTTTGATTGGTACTTCTTGACTCCGTAGATGGGGTCCCAAAGACGCTAAGTGCCGCTAGTTAGAAACCTGAGAATTCATGCCTCAAAATCAAAACTCGATGGCTGGCCTGTAAATCTGCTTGTTGCAGTGATTCCTTTTCTCTCACCTAATAAACTACGTCATAAAAATCTTAGAACTGTGCGTTGCAAATGGATTAACTTTGTTTGTTTTTTCTTTTATCTAATCCTGCTTTCCTATTCCGCCGTGGCTCCCATGGCACCCTATCTATACACAGTATTTGCTCAATACATATATATATATATAAACCGTGAATCATTCGTTGTTGCTCAAACGCTTCAAAATATTTGGGATATGTAGCTGATTAATGAGGAAAGCTAAGCCATGCCGATCTACTTGTCAGCTGCAAGGTAGTTATAAGCGTAGCAACAGCGAATGAATTACCCTCTATCGGGGTTACCTGGTCGTGTTGGATGTCACCGTCACCAGTGACCCAACCATCTGAATCGCTGATCATAAGCTAAATTATCGTCGGACTAAATGTCAAACCACGCGATTGAAATAGCCTTCGCTGACTAATTACAAGAAAATAAACACGTTGTCGGAAATTTAACCTTTGAAATTTTGGAAGACATTTGACACCGGTCGATACGTTATGAGCTAAGCAAGATTTGAAAGCAATCGGTCTGACTAGCGACAATGCCTGGAACAGCTTAATAAAAAATTTAGCATCCCGTCGCCGCAGCTAGTTGCTTATCTTAAAATACGACTATGCACAAAGAAGCACGGGGGATAACCAAACTGGGACTGATAACAGTACCGACTACAAGTCGACTGCTGATTTAAATAACACTTTGAGCAAACCCTGATACTACAGTGTAAATGGGACCGTAAGTGATTCATCCTCTGCGTAGCACTGAAACAGGGTTTGTGAGGTCGGTATGAAATGTAGATAAACCTGACAGAAACACCGCTTCAGACACTGGACAACCAATTATTGCCAGACAGTCTTCGCCAGGCCGGTTTGTGCTAAATAAGACATAGTGAAGTCTAAGCTGAGAAGAAGTGGAGGAACGTGAACTAAATAATGAAAATAACATGGTATGAGAATAATTAGCACAAACGAACAGAAAGCTGGAGAAACAAGTCGGATAGGGAAGGGTCTGGATTTGTTACTCAACGGCATCTAACTGACTCACGAAATCCGAAACGGTAGATTCCCTAACTTTGTGCTCTAAAAGCGAGTTTCGACGTCCGATAACCCGGTGCGACAAGCGCGTTTCTGTCCATATCCAATCAGAACGATTTGGGGCAGTTTCAACGAGTGGCGAAGGAACCTAAGCAGCTTAACATGATTAAATAGCTAGGAAAAGTCTGGAACGACCTTACGCGTTGGAATAGGGTAAGTGAAGCTCAAGTTCCCTCTAGTTCACCAGTAGTAAAGTGAGTACATGCCCAAACTAAGTAGATGTTTGGGATACATCTGCTGAGGTAAACCCTGCGTTAACGTGGTACCTACCAGGAAAAGGCGCCCGTTATATGTTTCCCTTACAAAATATGGTGGAGAAGCCTGGATATACTATTATAAATGGGGTCGCACAAAGCCAGAGATAACCTACAAAAACATATCGGCCGTTGGGGCACAGAAGGCGCGGCGAATAAACCCCAACATACCAAGCCCTTTACAAGGAGGCTTCTTCAATTGTCCCCAATGTGCGACAATGGAATGTGGAAGACTCGTAGCTGAAGCTGCTGAGGGAAAAGTAGGATTTCACTTCCCCCAACAACGTAGTGCTTGGGGGTAGTAGCAGTTTCAATGCGTATGAGAGAATCTTTCGCTTAATTTGTAGGCATCAATTATAATGTTAACGAATCCCAGAGCCTATCCAAGGCACTGCATTTCCTCAGAACTCCCAGTGACATCCAAATATTCCAGATTTTTTGGTCATCAGCAACAAAAGCGATAGACTCGCCAGCTCCTTTGGTAGGTCATTGAAATAAATTGTGAGAAGTAACGGTATTCAAATCGGAATGTGTCGAACTCCGTCAAAACTAGCTTGTCTAAGCGAAAGATTAATTCCCATGAGCAAGCAATGTACTCTTTTCTCTAGAAAATCAAACACAGATATAAAGCCGCAGCTACATTTCCCGTAAGCCCATAACTTTTGTGGGATTCCTAGATGGGGTAAAGGATGCAAGGATTTCGAGAATAAGCGAAAAGCAGGTCAATATCATGGCTAGTGTCCAATGTCTCAGCCTAGCCTTCATGAGACACAAATTTGTCTAACATAAAAATCCCTTGCTGACTCACTTTGGTGCAGCAATAAGAACGCTAAATTTATGATGCTTGTTCTCCAACAAATACCTCACCAGTTTTTACTAATGAGACTTGTCATGCTGACTGCCCGATAGTTCACAGCAGAGCAATTTTGCCGCCCCTTAAAAATCGGGAATATGATGGCATCCTTCCATTCGGAAGGTAAGGCGCTGTTGACGCTCGATATGGTTAACATACATGTGTGAGGAGTGGTTAGTTCATAAGCTAATTCATGCGTCAGCTCGGGGCAAATGGAATCAGAAACAAAAGGTTTAAAAAGGATCAAATAGACTAAAGTCTCGAGTCATTTTATACTAATGTTAGTAAAACAATAATTCTACCGGACCCTCATGACTAGCTAAACCAGCGGTCGAGCGTTTTCGCAAGCGAAGACCGGTTTACTGCTTACTGTGTATAAACGCATGATCACAATGGGTAGGTACACTGGTCCCTTCCGCTAGTAGTAACCCTGGTATAACCGCGTTTGTACTGATGCACATCCTATGGTAATCAAGGTAATTATCTGGATATGTTGCGGTTTATTCAATAAACCCTTATCGTCTTCAGGAAGAGGAGCCTGTGATGTGCTTAAGCTTATTTTTAACCTCTCATTAACATTATTATATGCTGGATGCTAAAGCCGCATTTTAAATTCGCTAACATCTAGATGGCTTCCTGAGCAGGTATTTACTTGTATAACCTACTCATGGAGGCTACACACAGTAAGTGGCGCAGACGCCACTTACACTCGCATTGAAAGGTAGAGTTTATAACGTAGCCTTCATTTAAAGCCTTTTATACGATTGTGATACCTGACCAATAAGGTCGACAGTCAAGATAGTTCGTCACATTTGATCATCGCTGCATTCGCAGCTGAGCTCATGTATGCTGGGAGCACCGCGTGAGCTATGAGCGTGTTCGGCGTCGCGTAGTCTGTGCAGGAAGAGCGAGTGAACAGCGTATCACCATTACGTCATGCATCAGGCTCCAACGGCTGGGCCACATGTTGCGCATGCCAGCACATCGACTCCCGCGATGTGCATTGTTTGCGCGCTGGGGGTGCGGATGGAAAAGGAGGAGGGGAAGCCAAGCTGTGACTTGGTCGAGAGGAATGAAAACCCTTACTTCAAAGTTGGCGTCTGTTGGTGAATCCCGACTGCTTGGCTGAGGTCCTGAGGATGATGAACACGTTTGGCTAGACACACTTGCTGATTTGGAGAACGGTGGGCCACAAAGGCGTTTGTGGATTGAGTTTCTTTGACGACTCCCTCCCTTTAGTTTCTCCCTTCAATCTCCACCTCATGCAAAACGCATAAAATAATATTGAACATCATGTTTTGTAGCGCAATTTGTGTAATTTGTAGTGTATCTATTTAGCCTACCATTTTTATTGAGACACATTAGCTGAGTTGTGTTTCGCACCCTCAGCTAACGCGTACTGATGCGGATGATGTTGAGTCTTATCCATCCGACGTATCCTACTTTCTGTAAGTGTGTGAGATCTCAACACAGAATGCAAACAGTTGTAAAATATGTCTACTTTTGCATTGTTTTATCCAATTGCACCTCAGAGTCAGACTACCTCGAGACTTCTAAGTAAAATAGAGGCATTTCGTGTTAGAAATCTCATTAGCCAACTTCGGCCTGCAGGTCTAATCACATTGTTGAATCGATAAGGTTCATCTTCTTGCGATATCATATGCCAGACGTCGAACCTCTATGGTCGTCAAACCAAAGAGCAGGGCTTCGATATGCTTTACCGTTTGACAAAGTGACTCTTCCAACTTCGGCTCAAGTTCTGTTCTGAAGCGACCCAGATATACAAACTCAGGTGTAACAACCTGGAATACAGAAAATAACAGTGGTGAATGCAATTACTTACTTGCCTCAATGTCGCCTTAAAAGTCGTCGGTGAATGTTGAACATCTTAGCAGTCTTTTTCAAGGAATTGTATTTTTTGAGTACCCCAGTGTTGACTGCAACTTTTCCGCTTTCTATCCTTCCATCTTACTCTTCCTACATACATTCGAGTCATACTATGATAGTAGTAAATAATAAAGTGCTAATAAGAAGCGTACATATAAAAAAGATATAAAGCAATTACGGGTAAGACCCCCATGGGCGTCAGACCCGCAATGTGTGCAACACAAAATAACTAAATTTGTTTCCTGTCAATTGCTAGTAGAACATGACGCAGGAGCTCATGCGGTCTATAACTGAATGCACATATGTTAAATATAATAACAATTTACTTGGTATATCCCTTCAGATTCACATACGCTTAATTGCTATGCCAAACGTTAGGTGAAAATTACGTAAAATTTGTTAATTGCTCATTTTGACAATACTAAAGCCTTCGGTAGCTGCTTTTTATGTATGAAACTGGGAAGGCTTATATGAAACTAGCGAGGCTACGATCTGGAGTGTTCTTTGCGTCGCTGTGAAAAATATATTGGTGGGCTTCTTACCCGCAGTGGACTTCTTACCCTACTATACTCTATACAAGGTGATTTGTAGAGGCTAGCAAATTACAGTTTGTTACCACGCTTTGCGCCTGTCCTGTCCATTGTTTGTCAGAACCAAATCCTCATTTGGTCACACACACTACGCGTGTCCCTGAAATCGGGTCTGATTGTCACGCTCTAGGGATCCCAGAGCGTATTATGCTGCAGCTTTTGACTAGCTAATGTTATTGTTGGCACAACCGCAGTGTAAGAAGAAGCGGTGGTGTACTCGAGCACGTTGCTTCAAAATCCTTGAAACACTGGATGAGTTAATTTGTTGCACGTAACTTAAGCCTTTTTTCACACTGAACAGTAACGGAACGGGGTATACGTTTGGCCTGCCTTTTAATTCAAGCAAACGCTAGATTAAAAACCCTAATCCAGTTTTATGGATTTGAGTGGCCACTCAATCTGAAAGGTTTAGTAGTAGTAGCAGTAGCAGTAGTAGTAGTAGTAGTAGAAGTATGGGCAGCAGTCTAACAAAAACACATAGAGTTAAACATAACCCTGGAAATCACTAGATGAAGACACATTAAACACCGTATCAGCATTATGACAAATTGTCTGAAGGTGGGCAATACACTTCAGCTATTTTGCCGCGACATAAAAAACCACGGAGCAATTTTTGTTGTTGTGCACAGGCAACTTCCCTCTTTCTTTTGTTGTTTTTAATCGCAAAGCATTAATTATCTAAATATAAACCGTTATATACACAGATTCTCCACTGGATTCGATTACGAGCCAAATACTGAATTGTTGCCAGCCATCGGTACTCCCCGTCCTTTGGTCCTAACCAGGCAGGCATGTACATCCGATGGTGCAAATATGTGAAGTCAACCATTTCATTTGGCAACCGCCTAGAGCTCTCGACAGGATTCTTCATTCACAAACTTGACGAGGAACGGGGACAAAGGGCAGCTTTGTCGTACACCGCTATTGACAACGAAGGACGACGAAAGCCTACAATACACCATCAGTGTGCCAGAGATGCGGAAATACAGTGCGCGTAAGATGGCAGTGTACATATTTGGGACACCTTTCATTAACAAACAAGTGCAGCTCGACCAGTCGAGTAGAACGCGGCACGGAAGTCCAGGAATGTAAAGATTGTATGTCTCTGATAAAGATGGCGATGTTCCAGAATTTGACGGAGAGTAAATATCTGATCCACACATCTACGACCAGGTCGGAAACCAGCTAATTCTTCCCGGTAATGCGATTCAAGAATGGGAGATAGCATAGGGAGTAAAATAGATACCAATGGCTTGGAACCAACCAAGATGAGACTAATCCCTCGGTGATTGGTACACGAACTACGAGCACGCTTCTGAATAACCTGAACAATAATTGACTCGTCCCAAGACGAAGGCACGTTTGCTTCAGGCCAGATCTTGGCGGAAAAGTAAGTTAGCTGGTTACCGATAACTGAGCCACCATATTTGAATGGCTCCGGAAGACTTCTGTCTGAGCAGGCAGCATTATATCATCTTAGATGTTGGCTCGCAAGACAAACATTAGCTTCGCTGGGTGGATCAAACGTGCTGACCCAGGACGGGCGGCAGAGTGCGCAGGGGATGTAGTTGACCATGAGGTCCAAGTAAACTTGGAATGAAAATGTTCGGCCAGTCCTTCCAAGCGTCGTTGTAAGTTGGCAATCGACGAAACATCCACTTCGCTTTTATTCTCACTGACAAAAGGCTTTCTGTGGCCAGTGGATCGAATAAGCTGGAAGAGCTTGCGAGTATTACCAGAGAGGGCAGCCGCCTCCATTTTCGAAACACGCTTGGACCGTCAGGCTTCACGGTCACTGAGTATTCTTTGTTTGACCTGTCGACTGACAGAACGGCGCACTACATCATGATTAGACACCGTTGAGACATTCCTTCGGCTGTCAAATAAATCTCAACAACGCTTGGAGCTCCAGGCATTCATAGCGTGCTAAGTAGGACCACTGACTTGCTGTCCGGAAGTTATCATGTGCCTATACATGCAAGTCCGATGTTCAACGATATCTTGCGGTGGGTCGCAACTGAGTGCACCAGTCAGGAAAGCTGGATAACACTGCAGAAGGGAAAAACTAGATAATTTATTTGTATCCATCGTTCAGCGGTTTATTTTCGGGGACCATCCGAAAATCATACAGATGTTCGCACAGACAAGGACATAGGCTGAGTCAAGAAAAGTGGACAAAACGTTTCTGCAGTCCTATACCATACCCCTTCATCTGAAACTGATTGCGATACAATCAATTTGAGACCATGATAGAGAAGCAGCAGCGGATCGCCAAGTAACGGAACTTCTCTTCGAATGCCGAAGGTTGGTGATCGAGAGAAGATGTACATCTTCGCACAGTGTGTGAAGTCTCTCCATTATTTGTGCAGCCCACATCTATCGCACGGTGACCACCGAGATGACTTTCACATGCCAGCGGACGACGGACCCGTGTGTTGAGAATTCCAGCAAGGACAACAATGTCGGAGTTGCGGGGTCTTCTCAGGAGCTAATGCAGTTCATGATAGAAATCGCTCTTGTCGTAGTCGGAACTGCAGTCAGTTGGAGAGTAAGCTGAGATCACAAACAACTTGAGTCACTCCTCACGACCTCGGTTTATCTTACGTGATCCCCGTAAACGAACTGCACACATTCGGCTACTAATCGGAAACCAGTCCAGCAATGCTGACTCGGTTTTGCTATTTAGCACTACTTCAACACCAACCAAATCTGCCGCAGCTGATTATGCGTCACTAGATTTAGGTAGGAGAAATATAGCTCCGTGGTCGGTGGAAGATCTCATCTCAATCCCGGTGCTGAGATCTTATAAGCGCGTTTTGAAAGGACAGCAAACATCGTTGGCGAAAATTTCCAGGGTGTGCGCAAGACCAGCTTGCTACCAGATCTGCATGAATGAACGTACATTGAGACATGCTGGATGGAACGAAGACCGAGGCCAAAGGGTGCGACTGGGCGCGTTCTCTCTGGGTGACGACGAAACCTTCCGGAGTAGAATCATGGAAAAAAGAATCGTCTGGTAATGGAAAATACTGATTGGTAATAAATGAACAAGCGTGTTAAGATGAATGAATGGCAGGAGAAAAAGCAGCAGAAAGTAATATTTCAGTTGAACAGTCCATGATTTTTTTCAGTCCGTGTGATACTACCAGGTTGCTCAAGCCGAAGTTGGGAGTTGTTTTACTGGACTCCATCCCCAGCCTTTGGCTGAATAGCCTACTCGCAAGGCAGCGGGGTGATTCCGACACTAAGTTAGTCTGACCCCTAAACATAGACCTGTCTGGTATAATTGGTTCTGAAGGCACTTGCTAGTACCACCCAACGTACCTTAGTGAGTCACAGGATTACACATAACGTATCACCACATTTAGGTCCAGTCTCGTTGCTATGTGGAGCTTATATTGATATAGATGCGGGAAACCACTTGTCAGAAGTTCCGTTCTGGTGGTTCTTTTTATTGGTAGGAATGCACTAACTTCCTCATGATCCGAACCTTGGACCACTGCGCTATCGACTTTAGCGAGCACGTAAGCGCACAAATTTGGCCTACTTTGGGTCTCTAATGAGCTTTTTCGGTTCAGCTATTTACACATGCATAATTATAAACCACTTTTATCATTTTTACCCGCACTGAAAATTTTCATAGAACAAAAGAAAACTTCCCATATTGCATTGTTTTTCTACCACCGTTTCTACGACACCGACTTTTTGGTTTCCTTGGGATTATCGTTATAATTGTCTGTGATATTCAATCAGTCTTTGTAGTAGAGAAAACATGAATAGATTATTTAGGCTCGCCTAGATACTCACTGTTGTTACTTGCTCCCTTTAATTTCACAATTTCTCACAATCTACATAGTGTTACTTAAATTGCAGCTGCTCATGGCGCTCTGTGATAAGAAACTGACGGAAAATCTATAGTAGTGTCCAGTGTCAAAGCCCTAGTATTCGCTCCCAGATTATGAAATCGGAGAACCAATCGTTATGCTTATTGAGCTCCAGTAGGATGCTGCTGAATGGCTAGAGGAGACAGCTTCCTTAATATCTTCATACCTCAGCTTCACACTTCTATTTATTTTTGTGTCTTACACTATTCGCTCTTACCCTGCTGGTAACTGCAAGAAAATTGTCGGTACTGCGGGACGCTTGTTTAAGACGCGTAATTGTACCTTGGCTGACTAAAATTTGATTAAACTTCTAACTTTGGCCCAGTGTAACTCCAACCTGATAAAAAACCTACGATGCTTTGGAAAAGCATTCACTGTAATATTCATATCATCTTATCCAATATGAAATTAAAATGGCAGCAGCCATCATCCTAGCTTTCTCGGGTACATCAATCACCTGTGTCTTGGTCCTAAAGCGGCAGCTGGGACACTTTTCAGCTCACCACAAAGTGTTAGTTAACAAACAATAAACAAGGATTTCATACGCGTTAAGAAGCACTGCCTTACAAGCACCGGTGGGTGGTCTGGTGGGTTTTCAAAAACGTTAATGAAAAATTACCGCAATGGTTCTACTGTCAAAAGAACATACTTATTGTAGGTATTGCAATAGCGCTGCACTCCGAGTATTTCTATAGGTTCAATAAGCGATAAAATATAAATCCAAGGGAATTATGGGGAGTAGGATAGAGAGTAACGTCAAGTAACAAAAAGGAAGTGGAAGAGTGTGTCACGTAACCGACATTTACTATGGCTAGCGTGGGCGCGGAAACAAACGTTTAAAATTTGTTTTGTTCTCAAGAAACAACCGATTTGCGGAGAGCTTTCCATGGGTGACCCACATGAAGCAAACTTTTCTACCGCACTTTCGACGGCAGTACTATTCTGCTAATTGCAAGGGGTGACCGCTTAGGTTGGTGTTACTGCTGAATTACAGGAAAGAGCAGCACATGTGCTTTGGATTTTGTAACATCAGGTATGCCATTTTCAGGTCTCCTCAGAGACGGAGATGAAACTCGCTGAATGTTCCCACATGTTTCTGCCTCCGCTCGCATGGAAGGTGGCACAAGCCAATGAAGTTCATGGGAGTCCGACCTTTAGATAGGTCTAGTGCAGTCAAATGTGTTTCAGGCAGGTGTGTCAGGCTGAAATAGAGTATTCGAAATGGGGACGAACAAACGCATTGAGCATGTGCCTGCGAACCACGGTGTCTATTTGTTCAAATGCCAGTCAAAGAAAGCCGACGTGTTTGTTACCAATTGTCGTTAAATTTGCGGACCGCTTTGAACAATCACATTCATCCTGAATCAGCAAGCTAAGCTCCGGTTCCACGGACGATAGCTGCAGCACTTGCATTCCTAGATTGTAGGCATAGGTACTGATGTTCTAAGGAGAGTACCTTGAAATTGCCCACATTGAAATGCAGCAGAGTTTAGATTAAACACCGTTGTAGCAAAGAGATGTCAGACTATAGTCAATTCCGATCGGCACCTTCATAAATCCTGCGCCAAATCAGCAAAAGTTAGGAATGTTAAAATGGTTGTTCGTGCAACATCACTGATGCATTCCAAAAGCAAACATGGCACTGGAGCCGAGCCCCAGGGCACACCAGACTCGACTGTTAATGGTTGAGATAAGAAACTCCTGACTCTGAGTGTTAATTGTCACTGCAGGAGAAAGTTGACATACCAGCTCAAGAGATGGTCACCGATTTCGAAATATCGACGTTTGGGTAGCAGAATGCAATGATCTAAACAATGGAATGCTCTCGACAAATCCAAGTAGATAACAACTACCGCCTCTCCAGCGTCAACTGACTCAGTCCAACTACTCCTTGCGATTAATAAATTCCTTGTGCTGGATTGCTGTCGAGGAACTCTGGGTTGCTCTGGAGCAATAATGTTACAATATTTGAGATAACATACCAACGCATCAGCAACGACAGTTTCCCTAACCTAGGACAAAGCAAGAAGAGAAACTGGGCGTCAATTTGAGAGCTCCGTCCTGCTTCCGTCTTTATAATGTGGAGTTATTATTCCAAAGCCCCCCATCGCAAGAATCTCAGGCAGTTGGTTCTGATCCAAGCATTGTTCCAAAAACTGGGCCAACGATTTTCTGTGACTCCCGGTGCCCATTCTTGAATGGTGTGGACGCCCGGGTAGCCGTGGTTGCACAGTGACGTCAGCATGTGAAATAAAGCGACAGCACTAAAAGTGATGTTGGTGAGCCACGGAGGTAGGAAAAGCAGCTGAAAGATCGCCTACTAGGATTACCGTCTGAAATGTGTGAGCGTATTGCATCCGCAACGCGTTTGCTGTTCCTATAACTGTTATAGTCGAACAAACAGCCGTCCGGATTGAAGGAATGCCCTGTCTCACCTTACGGCGGAGATTTAGATAATTGTACAAGTAGTGTATGTATGGCGCTGTGAATGTTTTCGCCATATTTTGCAGATTTGCGATTTGGTCATCTTTGAACATTTGAGTCCAGTTGTCATATAGGGCTACGTAGTAGTCCCAATTAGCTGGTGCTGCTTGTGATCTGTACTCTCGCCAGGCTGCGCTGCATACAGTCATCCAATGTCTAGTTCTGCTCCTCATGAAAGAAAGGATTTTAGGCCCAATGCAAAAACTTATCTTTGTACTTGACCTAACCAATTCATTCAATTTGCTGACGAATTCGAACACAGCGACTACCGGCTGTCCTCCAGAGTGAACGACCAGAGTATAGCACTGTCGAGCTTGACCACGTGGTTGAAGCGCGTAATGGTTCACATAGTTGCATCGTTCTCGTGTTGACAGATTGCATAATAGATGGACCAAACTGATGACTGCATGAACATTACTACCCAAAGGACAGTCAACTACTGGTACATCAATCATATGTTCCTTATTGGTGAACACAAGAGCCAGCAAAAATGGTATATCACCAGTTCCGAAACGAGTGGGTATACTAATGTGATGGTAAAGTAATACACTGGTTATGAGCTCTTGCAAAGCTGTTAAGAACTGTGCCCTGATTGTAGTAAGGGTTTACAAAGAGTGTAAGAATATCATCCATGATAAGGATGTGAGTGTGCTTTCGCATTAGACGGCATCTTAAAGCTGTCCAAGTCGGCAGTCAATTTCTACTGTAGTGTTTGGGAGGCGGTAAATCAAAGCTATAAGGCAAGTGTACTTACCAAGTCATCGTAGGCAGCACCAATAATACTCGGCAAACTGTAAGTCTGTATGCACAACGGCCCGCACTTTAGGTCACTTCGGTAACCAATAAATTCCCTCTCCTCATATCGTAAGCCTGTGTTTTCGTATGAGTCACGTGCCCGGAGGCAAGACTTCAACATCTGGCATTCCAGTGTGCAAACTTCTCTTCATGATGCGGATATTATCGCATGGCTTTTAGATATGATCATGTTTATTTTGCTCAGCTTGTTAAAAAGACTTTGAGCATTGTTTAGAAGGTAGGTTATTTTCTCGGTCTTTCGGAACCCACAGGGAACTAAAAAAGTCACTTTTAGTTGAATATCAACCAATGTGAGGTTGACTGTTTTTCGTTTGTTATGGGATGATGGTGACACTTCGTTGGGAAAATTGTTTTAGCTTGGCCATTCCTCATTCGGACATAGTGCAGAATCGCGTGAACGAGGGGTAGTGTGATTTCCCTGTGTAACCGTTGATAATTTTGCTTTTCAGCTAGGTTCCTGTTTGGTGTCTGCAAAGCTTCCGCAGCTTTTAACCGGAGTTCAGTTGGAAGGCATTTCCGATGGCTCCACCAACGTTCTAACACTTGCGTTACTGTCTGACTGAACGAGAACTTTTAGAATAATTGGTTCACTTCCTCAATAGTTTGGTGAGACAGTTATCCTTTTGAGCGATACAGCCATGTCGTACAAGGTAGGTGTTTCGCAAATGAACCACCAGATTTGCAGTACGCCAGTACCGGCCTCATGATTATTGTTGGAAGGAAGCTGTGGTCCGACATAAATAATGATGTAACGTAGCCAATACAGCTTGCTTTGCCCAAATGTAATATGCATTTGGTATTTTTGCCTACACCAAAGGACAACAGGATAAATGTGCACGGTACAGAACCAGTATGGTAGCGCACTTGCAGAGAGTAAAAGGTTGTCTACATAAGTGGCAGATCCCGGTGCTACATTAATGGTTCTGAATTCCTCATAGTGTGCACAGTTTGAGTAACGAGCAAGTCGCACTAGTGAGTTTGGTTTCTATATTCATCAATATGCACAGTGAGTTCCACTGGTCTAGATCATCAGACAACTAACTTCTAAATGGGATGACGGTAGATTTCGGGGACATTCGTGAACATGACAGCCCGGGCGTTTCTGAATACTGATTGCTGAAAGTAGAGAGAGAGAAGATAAAAATCTGTGTTGCTCCATTATAGGTGGATCGGGTACATGCGCGCAATCATGCCGCTGGCTCCCGAGGGACGGCAGCACTTTGCAGCTGCACAAGATTTTTTCGCGTTCGATAAGCACCATATAACTGTAGTCTGCAAATTGGGCGTCAAATAATCTCTTGGATTCCGGCAATAATTTGGACTCGACCAGCGTCTCTGGAAAATTGTTCCAGTAGTTCACAGCGCGACGCGCGAAGCATAGAGGCTGAGGGATGCGCTTTAAATACGGAACCAATATTTTCACTGTTGTCCGCGTGTGCTGCCTGGTGAGCACACTTGCAGCAATGGGACTCAAAATAGGGAAATGGCCCAGGTGTACGTATGAACAGAGAGCTAGGCATGGTCAGATTTGAGAGAACATAAAAATATGTCTCGTGAGATGCTCCGCTTAACGTTGCCGCCACCTTCGCCTATCCAAAAAATTCAAATTAATATTTATACAAAAATACGCCTTCGGGTTTTACGCATGGTTTCATCGCAAAGGTATGAATACGTCACTGCCAATCTTGTAAAACTGGCAGTGTGTCAGGGACCATAATAAGACTCAGATTCTAGAAGTATTACAGAATAGACAACCAAGATAACTGTTCTTCGCATAGGATGTTTCGAAGGTTTGGCAGGTCTATGTTTTTATAGGCGCTTAAAATTTACGTGCGCATTTCCAGCAATCAGACATGTATTCAATACAATATTAACAGAACGCGAATGGCTCTGAAGGCATATGCTACCGGATCCAAATTTATTGGATATAATATGTCTGAATGAAAAGTGATCGCACTTTGTGACATTGGACGGATTTATTTATGGCTAAACATACACAGAATATCATTAAATACGGTTTTGATTGCTGACAAAACCTCTGGGAAAAATTTCGGAAGCACTCAGTCCTAAGAATCAATTCATCTCTCTCTCCTGGCATTATCCATAAAATTATACCGATATGTGCAAATGTTCGATTTTGATATCTAAACGACGTACCAAAGTCAAAATCGAACACGAATAACTCAATTTAAGTGAAAATCCCCACCGATGTCAGATGCGAAATAGTGCGAACGAAAAGAGTAACTAACGCTCAGTAACGCACTTTTGTCAATGAAATGCCCAAGCATTCTGATTTCGAATTAAGCGATCAGTAGAAAACGACTATTGACAGGGTTATGGCACACGTAATTATTAGGTGCCAAGGAGACATAAACCATCTAAATCAACTGAAGGCTGAGCGACTTAGATAAATGCTAAACAACAAGCCCGTTGCACTGTGTTCGTTAAGCAACAGAAGAAGAAGCGTTGCCCAACGCCTGAATATCAGATTACTAATATTAACGAATTGATCATGTGAGTCACATAAACTAATACGTCAGCATGTTTTAACCAAGTTTTCCATAATCCGAATATTACATACGATTACAAATGCATGCACCAAGTCAGAGAGGGAGCAATTGAATTCTGGCAATTTCCGGACAATGCAAATACGAAAACATGTGCAATTTTGCGACAACTACACGTCTCCGATTGCGTATACATGTTGAGTGTGCATAGCATCCACACAATTGCTACGAAAATGCTGTTTAGTTTGTGTATCAAAACCTACGGATGCGAAGTGTTTAACTTTCGGATTCAAATATTGAGCTGAAAAACGTCAAACACTAGATGCTCTTACATTGTATGAATTAGTTCAAAGCGCCAAAATTAAGCCGGGATATGTGAGTTTCAAACCGGTAAACCAGGTAAATAAAAGGAATACACTCTGCGTCAAACACCGAAATAACACGTTCAATAATATTGATGCTGCAATTAGCAGGGCATTGCGACAATATCACCAATCTGCTGGATTTCATTAGCAGGAAAATAATAGCAACAACGGTGCCTCCCTTCCACTGAATTTCTGCCCAACGTTTTTTAAGTCAGGGCCAAAGGATGATGTTGAATAAGTCGAATGCAAGCTGCAAAATATGCTTCATATATCTAAGTAACAATACATTTGAAACTGAATCTTCTTCCATGTAAAAGCCAGATATTTTCCCCTAACGGATACGTCCACATACATAAATTATTTGCTAAACGCCTTGATTTTGTGCACAGTATTTATAAAATGTGTAATTGCTATCATTCATGTGGTTGTTAGCTGCATATAACAACCGTTTATAACTTCACATTAGTTTGCTTCATAGCACAGCAACCGCCCTGCGATAAATGTAAGAAGCTAGTTCAAATCATTGCTATTAACGTGGCAAAAGCCCGTTGTTTACACCATCTAATTGTTTGGATAAAGCTCGTTTTTCCAGGATCCGCCAAACTCAACCGATATCGATGGAAAGAAGAAAGCAGAAAACTAAATTGCGAGGCAGACGCTTGGTATTTTGTTACGAATTTCCGCATACGAATATACATCACACATATGAGAACCGGTTCTATATTTTTACCTGGATAATTATCCAGGTGTTGTGAAAAGGGACCAGTAATTGGTTGGAATAATAGTGGTGATTTGATTAAAACGTTCGGAAAGACAAACAAAATGCTGTCAATATAGAGCGATGAGCAAGCTTCGCTCAGGCTTTAGACAGCATTCATCAGGGCGAGACCACGGGCCTGTTCATGTGTTATCCGCTATATGTAACTGTGAAAATCAATTTTGCCTACTATAAACATCATGCCTAATCATTTTGGACGGAGGAACTTCGCAAGTTGGTTCCTCGCTTTGATTACCGACGCACAACGGTACATGACGCTTATCCTTCGTATGTATGCATCGGAGGTAGTCCTATCCATCGAAAACATTCAAAACCTTTTAGTTCCGTATGCATCTACTTCACGAATACGGATGCCGCCACATCCGGACCAGTTCGATAGTATCATCTGTTGTCTGATTACGTGTACTCTTGATGAGCTTTGTAACAGAAGCTGACCAATGATGCATAGGCGTGCTGTCATCTAACTCTAATTGATATATGCGCGTTGAACCAAGTAGATCTATTAGAACCGCTACCAGCGAAGTATTAGGGTAGTGTTTTCCACCCTGAATTCCACACCCATTCCACATTAAGCAGCAAATATAGCGTTAACTGCTAGCAATTATAATGAATGCAACGTAATGGATGTTGGCACCGGGGAAAACAACACGCATACATCTTGAATTTTAAAGCGCATGATTCTGTGATTCAAACCCCCAAATATATCAATGTTAGCCTTATAAGTTAACAGCAGATAGAGCAAATCGTAATGTGTTTCTCGCACAGTAAACGTACGAGTTGTTAACATTAGTGAAATACCCCTGAACATCAAGGTTCGCTCTGGAAATGTTAAGGCTTGCTAAAGTTAATACATTCAAAAACGTAGAAAAAATAAGATGATATTTATTAAAAAGCTTTAGCAAACTACGGTTTTAATTCACGTGTACGTTTAGTTAAGCATGCACAGAAATGCATTGGTGATAGTTGCAAACCGAACGTGTAGATTATCAAATTTGGGAAATTCAACTAAAGCGCAGCGAATGTATGTGAATTTAGAACTAAGGTGGGTGGGTACTGGGTACGTTTTACGTAAAGGCTGTACACGATAAAAATCAAAAGGTGATGTCTTCGCCACGGTGCGTGAGTGCAATTGAAGGAACATAGTCCGGCAATGAAAAGTTAGATTGTTGCACTGATTTGCGAGCGTATTCTACCTCACGGACTATACTAGTTACGTCCTACCGTATTCGGTCTGTGCCATTCATCTGGTTGACGTTAGCCGGCACCGAATTGTTATGCAGAGATGAAGCAAAATATTCCCTAAAAGCTTTAAATATACAGAAGGGAGCGGGGATGTTTACCTCAACGTGTCTAATTGACAAGGGGATTCCGTCAGCGTCTATGTTTTCTAGACCGTGGCGATTGTTGGAGCGCAGGAATCTTGAGGCAATTGAATGTTACGAGTCACGCTGCGGAAATAGTACAAATCTTATTTCTTTAGTGCCTTATTTGCAAAGAATGACGATACTCAAAATAATGTGAAAGTACCTGGAGTTGCATGCCGCGCCATCAGCTTGCTTAGATTGCGACATATTCATGGTGACAAACTTTAAGTGGAAAAGCTCACTGGGGTTCGCACAAGTTTAAAATGCCTTATGAGCAATGCTACAAAATCATTGACATCAGAGGTCAGATAAAATTACGTCACTGCCGAAAAACCAGTGAAGTTGGAAAAACTAGGACAGCTAACGAACATATTGCAGGTAAAGGCATAATGCCCGTCTGATGGCTAGCAAATAGGGCAAAGCACAATAATACAATGTCGAGATCCGCTCGTGAGGCTAGCCATTGTCGTCTGCACAGTTCGTAACTGGCATGACAGTGGAAGATGAGCCAGGCTATATGATAGTAAACTGTCAATCACGCAGCTCCATGGCTGTCACCCTTGGCGAAGTGGCACTAGCTGCTGGCATCCTGAAGTCATGGGGGCGAAATCGGTCAGGGTTCCGCTGGGAGGCGCACCACTGAGGAGACCCACAAGGTCGAAACGCCGGCGTCTGGTGCTTTTCCAGACTAGCCAAAGATTGCTGATTGGGAGTGGCGATGATGAATAAGCTGAAAATAAATTTCCCTAGAAAATACACATTAATCCACTACTGGTTAAAAAATGCTATATCCAGTACATTGTTTGTAAATGTGAGGGAGGAACCGTGTATATCCAAACCGCCATACGGACGCTTGGTAGAAATAATGAGCAGATTTGAGGAACCGAGAACGACACCAAAGATACTTCGGCATGCCTGAACCCCGGGGACAAAATTCTCTGAAACGTAATGCGCTGATGCAATACGGAACCCATTCTCAAGGTCGCCCAGTGCGATCACAATACGCGGGAGTGGCATATAGAAACAGACCATCAGGAAATCTTGCTTGTTTAATAGTGTCCTTTTCCAAACGAATCTGTGAGTGAGCAAAGTTGAGAATTGGTCATTTTCTTAAAACAGTGGTCCCGTTGAACGTAAAATTAGTTGCCCACAGAGTCAAGTACAGCAAGACGTTTACCAATTAGTCCATAACAAGGCATTTGAAACACTGAAACCGTGGTTTCGTCACTGTACCAAGATTAAAAAATGAGCAGCAGATGGGGGTGAAAAAGAGAAGAATGTGCTGACGCATGTGCACTAGGTTGAAAGAGAAACCAATATTGGTTAAAAAGCTTCCGGCATTTTGCGATGCACGGGATTCTAATCTATTCCTAACTGGAGAATGTCATTCATATTGAACGGGTCCATCGACCCGCTGAAATAATAACACAAAGGACATAATCCTATCATTCAAGGCTCAGTTGAATTTAAGCTTTCCCAAATACTCAAAGAATGAATGTCCACTGTTCACGGTTATCATGTTTGCCTTGATTTTTTCCACCCTAAACCAAAATTCCAGCCCGTCACGACATTCTTTAAAACCCTTTCTCCTAAATACACCACGGACCAATCGACAGTCACAGGTTTCTTTTGCGTGGCAACAAATCAAATGCTGAAGATATTTCTGTTCAAATCTAGCACAAGTTGGATTGACACTACAATATATGGCTCCATACTTATCACCGTTTTACTATTACATGCCCCTCTCTAGGAATGGATGTAAGCTGCAATGGGGCGCAAATGTTGAATGCATAGAGGGAATACATGAAGCGCTGTTCTATTCATATTCCTACGCAACGGTACTCATGAATTATTTGGGCATTTGGCTGATCTGTTCATAAGGAACCACCCAGTTGTATCATAAATCCTACAGTGTCTAACTATTTACTTACCATATCATGAAACATAACATCCATGCAATGTTTAAGTGTGTTGTAATCACATCAAATCATGGAAGAGCTTATTATATATGGAAACCTTTTTCATGCAGATCTAACCTTTCAGTTCATGTATTGGTGATTAATGAAGAACAGTGAAAGTGGAAATATTTTCCGGATGCTCACAGCAGCCCGACTCATGCACTCATGTATGTATGTGCATCCACGCTAGCAAGGATATCATTGTAACCGATAGCTACTTACAACGTATATTCTCTTTAGCAGATACGATCAGCGTTATAAAAGTTTTATCAAAATTGTGGTTAGTCAAGCTGAGCGGAACATTATTACGAGGACTAAGCGACACGGTAAAACTGGATAGGTGACGAGCTCATTTAATCACACATATGGGATAGACATTCTAAAAACGTGGAACCTCGTTTGCAGATCAGGTCATTTAACGTATAAGTGACGCAGAAAGTACAATACAATAACAGTTTTATAACAAGCGCATCAGCCTCAAATGTGGATTTTAATATATGCTTACGGTACTGAATGATTTATCAACCCAGTATGAAGTGACAACAAACCGAATGGGAGCCGCTCTCGATTAAAATAAATGCGCCGTCACAAACTATCATTGCATGAACATAAAGTTGTGTAGAGTTACAGGTAAATTATGAAGAACTTCTTAATTAATTGTTCCTTTTTCAACGCCTGCAAAGCAAATTCAGATTACAGAACAGCAAAGCAAACGCTTTTGCCTAACAACGCGAATAAGTTCGGTATTGCAATAATCAGGAGGAATATTCTCAAGGAACTTTTGCATCCTACCGTTGATCCTGTAGCCCGATAAGTACGAAAATTATTGATCACATTGGTGCTGTTGGTTTTGTTATTAATTACGAGTAAGGACACTGATTTATTGCTTTTTTGCCTAAAATGTCGCGAATTAACCTGGTATGAAATGGGAGTGGATACACCGGTGCCTCTAAAAAAGCCCCTATCAACATACATGAAGCATGCAACAGTTCCTTTCTCCATCTTGCCATCATGTTCGTGACCGTCTTGAGTAAGCGTTCATCATATTTTCTCCAGAGTAAAACGCAGTACATAGCTGTAAATTTAGTCCATGAAAATAAATTTGCATCAACTCATTCACAAACAAACATTGCTTGCTCGTAGGATCGCAAACGCAAAAATTTTGTCATTTTAGCCGATAAGATGTTCTCGCGTACCATTTTGTGTAACTATCACAGTGTAGAATTAAGTCGATATTTGATTGCTGCGCAATTAAACATTGCATGAATGTTATGTTTCATGATATGGTAAGTAAATAGTTAGACACTGTAGGATTTATGATACAACTGGGTGGTTCCTTATGAACAGATCAGCCAAATGCCCAAATAATTCATGAGTACCGTTGCGTAGGAATATGAATAGAACAGCGCTTCATGTATTCCCTCTATGCATTCAACATTTGCGCCCCATTGCAGCTTACATCCATTCCTAGAGAGGGGCATGTAATAGTAAAACGGTGATAAGTATGGAGCCATATATTGTAGTGTCAATCCAACTTGTGCTAGATTTGAACAGAAATATCTTCAGCATTTGATTTGTTGCCACGCAAAAGAAACCTGTGACTGTCGATTGGTCCGTGGTGTATTTAGGAGAAAGGGTTTTAAAGAATGTCGTGACGGGCTGGAATTTTGGTTTAGGGTGGAAAAAATCAAGGCAAACATGATAACCGTGAACAGTGGACATTCATTCTTTGAGTATTTGGGAAAGCTTAAATTCAACTGAGCCTTGAATGATAGGATTATGTCCTTTGTGTTACTATTTCAGCGGGTCGATGGACCAGGATTTGACAGCCTGTATGTTTAAATGGACCTAGAACAAATAAGGCAACTCATCGCGATCAAGCAGCTACAGCCCACATGCTCTGTATTGGCAGTCCCTGCTAGTCAAGTTACGTGAATTAAGAAAGCAATCAGTAAGGTCGGAAAGTGCTAAGAAGAACGTAATTGAGCATTTGCAGATGCAGCGCAAATGCTCTTTATTTCGACGTTATTCTCTCCGGTTTATCTCTTACTAGCGCCTGCTTCGAGAAGCGGTACGCAACCGGAACAATTTTCCTTTCTGGCTCTTTGCCTTTGAGCACGTACTTTATCAACTGACACGTTACTTTTTCTTGAAAATCTTTCTTATTTCATATGCTCTTCTCTATAGGTAAACATAGAGTTCAGACCGCTTGCCATGCTTTTAAACGAATTAGCTCCTGTCGCAAATACACCCAGAGCCCACCACTTCCCGGCACTGGTTTGACCATGAACGACTACCCATTCGCTTCAACTAGTTCCAAATTGGATACACTCGCCACGATTTCTTCTAGCTCTAAGCTAGGGCAAGTGATTTCATCCTCACTCGTGGTTCAATATGAACGACATTCTCCAGTTAGGAATAGATTAGAATCCCGTGCATCGCAAAATGCCGGAAGCTTTTTAACCAATATTGGTTTCTCTTTCAACCTAGTGCACATGCGTCAGCACATTCTTCTCTTTTTCACCCCCATCTGCTGCTCATTTTTTAATCTTGGTACAGTGACGAAACCACGGTTTCAGTGTTTCAAATGCCTTGTTATGGACTAATTGGTAAACGTCTTGCTGTACTTGACTCTGTGGGCAACTAATTTTACGTTCAACGGGACCACTGTTTTAAGAAAATGACCAATTCTCAACTTTGCTCACTCACAGATTCGTTTGGAAAAGGACACTATTAAACAAGCAAGATTTCCTGATGGTCTGTTTCTATATGCCACCGCCGTGTAATGAGATCACTGGCGGTTTACTTGTTGTCCATTTGGACACTGCACTTTCGGTCAACTTAGACATTCCCCATCCATTTTTGCAGCGAAGCACCAACACCGCACATCCTTAGCCTCTCGAGGAGTTCTGCGTGATTTACCTATTCGAAAGGCTTAGTGAATTCAGCGTACAAGACATCGACTTATTTGCCTTGTTTCAGCGCTTGTACGCATTCTGGCTTCTTCAACAGTAGTTTGTTGATGCAAGAGCATCCTTTCACGAAACCATGCTGTGCGGGCGTCAAGAGACTTTTCGACTCGAGAAGCTGCAGGAGGCTCTTTTTCTTGATCTTCTCGAGCGTCTTTGCCTAATTAGCGGTCAGGCAGATCTGCCGGTAGTTATCCACTTTGCCAGGGTTACCACCTTTCTGTATTGGTTTTACGACTGAGCATTTCCAGTCGCCCGGTAATAGTTCAGCGGATTGTGACATGTTGAGCAGTTCAGTTACAGAAGGCTAGATGATGGCCGATATGGACTTGAGGATTAGTGGGTGAATTCAATATGGCCCAGCAGGCTTCGCCCCGTCAAGTTTTGTTAGAACCTTGCGTAGATCTTTATTGCTGCAGTGGAGGCTCTTTAGTTCCTCGCGAGCGGTACTCGTCGAACTCGTTACAGACACCTGGTCACTTGCAAATACGGAGGCGAAGTGCGCCGCCAACGTGGAAGCACGATCTCTACTCGAGGTTAGGAGCTGTGCATCGGTCTTCTAACACTGGGACATTAGCTGTAGGCCACAAGCAC
>CALYDF020000006.1:192313-238091 GCA_944474145.2 Dicrocoelium dendriticum
CTTGTACCTAAATGGTCTCAGAGGAAACTGTGCGCACTGGTGTTATAATTCTGTAGCGTTCAAGATGGCGGACTATGGACACAGCGAAGAAATCTTCCAGCCACTATGAGCTTACAGGGAGAAGGACCATTTGGTGATAGTTAGCCGGTTTAGGCCGCTCACCCCTATTGAATACTGACGTGATCAGAGCATGATTTCATAGGCTAGGTTTAGTTTGCTCACCCAAGCGCGTTTAGAAAAAATGTTCTATTGGCTCGTCGGGCGTTACTGTTGATATCTTCAGTGTTCTCTGGTGGGTGTTATCGATTCAAGGAGGACTGAAGTTGTGCAGTGGAAGCAGTTTCTTTAACACAGATGCGACAGTAAAGTCTGTGTTTGTAATTGTTCGAATTGGTGCTTTTACCGTGTTTACGTTACATTGGTGGTTATCTCTAGTACGTAATGATCATATATTCCGATTTCGTATTTGGACACATAGTACCCAACTCGACGTGCGAATGCACAAATAATGACACAAGCGGAATTTTCTTCTGATAAATGGATCGAATCGGAAATACTAAATGACACCACGAGCTAATCAGAACAAGAATAAACAGCCAGTTAGAATCGACCAAGGTGAAAAAGCTGTTCGATCAAATCATTTGAGTGTGTGGGTGGTTTTTTATGGTCTACCTGTGCTCCCTTACCATCACGTGACATTTGAATTCGCATTGGTTAAAAGTTACTTTCTATCGGTTTAGGTGTACTATGCGGTATTTAATTAACGACCTGCTGATCAGTTTCATCCTATTTGGTTTTTCTTTGTCTCCTCAGGCTCTTTCGCAAAAAAACCCTCCTCCTCACCATCTCGTGCCACAAAGATGCGGGGACAGATAAAATCATTGAGCCGGAGCATTGTTCTCCAATTTCCATTTGCATGTAAGCACGGCTCCTGGTTGTCATACATGCTAGTAATATCGTTCCGTGTAAAACCTTCTTTCTCCTACTAAAAGCTTGGGTTTAACTGAAGCGCGCCCATGTGAGGTCTAAGCTGATTTCGGCAAAGCCTAGACTGACACTGATCTGTGAAAAATAGTTCTGGACTTGTACTCGGGCGACGCTTGAAGATAGCCTTTCCCGGGATTTTTCCAGAGGTGTGATGCACTTTAAAACTATGAATCGGTCAAGGTTGTTGCGTAAAGAAACCTGAGGTTACTTCAAGTGCTCGGCCCACACGCTTTACATTACTCTTTCCGCTAAACATTTTGAGGCGGCTTGCTATAGTGCCGAATTCATTTGGTGAATGCCAGTACCTTGCAAGTATTTTTGGAACGCTGCACTGTCGAACAGCGGACCGTGATTGGCAACCATTGTTTCTGGTCCTCCGTGCGTAGATAGGTTAGAAAATTAAGTCTTGTTTGGAATCTCCGTAGGGGTCTTAGAAATGATGTTTACATTTATAGACTTAGAGCACACATCCACGAGACGCAGCAACAAATTTCTTCAAGTGAACGGAAACATTCAGCGCAGACTCATTCTCAAGTACTGCCTGGCAACTCCTAAACGTGTATGGGACTCGGCGGTTTGTCTTTCCGTACTACTGGCAAGTATTAAATATGTGCTCTAGGTAAAATTTCGTCACATCCATACTCACTCAGACAGACGTCACACGCCCGGAAAAGCATATATGCATATATATATATATATATAATCGCCGGCCGCCAATAGTCTGATCTGGCTTGTGTTTTCATGCGGACTAGTCACAAATAAGCATCGTGCCGCTCTCAGTACAGCTAATCTGAATCTGTATTGAATAACGATGCGAGATCCGGAAATATGCGTAGTTACTGAAGGCTAACAGTCATACATTTTTGCTCTGAAATCCAATACTTATATACATTATTTAGGGAAACCAATCCATTAAATCCGCATTCAACAAGTAATTAAGACGGAAAATCATTGAAATATATTTTATTAATTTCAAATTTTTGGTTGTGTTTATATAGTAACTTTTCATAGAAATCCATTTTAAGTTTTAATATTTGTATCTTTTTAGTGTGTGAATGTGACGCTGTGTGAGGCTTATGTCTGTCCTAATCACGAAATTGGTCGGCTCTAGATAATATATACCAGAAATATTTTTAGTGATGTTTATACCAATCAGGTTGAGACACCTGCTTTTATTTCAGCAAGGAATTGTTTTAGTTGGCTGCTAAATTCACTCACGTCATCAGCCATTAAATCCGTAGTGACTGCAGTAACAATTAGTCACTGCAAAATTTTCCGTCATCCGGTGCGTTGATAACACACTTCCAGCATTTTAGGAGATGTAAAAAGAATATTTTCTCGTTAGACATTATATAATATGCCTCGAAATATAATATTTAGTAAGTTTAACTCATCCATAAATGAGCCAGTTAAAAACCTTTGGCTTGAAAGTCAAGGTTTTCTTGCAGCATCTCTTCTACCATGGAAGGTGATGGTGACCTGGATACCAAGAAGACTGCGAAGACAGTTGCACTTGCATTGCTATGTATTCTCTGTCTGTAAAGGTAGATGTTGAATGATTGAATATTTTCCTAGAAAAGAATATATTGAAGGTATCCCGAGTTGATGTTTTGGTTAGTTTGAGACCATCTGATAAACAATTGATACATATCTCACGAATTATCGCAGCTACCTTGTCTATCAAAGAAGCTCAGTGTATTTTATGAAAAAGAAGATTGTTCAGATGAGCAACAAATAATTTTATCTTCTGACTCATACGATAGCATTATCTGCTGCACGTGCAAATGTGTGCCCTAGAGTGATAGTCTTAGAATGCATGAAATATAGACAAGTACCTTGTAGAAGAGTTCTTCCTAATGCTACAAAACACAACCGCCATTAACCAAGATACAGTGTAGAATTGCGCATGCACAATGATAACGGAGTCAATAACGGGTAAATTAGATTAAGATAATTGGAACGAATCTCTTCTGGATAGCAGTAAAAGATAAAGGTTAATGCCATGTTTTGAGTAACCTCATCTATTCGCCTGGATACAATGGCTTTGCTGAGTAGAATAGCCTGAATTGACAATTGATTATTCATGTATATTATATCCAGTAGAATTTTTGTTACTAAATACAAAAGCAGATTATACTTAGCATTAAGTCTACTGCAAACTTAAGCATTCAAAAGGATGAGTGCATAGGACAGGTACATCGATTTTCAACCCACTAGACACATAATAACCGTTTATTTTATTTAAGTTATTTAACAAGCTATTGCTACACTTTTTTGGAAATGTTCATAAATCAGCTACTTCGTTTTAGGAAATTCAGCCCGCAAGCAATCAAATACCCTCCTGTTTGAGTACAGTTTAAACCTTCCTTGTAAGAATATATAAACGATTAGGCGCTGTAAACCTTGTTGCCTTCTCCACGCAATGCGGAGGAGGTGAGGAGCAATCCTTATTTGACCTTGAGCTTACAAACAAGGAGATAATAGTAGATTCCAAAAACAAAGCTACATCGCTTGTCTCTAGTGATCATCTGACCCTGAAGTTTTCTTTCGTCCGCTAAGCTGAACCCTTCAATGCACCGTGAACATCGTATGTATGCTAAATACTGAATACTACTGAATACTGTATTATAGAGCAAGTAGAAATGGATTCTGTACAACTCTTTCGAAATTTGGCGAAAAACGTTATAAAAGTTGTCAACCGTGGATATCATCGTCGTTTTCATGTAATATTTAAAATGTTCGACTTACGATATTTCAGGATTCACAAATGTGATATGTCATCGTAAGTGTGCAGTCGTTCTCTGAATCGAATAGAGGCAAAATACAAATCTAACAACGTTTTGAACTGTTGCACAGATGTTGCCTCAATCACATGTTCGGGAAAACTGTTTCAAATGTTTACCACTCTCCGTTCGAAGCACAGTGGGTGGGGAACACGTTTCATATCCGGCACGACAAGTTTTTATCTGTGTCCGCGTGTGCTGCATGGCCCTCGTAAGTGCAGCATTGACCTTAGCATGGGGAACTCACCGAGATGTAGAATTCGGTAGGTCATAATGAGGTCGACTCGCACCCGACGGTAGGACAAGTTGTAGAGTCCTAGTTTCTCGCACCGGTCTTCATACCCAAAGCCACGTAAACTCGGGATGAGCCTGGTAGCAACGTGTTGGACCCGTTCGATCTTTTGTGCCTCGCCTCTGGTAATCGGAAAGTAGGCGGGCGAACCGTACTCTAGCATTGGTCTAATGATAGAAGAGAACAGGCGAGTGGCAACCTCTTCAAACCATGTGCCAAAGCTACGTTTGAGCGCCCAAAGCATGCGCAGTCCGTTCCGATATAGCCTGTTCGTGTTGTCCACGGACTTCAAATCGTAGCGTGAGAGTACACCTAGGTCCTTCACGGAGGGTGTGGGATATAGCGTTTGGCCATCAAGATTGTAGGTTCGGCCGTTAGCATATTTCCTCAGGCTCATATATACAGACTTGGCTGGGTTGACCGGGAGAGGAACTTCTGCGGACCATGTGGATAAGCGGTTGAGATCTTGCTGAAGTAGGCCACAGTCATCGGGAGCGTCGATTTCTCTCCAAATCTTCATGTCGTCCACAAACAAGGCACACGGCGACCGGAGAAGCTGCGGTAGATCGTTGATATGGATCAGGAACAGAGTGGGCCCCAGCAGAGGGCCTTGAGGCACGCCACTTGTATAGGGGTACCAGTCAGTTAGATGGTCGTCAAACTGTACTCTCCACTTTCGTCCAACAAGAAAGTCGCGGATCCACCGGTGCAGTGAGCCACCGACGCCACACATGCTGAGTTTGTGTAGGAGAGCCTCATGACTGACCTTGTCGAAAGCTTTACTGAAATCGATGAATATCACGTCGACGGACTTCCCCTTGTTTATTGCCTTCAACCACTCATGCCTCGTCACAAGCAGGTTCGTAATGCATGATCGACCTTGCATAAAACCGTGCTGTGCGGGCGTCAGGACCTCGTTTGACTGTAGCAACTGCAGCAATCTCTTCTTCACGATTTTCTCAGCAACCTTTGCCAATATAGGTGTCAGACAAATTGGCCTGTAATTGTCTACTTGCTAGGGTCGCCGCCTTTCGGAATAGGCTTCACCACCGCACATTTCCAGTCAACCGGCAACAAACCTTCGGAGAGCGACCTGTTGAAAAGGTCAGTCACGACAGGAGAGAGGATGGTTGAAAGTGACTTGAGAACCAGTGGGTGAAACCCATCAGGTCTGGCAGGTTTAGTGCCGTCAAGGTTGGCGAGTAGTTGAGCTAACTCTTCTACGCCGCAATGCAGACTATTGAGTTCGGTAAAAGCGGTACACGTCGAACTCGGAACAGACACCTGATTATTCGCAAATACAGAAGCGAAGTGCGCCGCCAACGCGGACGCACGCTCAGTGCTGGAGTTAGGGGCTGTCCATCCGTGCCATCCAGCACTGGCACATCACCTGCCGGCTTCAGGCGTCGCTTCACGTATGCAAAGATTCTCTTGGGGGCGGTCTTCGCGGCTAATGCGAGCTGCACTTCAAAGTGTCGGCGTTTATTCTTTTTCGCACTGTTGCAGAGGTTCCGCTGACATTTATACCCTTCGTAATCATTGGCAGAGCCAGAGAGAAGGAATTTGTCCCACAGTCTGCGCCGCCTCCGAGCCAGGTTTCCATACTCCTTGTCAAACCAATGAGGCTTAATCGGTCCAACCTTTCGACATTTCAATGGCACAAATTGGGAACACAATGATGTCAATCTCTCTTTTATAAATATCCAACAATCTTCCACAGATGCAGCTTGTGACAGAGACCAATCCAGTTGGCTCGCGGCTCGAGCTAGACCATCGAAGTCCGTTTTCCAGTAGTTGGGAGCTGGTTGCAGCGGATGTGAATACGGCAAAGATAATTCCATATCAGCTATCAGTACTGAGTGGTCGCTCGTAGCCAGGGGCTCCAGGATCCTAACGTCACGCACTCGTTGTTCGTAGCTCGTTAACACCAGCTCGAGAAAGGACGGGGTTAAATGTGTTGATATGCATGTTGGCTGGCATATGTGTTGCGATGCACCAGTTTCAAGTACCAAATCCACGAACTTTGCTTCAACCTCACTATGTCCAGGCATCAAATGCACATCAGGCCATCGTATTCGAGGACAGTTAAAATCGCCCATAAGCAGAAAGTGCGGACGACTCATGTGGGCTTGAAGACGGGGCAGCCAATCCAAACAACGACTCAGGGGACTGCGATAAACTGCGCCCACAAGCAGTTCTCCGCGCCTGAGGCGGATGGAGCACCACAGTTGCTCACACAGGCCATCGTCACTTCGGTAGGTGCTCACAAGTCTCCCACGCAGGGAAGACCGGATGTAAATAAGACACCACCGTGGGCATTCTTTAGCCTATCGCATCAGAAACACGGGTAACCGTTGAGTTCAAGTTCTTGGGTGTATAACTCTGCATGCAGCCATGTCTCTGCGAGTCCCACTACGTCTGGCCGCTCAGACGCAACGAAACAACAAAGCTCATCGCGCTTATTCATAATATTTCAAACGTTTGTAAAGGCTACTCGCAGGCCGCAGCGGGAGCCACCGGGCGTGCTTGAAGTGTGAGCAGCCTGTTTATCCTGATTCGCGGATGGTTGGAAACCACCCGAAAATTTACCATACGAAGATTTGTTTCCCCCTCATCAGCGCGTCTTTTCAACTCAGTGACGGCAGACTTGAGCCGCTCCCTGTCTACTGGGTCCAGGTCGGGACGAACATGGATCTTCAAACCTTTCAGCCTACTTAGGCGAGACATGATAAGTATTTGACTGGCTTCGTCCACAAAAGGGATTCTCATAGGCCGATTTTGTTGATCACCTTGCATTTCCAGACGGGTAATCTGCCTCGCTTTTACTGAGTCCTCACCAGCGTCGAGGAGTCTATCAATTAGACCCTGTAAAAACTCGACATCGTGATCGTAGCGCACTTGGGGTGATGGATCACTGGACTCCGGTGCGTGAAATAGCACGAGATTATAACGCCTCTGGTAGGACGAGATTGGCTTTGCTGGGCGTAGTATACTACCAGCCTCAAGTGGTTTGGCTAACTGTTGACTTACAGAACGTAAACGTTCAACGTTCCTTCGTAATTTTATCCTTTGTTCTTTCCACTGGTCTTCAGCATTCAGACTTCCACCTGCTGGGACATCAGTGTCCGGTGGACACAACAAAGGCAAACAATTTAGGCCAGGTGCAACTGGGCTTCTCACAACGGTTGGACTTGGTGTCGGTGAGTTTGCACGGGTAGAGGAGGACGACTGAGCCGAAACCTGAAGGCTCTTCGCGCTAGGTTGTTAGGCCAAACACACGGAGCTGTTCGCAATGAAACGCTAAGGTCTACACGTCGGCTTTACTCTTTCTGGCTGTATCTTATTTCGGCAATTTTCACATATAGTTTGGACGAAATCGTGTTGGATCTCGCGAAGACGATGAAAATGCTCAACTGATAATCCAACACATGAAATGTGGTATTTAACTTGGCACAAAATACACGTGAGGGCATTTGCACGGTATCCGACTAGTTTGGAGCAAGTACCACAGGATGACTGCTTTGGCATTGTGAATAATCCGAAAACAAGATGGCGGCCAATTGACGAAGAAAATGGCGATAGCAAGATCGCCGAAAACAAGCGATGAAAACCCAAGTATTTCTGGTCGGAAATTTTAGAATCCGAAATGAAACTGAATTGTAGCTCACTTTTCACGAAATACTTCCAATGAACGCAGAAAGTCAACACAAAGTGTTCTTCTCAACACAGCCAAAAATAACCGACCGGAGGACGCTATCCGCAGTTCAAGTATACGGTATAAGAAAACAAGTCCCTTTGTATATTTTATGGAAGCAGTTAAAACCTATTGGTGAAACAGTTTGGAACTTGAGAATGATAAAAAGGATTTATCGTTTATCTTTCAATCGTGCAATCTGTGTGGTTTCAACCACCCACAAATAACAGCAGATAAAGCAAATTGATATTCAATAAGAGGGATGGAGACCTGGTGCAAAGTAACATAAGGTTTAACCTGCACACACAAGTACAGCAGACAACTTGGAAAGGTATTCACACAGCACACTAGAAAGCTATATTGTTCTGCATGTTTCAATATATGCCTTCTCAGTTTTGTGCAGCTGTTGATTTGCAGTAAGTCATATGACACATAATGCGGACATGTAGACTCAAGTATGTCGTACTTAGAGCGCCTCGTAATCTATTATTTTCTTCCACCGAATAACCCCTACGTGAAGAGTCTCTGCTCGTAAGCGATATTGAACATTCCAATGAGGTAATTGGATGCCCGAATTTGAGTACTTTGCAGCGCAATGATGTCGTGTATAATCCATGTATGCCAGGCTTATATGGCGTATTTCACACGGGGGCCGAAATGTGAATTGAATATTTGTCGAAACATAGAAACGAACGTTTGCGCGAAGCCCCGACGGAACAATCCGACGAGTTGGCTTCCAGCTTTCGGTTCCTTTTCCTATTGCCAGGAACCACCCAAATCATGCAGATACTCAGGCCATTGTGCATGGACAATTTTTGCAGAAAATTCTTTCCGAGCCCATATAAGTTGTTTGGCTGGTATTCTATATAGGCTAATTTACCATTCTTCACTTTGAAATGCTTACCGTTTTGAATTGACTACAGTTTCCCAGTGTCGCGCTCCAAAGCATATGTCAGTCGGCATACCCTTGCCTGCTGTGCCAATTCTTGACGTTTACAGCAAACATTAGGAAGCTGGAAGTGATTGCCTGTGTGAAGAAGACAATAAGCACAAAAACAATCGTGAACCTAAAACTAAGACTTTTGGCATATCGCACGCGACTCGTATTGGTTCAGTTAAATATATGCGATCCCCTACAAGTAATTGCCGTTGAAGAAGAACGTTGGCGATCTAGTTAAACAGTGGTTACCAATCCCGTAATGTTAGACTTTGGAAAGAAGTTGTTGATGATCTAGACTATCGCAAAACCCCGAATAATCTAGGTAAAATAAACCATTATTTTTTCATTCTTCACCTGAATAGGAGCAATCATTCGGCGCTCTTAATACATATTTTCACAAACGCTGTCATCGGAACCAGGGTTGTACGCGAGCAGTAAAGTTACATATTTTTGTTAGCGCACCTGATATTGGGCAACGATCGATTCCATGAAATTAACAAATAAAGGGAGTGGAGATATTGGGTGCTAGTTTCATTGCTAATATATTCATTTGCCTTTGTGAATCTGAGTTGTTATTACAAGGTTTCACATAACAGGAACATGATTCTTATCTAAGCAACGCAGTAACAATCGAACCAAATGTTTTTCTTTGTTTTGCTACTTCTCCTAATACCGCTGGATAAATTGTTTGGACACCACGAAAGCTGTGGTCGTGAAATGAGGTCAGCTTAATCTAAAAAGCTTATGCGTCATAAGAGATATTGGTGAGTCCTGGCAGCAAATCCACAGAAGCTGGAAGATCGCTTGAGAGTGGGACACTGAAATGTGGTAGCTTATTGCATCCACACGGATTTTATCGCTTCCATATCTGCTTTTGTCTGTTCACCAACCGTGCTGGATGGAGAAAATGCTTACCTAGATTTTCCTATGCCATGAAGGTGCATGAGCAGCACTTTGTGGTTAGCGCTGTAGGCATCTGCTATGCTACGGTGTGTACCAACCTATATTTTCAATTACTGCTCCTAATGGGAGAAACTGTTTCAAATATACGGATAACCGAATTCAAATAATCAGTTATCAGTCGACTGCATTTGTTTCTGAACACAAACTAAGCGAATTCCGAGAGTTTTCTGGAATGGAACAAACAACTTGTGGTGCTAATGAGCTGAGAAGTGAGAACTGGTGCGAAGCAGTGAGTAGAGGTTGCTCTGTGTAGCTGCATCATTCGACGTTTTTGGACCTGAACTCTTTATTCATCGTTGCGCTCTCTGTATTTTGCCTCTGAAAATTGTTGGTCTATTAACATCTTGAATTGAGACACTGTGTTGGCTTCTACTATATGCTGAGGCAGGTCGTTCCAGACATTCACCACTCTGCGTTCGAAATAGAGTTGATGGGCGACCCGCTTCAAATCCGGGACGATAAGTTTATACCGGTGTCCTCGCGTGCAGCTTGGTGTGCGCAGATTAAGTAGTTGTCGCAACATCGGGTAATCACCCAGATGTAATATTCGATGCGTCATGATGAGGTCAGCCCTCAGCCGACGATAGGATAGGGTGTATAACCCTAGTTTCTTACATCGGTCTTCGTATGGCATACCTCATAAGCTGGGAATCAGCTTGGTGGCTACATGCTGCACCCGCTCAAGCTTCTCTACTTCGCCCCGGGTGATAGGACAGTATGCGGGAGTGCCATACTCCAGCGTTGGTCGTATTATAGAGACGAAGAGGCGGGAAGCAATCTCTTCGGACCAAGTGCTAAAGCTGCACCTGAGAGCCCAAAGCATACGAAGGCTGTTTTGGTACAGCCTGTTCGTATTGTCAATGGACTTTAGGTCGCAGCGTGAGAGTACACCGAGGTCGCGCACGTAAGACGCGGGAGGCAACGGTTGACCGGCCACTGTGTACGTTCGGCCGTGATCACACTTACCCAACCTCATAAATTGCGACTTAGCAGGGTTGATCGGAAGGTTAACCTCTGCAGACCATGTCGAGAGGCGGTCGAGATCCTGCTGAAGTAAATCGCAATCATTGAGTGTGCGGATTACTCTCCACACTTTCAAGTCATCTGCGAACAAAGCACAATGTGATTGTAGTAGCTGAGGCACATCGTTTATATGGATTAGAAACGATATAGGTCCCAGTACAGTGCCTTGGGGCACGCCGCTGCTCGATGGATACCACTCAGTTAGATGGCTGTCCACCTGGACTCTCCACTTTCGATCAATAAGGAAATTGCTGATCCATTTGTGCAGCGAACCACTAACACCGCACATCCTCAGTCTGTCAAGGAGCACTGCATGGTTAACCTTGTCAAAAGCCTTACTGAAGTCAATGTAAATGACGTCAACCGATTGGCCTTTGTTCAGCGCTTGTAACCATTCGTGCCTCGTCAACAGTAGGTTGGTGATGCACGAACGACCTTTCAGGAAACCACGCTGTGCGGAGGTTAACAGGTTTTTCGACTCGAGAAGCAGCAGAAGGCTCTTCTTCACGATCTTCTCGAGTGTCTTTGCCAAAACTGCCGTCAGGCAGATCGGCCGGTAGTTATCCACTTTGCTTGGGCTTCCACCTTTCGGGATAGGCTTTACGACTGTGCGTTTCCAGTCGTCCGGTAGTAGACCAGTGGATAGTGACCTGTTAAACAGTTCAGTTACAGAACGTGCAATTATGCTCGATAATGACTTGAGGATTAGTGGGTGTATACCATCTGGCCCAGCTGGTTTCGTCCCGTCAAGATTTGCTAGAATCTTGCGTACATCCTCAAAATTGCAGTCCAGGCTGTTAAGTTCGGCTGGAGCCGTACTCGTCGAACTCATTACAGATACTTGGTCACTTGCGAATACGGAGGCGAAGTGCGTTGCCAATGCTGACGCACGATCTGTACTCGAGGTTAGGGGCTGTCCTTCTGAGCCTTCTGTCACTGGGATACTGGCTATAGGTCTTAGGCGCCGCTTCACATATGCGAAGATCCTCTTGGGAGCAGTTTTTGAGGCAGTTGCAAGCTCCTTTTTGAAGCTTCTGGGTTTCCTGGTTTTCACGTTGTTGCAGTGATTTTGATGTACCCTGTACGCATTGTAGTCCTCGTCAGAGCCAGAAAACACGAATTTGTTCCATAGTCTACGTCGCCGTCGGGCCATTTTGTTGTACTCTTTGTCGAACCAATGTGGTTTGACTTGCCCAACTTTCCGAAATTTGAGGGGTAAAAATCGGGCGCACAACGATTTCACTCCCTCTTTAATGATAGCCCAACAGGTTTCAAAAGATGAATCCTGTGGTAAAGACCAGTCTATCTGGCTCGCTGCTCGAATGAGGCCATTAACGTCCTCCTTCCAATAGTTGAAGGCTGACTCTAGTGGGAGAGGATACGGCAGCGGTAGTTCTAAACTGCCTATGATCACAGAGTGGTCACTCGCTCCCAGAGATAATCGATCGCAGCTTGTGATGCTGTGCAGTCTCATTGTCTTATTTTCTAAATTCCATAGAGCAGACCAACTTAAAACTAATGGCTGCATGAATACTGCCACCACTTTAAAAGTCTACAACCAATACAACATTCATTAGAAAGCACTAAATCCAACACAGTTTGCTTGGCACCTGTTCCGATCAAAGATGATGCCTATGTCATCAAGAACTACGAGACTTTGTGTTACCTCGATCAAGAAATCAATTGGTCCGTTCGAGCCGAGAAGCCGCCCGATGTTAACCGGATGAAATTTGTATCAACATTCAGCCGGCAAATTACAAATCCGTCGACAACATTGCCTATTGTTTATGGCTAAAATGTTCTTGCTGAGGAGCCGAAACCATAAAATGTACTTAAAACCTCGCCCCGGTGCGCGTATCAGGTATGTATAAGTGTGCTACTAACAGAGTACTTTGGATATCAAGAAAAATAACTGTGCAGCTTTGGTCTATAAAGAATAACAACAAACGATTGACACAATGAGATGAACGTGAGTTATAATTATAAAATTTTATGCAGGCACATATAATTTGCTATAGAGCGTATTTCGGATTTTAAGTTGTACCTGTAGCAAGTGGGCTGTAGATGGATATGCACAAGGCGGCCAACAAACTTTGGCAACACTTTATCCCTTTGTTTCAGAGTGAAGCAATATCACAGCCGTTTTCGGCAGCTTCCACCGATCCCTGAGTTCATCGCCGCATCCGTCGTTGCAAAGAAGGAAGTAAAAAAGCTGCAGTATTTACGCCTATACGCTTTCCTTGTCATGCCAATAAACTTAGCCAGCATTTATTATTTAAACCATTGGCTCGGTTTATGATATCATTCTTCAAAGATATTTATACTTCAACCATTGGGAACTATAGAAACAACTGTTTACTAAAAATGATTGGAATCATACAGATTCAACAGAACACTATTCATTCCCTATGCTTGAGTTGCTAACCAAAGGATGAATTTATGATTGCAAATATAAATTTTTATATCTAAGTTAAAACTAAGTGATATTGCCAAAGCAGCACGGATTTTGTTGAAATTGGCCTTGCAATTCAATCTTACCGATAACCAAAACAAGCTCAATGGAATCAATCCAGGCCACTTTGGTAGCTGACGTCCTCTAATTTGATCTGCATGGAGCCATTGAGCGTCTGAATTATTGTATTCTCATTTAACAGCTGCAAATATATGGATTACGTTACCGTGTTTAGGTTGAATAAGCAATCTCTTTATTTAATTTCAGCTGTTTCCAAACCGCAGGTGCAAATATAACCCAGTTATTTTTCAGTGCGCTGTGCTTTAAGGTTAGTTGTTAGTACCATATTTATGCATGTTCTTCATTAAAGACCATTCTAGAGTACTGCGTTGAAACTTTTTGCAAACATGTCATGATCTGATTTGATATCAACACAGTTTACGATCACCAGACACTGTAGATGTTTATTCACAGGTCTTATATACAGTCCTCAGAAAAGTAGCTAAACGGAGCGAAATACAAGGTCGGGGCGTACATCACTAGCCTACCCATCCTTATCAACATTGGGAGTAACATTTGCAATAATTTTTATTCAAAACTGTTGCTGCGAACTGCGGCTCTAACCATATCCCATTTTTCCATTCGTTGTGCTTTACGGTTGGGTACAAATGCTATATTTGTACACCTCCTTCATCAAGGACTGGTATTCCGTTCAAATCTTTACCTGAACCTAAATCCTATATTTATATCTAAGGCCATAATCATTGTTTCATGGTGCAAGTAGGAAATTTATGTGCTAGAGTCTACGCAACAAAGGGCAAATAAATTCCAGCATCGCAACGCAAGCTTTGAGGCTCTTGAATTGCACACCAGTCAATATGGGCTCCTGCAAAACGACATGGTCTTTGTTTAGCATTTACTCCATCAAATCGCGATCGGCTGCAACTAATGCACGCTTGTATTCTGAGATACCACCAATTCAGGTGGCTTATATAGCACACTTGACTTGCAAGCCGAAATAGTGCTCCCAACTTCGTGGGTCCGGAACATATACAGGTCTTCAAAAGTGCGTCAATTTCACCCTACATTAACGCTGTTAAAAACGCTATTTGACGACATTAAACTCCATTTGCTTTGCATCATATGGTCCGTTTCATTCCGCTGATGAAATGTTGGGAACCAAACTATATGATCACCAGCAATTATGTACCACGGCAGTAATACTACCTGCATCGATACTCATGTGAATTGCTTGATGAGTCATGTACAATAGGATTTTCTATTCTTTCATTGTCTGATGCCCGAGAATCATTGTCTGATGCAATCGATGTGGCGTGCGGAGTACCACAAGGCTCGGTTCTTGGACCTCGTCTATTCTTGGTGTTCATTAACGATTTGGCGAGATCAATTACTTCCGATTTCCTATTTTTCGCTGACGATATCAATATATGGCGAAGGATCAGAGGGCCGGAAGACAATGAACGGCTCCAGTGCGATCTTAACACAGTGTCGAACTGGTCACTTCAAAACGCCCTACCGTTCAATGTAGACAAATGTCGCGTCGTACAATTACGCCATTGTCATAACTACACCTATTCACTTGGGACCAACGGACTGCAGAATAGCTCCCAGGAACGTGACCTGGGTGTGATCGTACAGAGCGACCTCAGCTGTTCAAAACAGGCTGAGGTAGCTGCGAAAAGAGGCAACCAGCATGTTGGCATGCTGCGAAGAGCATTCGGGAGATTTGACCCATCAATCTTCCCAATGATGCACAATTCCTACGTGCGCGCGCATGTTGAATACGCTATCCAAGCTTGGCAACCTTGGTTGAAGCGTGACCTATAAGCCATAGAGGCACCGCAACAGAGAGCAGCAAAGAATGTGCAGGGTCTGCGCTACCACTCTTATCACCGAAGGCTGAAGTTGTTGGGAATTTTCAGCGGGCGCTATCGAAGACTGCGCGGTGATCTCATATTAGCCTATCAAATATTGAGTGACCCCAATCACGTATGCAGCCATTTGCTGAAACGTAGCCACAACACGCAGCTCAGGGGTAACTGCCTAAAGTTGAAGGAACAATACAGCCGTCTAGAGTGTCCACGGAATTACTTTTCCCTCCGGGTTTGCAAACCTTGGAACGCACTTCCTGACTCAGTTGTATCCTCTCCTACCTTGGATGTTTTCAAAAAACGATTAGATGTCGCTCTTAGCTCCCAACTTTTTGTTACCTAAATTCCCCTACTGTGGATTACGCCAAGGATGCATTTCTACAGGCTTTATTTATCAAATGGACCTAAGTGAGCGACCATATTTTACTTTTCTCACTCTTTACCTCAATGATCACTGCACCCCAGTGTCTTTCTGCATGTTTCCGCCCGATAATTTATTTTAATTTTACACTGATGTTGCTTATCAAACTATTCATATCGGCAGACGTTCGATAGATGACCCAGACATATTTTGATTTTATCATATTCACCTCAACCATCCTACGGGACGTGTCAAGCACTTGCTTTTATCCCGTGATAAATCATTGTTCATTGTTCATTGTTCATGTATTCCCAAGCTGGTTTTTTAACTAACCCATTGATTATCCTGACTGCCTTGCCATGCGATCGCTCTTCGCCCTTGTCCCTAGTTGTTCATTATCCATAGTCTAACAATGTTGACACCAACTAATGTATCCCAATTTCTAACAAGTGCTGGATCAAGTTCTACGTTTTGGTTAATACCACTTGTCCTTTTTCCATAACTTGTCAGTTTAAGAAGCAAAAGCGCTCCATGTGCTCCCCTGGTTTTTACAAGGATAACGTCTGCCCAGATAAAACTACACGCACACCTCATCCTGCCAAAGGTGACAAGTTCCAAACGCTGCCGTGAAATGAATGGGTATTTTGACGAGCTTCACGTTTGCTGAAACTAAGTTGGATTAGTTTAATATCATATATAGTTTTTCATTTCATCATTTGCTGGATACAACTTTTGATATCAGCACAAGTTATTTATGAATCTGTCGGTTTCACCACACAACCAAGTTCTAAAGTCGCCTACTGCGGCAAAGCCAAATGGGTCGACAAATACAGGGTTCTGTTTTAACTTGGTGATCATCCAGTGAGCTACTTCACTTTATGTTGCAACACAACTTAATCCTCTTGAACTTTGAATGGATTTACTGTATTTGTCTTCAGCGTTTCACATTAATTAACTTTGTATTACATTTCAGCCGCCAGCGGTATTTAGCCGCAACGGACCGATAACCCAGTTAGCGGCCCGTGTAACTAGCATAGCTTTCTCAAAGAGATATTGCGGTGGCTTCAACACTTCTATGACACTGAAGCTAGGCGCAGTTTGGAAATAAAAGGCTCATCAAAGCTCACCGCGTCTTATTCAATACGTCGGGATTAGTATTGGTATGAAAAGTACCCCATGTGTTTTCAGCAGAATGAGATTAAAATGTACGCTTTGCTTGAAACTATAGAGTGTCTATTATTTTGTCATGGTGGCCAATAGTCATTTAAAACGTGCGACCGTATCGTTGTAGTTTGCAGCTCGGCGGCAATTTTGGGTTTTGTTTTGTAGTCACAATTGTAAATTTGCTTTAGTCTACCAAATATCTGGAGGTAATTTCTGGAAAGATAATCGCCTTCCGTATCCAGGCATCAGGAAGGAGCGGTGGTTTAGGGACGTAAACACACTGTGTTCTTTTTCTTGTCTGATTAGCAACTACAGCAGGTTTTCGTCAGACGTGCGCAATGATTGTTCTCTACTCATTAAGTTAGCAAATTGGATGTAAGCTAATAGTGGTCCCATAACTGCGGACTTAGTTTGTGAAACTTAAATGGTTGACCACTTCCGATCTACATCTTACGGATTGTGAACAGCACTCCCTCTCAAATTTGCAGTGGATGCAGCAAAATCATATTAAGCTCCTCTACCTGAAACACATTGATTGTAGAACAGTTAAAGTAAACATGCACGCAAAAAGCTATCATATGCCTTTTGAAAAATTTAGCTACAAATGCCGAAATTAGCCTTAATCATCTACAGTCAAACGTCCAGGCAAGGGTTATTCAATAAGTTTAAGTTATGGTTATTTAAATATTAGGGTTAAAAGGCGCGAAAACTGGTAACATGATGTCTTGCACAATCAAATGTCATACATCAATTAACTGTGGCATTCCTGTCAACCGTTTTGCTCATGGTGTATACGTTAAGAATCAAAGTTTGTGGCATAATTACAAGCGGTAGTGTATACCCATGCGTTATTCTTAATTTCGTATTAAGCGGCCGTGTACCTCCTTGGTTACCCGGCTGTATACACTGCATGGATAGCTATTTTGTCATAACAAGAGGAAAATTAGTGTTTGCGAATCAGGTTCGTGTACAAAGTTGGGTCTGTCATTACCATCAGCTGCACAAATGCAAACGATGAAGGTTGCTCACTCCTCTATCAAATGAGTGTTGCTTTGGAAACGCTGAGAGATTGGTTTGAAAATCTCCAAACTGAAGAAATTCCGCGGAACCTAATAGCTGGTTAGCCGAACAACATGGTGGTGCCAACTGGGTACTTCGGGTTTACTCGGTTTCAGCACATAATTCGACTGCAGTGTTACTGGAAGTGGTATGTCTTCGTATGGCAAGCTTTCTCCCTGTAAAGAGCCACATGTATCTGCATTACAACTGTGACATGCGGTTGTGATTCGCTACTAACAAGGCACCCCATTACTTATCCGGACATCCGCTTCAAATCCACATATATCAAGTATCCCCTTAGCAATGGCTACATAGGCCAACACTTTCAGAATTGCGGTAAGACACAGATCTCACAAACAAGGCTACATAGGCCTGCATGCGGTCAAACACACACGCATATACCAACATTAGGGACAATTCGATTGTTCAGTTGTTCATTAACTGGAAACTTTTTGTAATATTGGGCTGTTCACGCCTTTGCATGCGCGCCTCGTGTAGTCGAGAATAAACATTTTATGTTACGTGGTTTGTTGCTCCTTACTGCTAAAGAAATCATTGACCACTACATGTTGCTTAATTGAAAATGGCACTAGTCACTTAAAAGTGTTTTAGGACGTCCGAGTTTTAAGACGAGTTCTAAACATACGGCTCAGACCTGAGCTGAATGCTGGTATAAATTGGTCTATGTAATAGTTTCCTAGATGATCGTTAGTAAGCTTACAAACATAACTAAAAGTGTCCCCGGCCTACGTTGTATCCACAGCCAGCTGCAAGTTAGATATCCTGTTGATTTATGTTTTTGTTTTAAAGCTCCAGACCGTCACTTGCAGTGAGTCAAATTTACACAAAAATGATACGTAGGTCAAAGTCAATATTGCGTATCTCACTGTCAGTAAGTTTTATTTATTTTTCTCATTTATGTCGCGTTGCCGCAAGCTAAATAATTGAAAATATCTTTTGCATATCCGCAAAAAGACACTGATTTGTTCACGAAACCGTCCAGAAGCAGTAAGCAATTAATAGACTTTGTCACACCATTACTTGGGTAATTCATCAAATTAAATATCAAGTTAACATTATTTTGTGTTCTTGATCTGTGTTTTGCAACCATTATGAAGCACGCTGGCCGTACCTGCGTTTGATCTGGATATACGTGAGGTGCATCAATGAATGAGATCTTTGGACTTTGAGTAAATGTTTTACATAGCTCTGGGACTAAAATTTGCGGCATATTTAAGAGCTACATATGTTAGATTTGTTGAAGCTCGTTGCTTTTTTGTTGGAAAGTAGATTTCATAATCTGCGTGTCAACAGTGACATACTTAACCGTGATACATATAAAGATGTGGCTGATGCGGTCTTCTTAATGATCAACCTCAAAAATCTTCTTGCTCAGTAAATATCGTGATTTACCTAGAATGTACAAGGCAGCACGTCCAAGAACTTACGGGCGAAATGACACACGTGTAAATTATAAGTTTTGGTGATTATCTTCATACCGTCGTGACCATTATCTGGACTTTTTTCCAATGAATGTAAAACCCAGTCGACCGTCTACAAGAAGCAAGCGGTTAAAATTTCTGGCGGGCAGATGTACTCTACTTAACAACGGCTGCAAGGTTTATTTATTGGAACGTTGCATAGCAATGTAACCACGATAATACTTGGAAACCTTTGTGTTTCAAAATCCTGTTCATCATTCATCAGGATTTTCAAGTCACAAAAATTGACATTATCTGTATGTTCCCATGAATTTATAGGGAATTAATATCGTCTACGATAAATATGCAAAAACATAGGTACCTTTTCAAGGTTATCTAGGTGGAGCATGTATATTGTTATCAAGAATAATTCGAAATTAATGTACCCTAAGGAAAGGCGAGTAGCAGGGTAAGTATGATACTTTTTGGACTAATATGAAAAAGGTTTCTCCTTTTTGAGAATGAGCAGGAAAGTTAGCAGTGGCATATATGTCTTCATCTAGATGAAGATGACATGGTGTTTCCTAATGACAGGGAAAACGACTGTCTTCTGATTGTGCAATAATACTTAGAACATTTTGAAGAGTCCCCACTATGTAATAGGGAATTGCCCAGTCATCCTTGATCTTTAGGACACACTTACATTAACACTGACACATAATTAAAACGTCGACATCGGCTGGATCAGAGTTAGTGCATGTTCCCTGTTGCTTGCAACCTCAATAACTGAAGGTGGTCGCAGAGCAAATTTTACATTTATCTGCCAATCATTTTGAAGCTATTTTGAGGCAGGTGGTCTCTAATCTAAATGTACGAAAGCCACTGTTACGCCAGTGTCGAATATAGTTAATTGTGCTAAGACTGTTATCTACTAGCTGATTTGCTTAGCATCAAACGTATGTTGCGTAATGTGAACCATTGTTAAACAATATTGGGATCTTCGGTTAGCTAATTTGGATCTAGTCTTTGCACATCAGCCTAGAATATTGACGGCGCATTATTGTATCAAAAACCCGCTTATCACCGGCGAGAAATGCAAGAAGCTTAAAGACGCCTACAATCGAGACTCAGGAACCCATCTTGACTGCGCTAGGACAAAATAGTTCAAGCAGCCTTGAAAAAACGACCAGGCCGCTAACGAAATCCAAGTTATAAAATATCTGATGACCAGCAATCTTTTAACGTTTAGCTAAAATGAGCGCATCTGATAAATAGCAGTAGTGGTGATTAGTAATCTCCACACCTGATGCATACTTTAACCTTAAGTGTAAATATGTACGCTGGCAATGGATTCTAACGGTTAAATGTTACCTCCAAGTCAGCACTGAAATTTATATGTCTACAATGCGGGACGCTTGAGCACATTGGTAATGCTTGCGGTTTGCAAAACATTAAAAAGTTAAGCTAAGCTGAGAATGATTCAGGTATTTGATGACATAAATTCGGTCAACTTGATCCCTAACGTTAATGCAATCTGTACGTCAAACGCAAGTTTGGGAACGGTAGATTTTGTTCCTTTCCTAATCGTTAACGTCGTGATATTCGCACTTACTACTTAGCAACTTTTCTGTTGTTTAGATGCAGCCGACCTATTTTCCTGCTCGGGACATATACTGTCATTATTTACCTATATTATGCCTCTGGGACAAGAAATTTCATTGTCGACTGCGAACGTTTCGTGTGCCTTCGCTTTACCTCATTTCAAGCATTAGCTAAGTAACTTAAATAATAACTATGGACAAAATGTGCGGTATTTTGTGTAAAAATTAAATAAGATCAGACGAAAGGTTAAACAGCTGTCCCAGTTTCATATATACGTTAACGTACCCATATAATTTCTTATCTGATTCATTGTGTGGTTATGTACTAGCATCCTTCCAGTATTTCCAGCACTTGGACGTCTAATATTTCACCATAATTTTACTATCCTTTCGATAACTTTTGATAATTTGCCACTCATTTCGTTATTCCATATGCGTTAGTCTTCCCCACAGATTGGTCTCAGTCACGCTGAGCGCACAGCTAGCAGTCGTACTATTCACGTGATCAACCGGTCGCATCTTTTTACTTTCCTTTTATACCCTCAATGCACCGTGGCTCCGTCACATTTACTCCAGCCTCTATGGTACGTAGGTATATGGAATTAGAAACATGGTTGTCAATGTAACTGCGTTGAGGCGGTTGAATTGCGTCTTGTTGGTGCTCATACATGTGTTTTAAAACCACTGATTGACCGTTAGGACCCAGCTCCCGCTTATATTCGCCTTGAAACGGGTTTTAACTGTCATTGTAACTAATTTGGTCACATATACTTTCGACACTTCTTCTTCGCTGGGATTGTGGCATTGAGCATAGTAACGGAACACTGTGCATTGATCAAAATTATTCCGTGAACCTTCTATTTTAAATTAGTATGCAAAACGTGAAAAGCAAGTAATGGCAGGCGGTTTAAAACCGTATGGAATAGTACAATCGAAGATAAAAAGGGAATCAACAAAAACAACGCAGTAATCTGCTATCCTTATCACATATTACCGCAATGTGTTAGCAAGACTTTTTGTGCGAAGGGAAAAGTTATGGCGTTAAGTGTAGGGAGTAAATTTAATGAATGTGTATTAAGTTGTGGTACACCTTATGTCGTACGCTTGATTTCGGGGTTATTGCACCTTGCGTATTAGTTACCCCATACAGTCAGCGTTCACACCAGCATTGACCGTGTGCGCCTGTCTACCTATCGATAACTCACTCACGAGTGGTTGGCTTCAGTTATTTTTTCTAGGTTCTGTACCCGTTCTGGTCAGAAGACACGTATGCACGCGACCAGCAAAACGTGTTCCGTTGTATTTGCATCGTTGGAATAAGAGACATTAGTGAGTACGCAGGCTTCAACCTTGTCGACGGCTTTCATGTTTAGAAATATTCGTTAGTTGTCAAATAAAACCAGTACATCCGTTTTGGAAAGAAGCTGCTTTCAAGCCCTCAATTGAAGTTTAGACTCCATGGAAGAGAACGTTCTGTGACTACCTTGAACTTTTCAGAAGTAAAAATATTCACATCACTACTACTGAAAACAATGTGTTAAACTGCTAGGACAACACTTGTGTGCAGAGGGTCTGGGTAAACCGATGCGCTACGATTGTAGGAAAGCACTTCCTTGTCATATTTTCTGAAATCTCTGAATGGTATTTTAGGCTAACAACAACATGTCTTTACTGCACTTCTAAAATACGACAGGGAGAGGATGAAGTTACGAATTTATAGCACACGCACTAGTGTCCTTGCGTGATTGTTGATATAGTGAGATTCCGTCCAAGAAGTTTGCAGAGGTCATGGCTACCTAATGACTTCCAGTTGACATTTACGACCATAAGGCCAGAGAAGGTCTACATGCAGAAAAGGATAGGAAGCTTATTTAGGAATCTGAAAGCACATTAGCAAGGTGAAGAAAAATGCGCTGCAACAATTAATTCACTTGCAACTTGCTCATGTTTTAAATGTAATCCACGCGGTCAAATTTCCATTGTAAAAGAAACAACGTATATCTGTACGACGGCGACTACAAACCGACTAGCAAGAAGCAGCAACAAGGACACCATCATATGCTGCGGATTGATGGCTTACACAATAAATTGTCAGGTGGACAGACGATACCAAAACTTCATGTAAGCCACTTACTAAATACAATTGTCGCGAAAATCCGTCAAACAGGAACAGCCATCACTACGCATATGCATATGTTAAAATACGAGGAAGTTCCAATAGGAAAATATAGAACACAAACACAATTTTAGAGATATTGAAAAATTTAGTGAAACCAACATAAAGTGTATGCGTTTATATATCTAATTTCTAGAATAAGTACAGCAGTGACGCATATGCTCAAAAGTCAAGCACCAGCTTTCGACCGTTATCCAGAAGATTTAATCGAATAACCATAAAATATTCTCCAGGTCGTACTGAGGGGTCACTCGTGGACCACACGTGAGAGACCTTAAGTACGTGTGGAATTTGTGAGCATGGTAAACATTTCGGAGTCATAGCGCACATTGGTCTGAGCGGGATAACAGGATGGCCAACGGGCTTACATCACACGCGCTTGACATACGGTGGCATCGCTTTAATTCCAAAATATGAAGGTGATTGTAAGCGTCTCACTTATAAGTGGAAACGTCCATACGATTCCGATAGTCCATCTCCGGTCAGCGGAGTTGTCACATATGCATCCTCAAATTTCGGTTGCACGGGAACCGCACGTAGAAGGGAAGGCGAAAAGGAAATCTTTCTCATGGTTCACTTACCAAGCTTGTCTTTAATTTGCTTCATATGATCTTTAACCGATAGATCATATTACGCGCGATAGGAAGAAAAGGAAGCTACGCCTTTATAAGTCCGATGCGTAGGCCCTATCCTAATGAATGCAACGACAAGAAGACGTTGCATCTATGTTACTGGTAAATGTGAAGACGTGTCGAGGCTAGATTAGAACATAAGTACCGATTGGGCCCACAAGAGATCACAGCGTGTCGCATCGGAAGTGTCTGTCAGACAGTCACCTTGATTGTATGGTGCAATGGATCCTACCGTTAGCTTGGAAACTCTTAGGATACGAATGAACGTGAAGTCCAAGGTGGAAGTAAGCATCAGCACAGTCGCTCGTTACCTAGACAGTTGCCTCATAACTATGAAGAACTTACATGCATTAACGAAATATATGAATATGAGGAAGAGCAAAAGGCTAAGGGGGCGTGGTTTTTTAAGTTGATGAACGTTGAGACAGAAGGACGGAGAGCGGTATGGAGAGATGCGAGGAAACTGTCACGTCAATCTGGGGTGTATCTTCCAAGTAGGGCCTAACAGCTCAGGAAGCATTCTACGACTGACACCGTACTCTTCGCAAATAACCCCACTCGAATGCATTTAGAGTATCATTATTACCTCCGTTAAACAAAACATGAGACGGCGATATTCCGAAATGCTCCGAGGGGATTCCGATAGCGTGCTGAGCAAGACTGAATGAAGGATGCAGTTCCTGGAGCAGGTTGTTGCAGAAGCATATGCTAGCGTGACGTTGCACCACTGTAAATAAATGGTGCAACCTATACGAAATAGGCATACGCGTGCTTAGAACCTACGCCATCTGTAACCGTACAACACAACTGATATAATCCTTGTAAACGTTCACTGATGTTTTCATACAGAAGCAATGTGACACCACCACGAATAGAGTACATCCTAGCTTCCAAATGGAATTGTCGCTATCTCTGCGTAGGCTCAGTCGGGAATAACATTACTTATTTTAAACTACGAATACAGTGGGCTCGCGCTGCAGTGATTGATCACGTCTTGTTAACCGATGGTTATGTAGTACATTGTGAGCTACCGACAGTGCGAAGACATGTCACAATCCGTTGCAACTAAAGCAAAATGGTACACGTACCTGCGCGTACACTATAGATACTGCTTACAATAGGCTTCGTAGATTTGTTGAGTGATCCATGCATACGACCCGGCCGTAATTCCCTCCATCAAGTGGGCTACGGGCAGTGTTCATCTGAGGCTGGCCAGCATTGCTCCTAGAGGAATGTGGCCACCAGTCTCACCAACGCAGGGCGAGGCCGGCGACAAAAGCGGTCTGTTTAAACAAACTGGGTTTCAGCCGCTTAATTGCAGAAGCCTTAGTGAAGTGAAGCACACAGGCGACGCTCTGTTGTTTGATTACGCTAAATGATCAACGAGGATTTGCATACATTGGGCAATCAATCATGTGTCGAAAGATTGAACTAGTAGGCAGCGTTTGATCATTCGCGATCAGGTATAGACAAAAATGCCCTGAAATACTTGAGGAGATTGTTCGTGCAGTTCGGCCGACGTACTCGCTACCGCAAGCACAGTGCAACAGAAAAATGATTGGGGAGATAAATCGAGATTCTGTTATGTCTAGGTTAGATTTAGGCGACAACATGTCACCTAGAAGCAAAAGCACAAGCCCATCGGCGTAATCCTTCCTATTATATTATGACGGTGAAGTTATAAGAATTCCCTTCATTATGGTTACATTTAAATGGTACAATTACGAACACCTTTTTAACGGACATCGGACACACATTCGTTTATAGTAATCAATTTCGCCTTCGAGTTCCCTGCAGAAAATTTGGTACTTCAGTTTTCATGTCATGCCGAGGATGCTCTTTGGGGCTACAGAAATATATAATATTACACACATATTAGCGTACTGTACCGAGCATTTAGCGTGGTGCATTTTTGAAATCGCGTGCGGTAATTTCAAGTTATCGAGGCTGAGAACGCTGTTTTGGCGTCCTTGACACTCTCATTGGTCATGGGACTTAAACCAATGGGACACCTGTTAGAAGCCGCCAGCATAAGCGACTGACAGTCCAATGAAAATGGTCGAGCACCACCTTATGTTCTGCCTTGATGCCCCTCTGGAGTAAACCTCGATGATTGGTCTCTAACCTGAAAGCGAACAATAAGCGAACTGTGATGCCTGTCAAAGGAAGAGATGCTAGCTACCACATTATCCAAAGCTTAAGAATTAACCAGTGTGGACAGACATACTAACCAGCACAAGAACTTGTCTATGGCGATCACTGGCGGCTACCTAATGGTGGCTTATTCAGTGGCCTAACCATGGTGGCGTAGACAGGCAACCACCTAACTGGTATCCACAGTAAAGCAATGGCTGCTAGGCGGTTAGACAATTGTGTGCGAATATCAATGCAACGATCATGGGGGACATAGTTCCCACAGAAGTTAGTAGACCAACCTGAAGCTGAACAACGAAACTTCTAAGGTTGCATAATTCGATCACAGTTGATGACTCAACAAAAATAATAGGATTCCAAGTGTGGCGTTGACACGACGTCAGTGAGTGTTCGTTTCTCTCCATACCCATGGGAGAAATGTTAATCAGTTATCGTTTCAGTGTCTCCTTGTATGGCGTTAAGTCAAGATCATAGGAACCCATGAATGCTTAGGATAAGTTGGTTTCCTTTCCATATGGTCGCCCATGGTGACGTAGAGAGAGAGTTATCAAACTAGTATTCCGCAGTTCAGCAATGGCTGCTAGGTGGTTATACAATTTTGTGCCATTGTTTTTGTGACGATCATGGGGGACATTGTTCCCATTGGAGTTAGTAGACCAACCTGAAGCTGAGCAACGAAACCTTATGTTTGCTTATTTCTATCACAGTTGATGTCTCAACAAAATGTGAGAGGATTCCAAGTGTGGCGTCGACACGACGTTAGTGAGTGTTCGTTCGTCTCCTAACCCACGGGAGAGTTTGTTATTCAGTTACCACTTCCGTGCCTACATTTATCGCGTTATATAAAGGTCATAGGAAACTATGTATTCTTAAGATAATTAGGCTTCACTTCCATATGATCGCCCATACGTGTTGAGACGCTTTATTAAGTGGCTCTCCAAATGGAACCATTATAAGCACAGTCAATGCAGATGGCACCTCCCTATTGCGTCAATGGACTAGCATGCTACCCTAATGAAATCGGCATTACTCAACAAACACTTAAAGGGGCTATAATAATTACGGTGTTTATACATGCCACATCGTCCTGCTAGAACGAACGCAAGGCTTATGATTATTGGTGAAGCAGGCATTTTACTCTGGTATTTCAAGTGAATACTTGGATCAGACAATCATTGTTGTTTCACCCACGGGCGTTCCTACAATATGTTTGCAATCATTTACAAAGGCAACCGCGCCCACTATGCCTGCTGTGGATCACTGTTTCAGCTAGTCTTAGAAGCAGTCATGTGTGAACGACGTGAAACAGGTTGTTAGCGACTTGGCAACTACTGGGAAACATTTGGTCATTGGAAAGTAGGTAATTCCAGAGACATTGTTGAAGGAAGAAAATTGCTCCAAACTCTATGCTTATTATGCGTATGCAATGCTCATAGGCAGCTCATATCAGGGCCGTAGGGTCACTTAAGATTTAAAGCTTATCCATCACTTGGAAGTAAAGTGTAAAAATCATGTTGAAACGCAGGATTGGCATGCATCTTACGACCTTAACATAACAGCAGGTCCATGGGTCCTGTAGCGGTAAATGATTATCGAAGTGGCCCACAGGTGTGGCGACGAACGAACACTCAGTAATGTCGTGTCACCGCCACATTAGGAACCCTCCTCTTTGGAACAACGGCTACAGATCTACTGATGAGCTTACCTACACAGCGAACTTGACCTTAGTATATAATGCGCCGACTACATAAGCAATATCTATCTACGCTATTCACATGAGTGTACGGCCAACTGAGAAACCCAGCACGAGAAATTTTTATCTGTAAAGCTTTTTAACAATTCTGTTTGCCAAGTTCTAGCTTTACCTCTTTCATACGAAGTACTGCATTGTTTCCGATTACCTGACACTGCCTTAACAATCACACGCACATCCTAAGCGAAGTCGCACACCTATCCATTCTCCAGGTTGCTCGCAGTGGCACGATTACCCTATGTATACCGTATCACATGTGGCCAGATAGGCTAGCGAGCAAGGAAGGCAATTGTACAGTCAACCCGTAAGCCTTCAAAGCTACTCTTACAACAGGATTGCAGCCAATCCGCTTCCTAGCACTACTCCATTTGGAGAACCACTTGTTAAAGCGTCACAACACGTATGGGCGATCATATGGAAGTGAAGCCTAATTATCTTAAGAATACATAGTTTCCTATGACCTTTATATAACGCGATACATGTAGGCACGGAAGTGGTAACTGACTAACAAACTCTCCCGTGGGTTAGGAGACGAACGAACACTCACTAACGTCGTGTCAACGCCACACTTGGAATCCTCTCACATTTTGTTGAGCCATCAACTGTGTTAGAAATAAGCAAACATAAGGTTTCGTTGCTCAGCTTCAGGTTGGTCTACTAACTCCAATGGGAACAATGTCCCTCATGATCGTAGCAATAACAATCGCACAAAATTGGGATCCTTTTCAGTTAAGCCCCGCCACTCCTGCAAAAAGAGCACGCGCAAAAGTTAAGCCCCGCCACTTAGGCAAATGGGATACACCTGAAAAGTCAAGCCCCACAGATAGTGCAAAAAAGGGAACGTGTGAACTGTTGAGCCCCGCCACTCTTTGCCAACTCCAGTGTACGTAATCCATGTGAACGTGCCCCATAATGACACTACTTATCCGCTTCTAAGGTAATTTTTGTCCAAAAGGTTTCTACGTTCGCACGTAAAACCTGACATAAACCTTCTGACGCTTTCGGCGGTCGCTCATGTCAAGGAAACAGCAATACGTATTTTGCAAAGCCATGGAGTGATTCATCATCAACGTTTATGCAGACGAGGGCACCAAATGGCACTTCCAACTGTTTCTGACAGGTGGAGGTGTTATGCCCGACAGTGTCGGCAAGAAATCGGTCTTCAAAGGGAACTTGGCTGGAGCGGTCTAGGATGGATTTCAGGGTAATAATCCTATTCATTTATTACGGGTCCAAAAATCTGACAACAATCAAATTGTGCTCAGAGGAGTTATCTATTCGCCACTTGACCGCTGTCGACTGGAAGAATTTTCTGCGTGAAATTTGCGCCTGGCAAGTTTTCCAGACTCCAAGGATTGGCGGCGGACCAGGTTTACATGTCCAGATCGATCAAACCCTAATATCACGTTGTAAAAACCATGCAGGGTGAGTCCTTTCCCAGCAGTGGATTTTGGGAGGGATTTGCCGGGAGACTAAAGAAGTGTTGTTGTATGGAGTGCCAGATCGAACTGCGGCCACTCTTTTGGACACAATCCAGGCCTGCATCGCTCCCGGCTCAATTATCATTTCCAATATGTGGGCATCATACCAAGGCATTGAATCGACGATTGGCATGAATTATACTCATCAAACGGTTAATCATACCAAAAACTTTGTGGATCCAACGACTGGAGCACACACAAAACCATTAAATCTCTCCGGCACATTTACAAGATGCATAATAAGCGCCAATGCGGCACACACCGATCTTTAGTGGACAGCTACCTGTGTGAGTTTGTTTGGAGACAAAGACACCGAAAAATGCACCTTTCCATGTAAATTATTAATGACTTGTCTCGAATTTACCCTCTTCATTAGAGATTAAAATTTCAAGTTCCATATCCTCCCTTTTTTATAATCTTTGTTGGGTGGCAGTGCTTAACATTTTGGCTGGGCTTAACCGGAAAAGATCCCAAAATTGTATAACCACCTAGCAGCCATTGCTGAACTGCGGAATACTAGTTTGATAACTCTCTCTCTACGTCACCATGGGCGACCATATGGAAGTGAAACCAACTTATCCTAAGCATTCATGGGGTCCTATGACCTTGAAATAACGCCATACAAGGAGACACTGAAACGATAACTGATTAACATTTCTCCCATGGGTATGGAGAGAAACGAACACTCACTGACGTCGTGTCAACGCCACACTTGGAATCCTATTATTTTTGTTGAGTCATCAACTGTGATCGAATTATGCAACCTTAGAAGTTTCGTTGTTCAGCTTCAGGTTGGTCTACTAACTTCTGTGGGAACTATGTCCCCCATGATCGTTGCATTGATATTCGCACACAATTGTCTAACCGCCTAGCAGCCATTGCTTTACTGTGGATACCAGTTAGGTGGTTGCCTGTCTACGCCACCATGGTTAGGCCACTGAATAAGCCACCATTAGGTAGCCGCCAGTGATCGCCATAGACAAGTTCTTGTGCTGGTTAGTATGTCTGTCCACACTGGTTAAGTCTTAAGCTTTGGATAATGTGGTAGCTAGCATCTCCTCCTTTGACAGGCATCACAGTTCGCTTATTGTTCGCTTTCAGGTTGGAGACCAATCATCGAGGTTTACTCCAGAGGGGCATCAAGGCAGAACATAAGGTGGTGCTCGACCACTTTCATTGGACTGTCAGTCGCTTATGCTGGCGGCTTCTAACAGGTGTCCCATTGGTTTACGTCCCATGACCAATGAGAGTGTCAAGGACGCCAAAACAGCGTTCTCAGCCTCGATAACTTGAAATTACCGCACGCGATTTCAAAAATGCACCACGCTAAATGCTCGGAACATTACGCTCATATGCGTGTAAAATGGTATAGAGCTTAAGGCTAGAAAATGTGCTCTTGGTTTGTGTCATTTGACGTGAGTTGCACGTTCAAATCGTGTACGCTTTTTTGTGCCTGATTTTGTGACAATACTGGTTGGGGAGTAGAGGTCTCCTTGGAGCCGCATGTCGATTATTTGGGTGGATTGCTCATTGTCGGAGTTCGTTTAGCGTCCGTTTCAGGAGTCTGTTGCTGTTACTGGAATTAGTGTTAGGCTGTTTTCAGCCGAGGCATCCTAGGAGAACCATACCAGGACCAAGACCAGTACCATACTAGGAGAACCAATTTCTACTAATCCGAAATACGTTCATTTTCTTGTCTTTAGCTTTAGTGGGCGGTAGTTCTTCAACCCAATTGAAACGAAAGCAAGTGTCCAGGCAAAAGATTCTCTGCTGAGTGCTTAGGAAGCGGCGAGAAATACTCTTTTCCAACCAGAGATTACGCGTCGAGATGAGGCACGAGCAAGCAAAAGCCAGATACGATCGAAAAGCATCATATAAAATGGTTCGTGTGGACGAGGCAGTTTACGTCGAACTGTCACAAGAACCGATTTGGCAACCTACAGTCACGTGAACTTAAAAGCAAGAGAGCCGAGATTTCACTGCCGGACGGCGGAGTGGTTGCCCCTCATATGGTTCGCGTCCGCCGTCATTTCGTTTCCACCGGACCAGGTGATATCTTACCAAGCCCATCAACCGAGACAGCGGTCGTGGTGGCCACAAAGACAACAATCCAGCAAGAAGCTTAACCAGTACTTCTTTCGACAAGAGTCCGACATCCAGTTGATCCTTACCAGGCTGTCTGAGGGATTGCCAAATCACGGGAGGAGGTATGTGGCGCATGAGTTACCATCTCCAATCTGCGTTCACACCAGCTTCGGCCGGGTGAGCCTGTCTGTCCAGCTATTACCAACTAACGAGCGGTTGTTTTCAGTTACTTGATCGAGGTTCTGCACCCCTTCTCGTCAGAATGTACATTTGCACGCAGCAGGCTAGAGGTGTTCCTTTGTCTTTGCGCCGTTCGGCTAAGAGGCATTATTGCGTACGCAGATTAGCGTTACTTCGCATGTGTATAGGTGAACAGTGTGGAAATGCTAAATTGATTTAAGTATCAAACAAGCTAACTTGACAAATTGGGACTCTTATGGAATAGTCTTGATATAAGAGTTGGTTCAGATGAACACGTTGTGAATACATGTGACAAGTTTGGTCAGTTGAGGCGGAATAAGTGAAGACGCGCTTTAGATCCACATTAAGGAGATTGGTTCCGTGTAGGCTTGATGAATGTGCGCATTATTGCCGACAAACTTTTGTTGATTTTTCGCATGAGTCAGACACGAAAATAAGATTGGTTCATGATTTTTGTTATTACGAACGCAATATTTGTGTATCAACAAGTTTCTTCAGATTACATTAGCTCGTCATATGGCTGCGTTTTCCTAGCAACTAAGGTCGCTTTAGCGGTTTTTGGTGATCTTCCCTTGGCTCACATCGGTTTGGTTTGCTATTGTGGAGTCTAAGGTGTTTCAGCTTGAGTTCACATGGTTCGTCGGTTAAATGGAATAATGAGCTACTTTAATATGTAAAACATTGCGGAATATTACCGCCGATAAAAGTAATCATGGTCGATGGAACCGCTAGGTATAAGGGGAAAACTCACATTATTTGCGCTTAGTAACCGGGTATTTCTATTTTATTAACACACACAGCAGAAAGAAGCATGGGGTACATGCTAAATGTTAAAAACATGGATAAATTTAATACAATGTACTTACCTAAGGAACTAAGGGCAAATTATCTGTGTACACGCGTGTTTGTCTCAGTAGTCATCGTTGTATTCTGCCCGCTTATTGTAAGTATTGCTTGTAAAATAGGATATGAGTTGAAGGAAAATCCCCAGTAATTACATGGCCGCAGAATGTCAGCCACTCCTATATCTGTTGCCAATTGTTTTTAATTAACCTCATCGCTGAGTTCCTGAAGTTCCTCTGAAAATTAGCATTGGAAGCAATCCCTTGGAATTCCTTCGCTAACATCATTTTATTCAAACGACGTTCGCAGATAACATAGTATTAGACAATCAATCCAATTAATTTACAAGAAGAATTCTGATTCTTTTTCTATTTATCCGATTTATTTATCCGATTTATCCGCTCATCCTGTCCTCATCCATCTTGCACTCTCACCAAAATGTTCAAATCTCGGCCGAAACATATTTGGATACCAATTTTAGACTAATGTAAACAGACAATGAAACATTGAATGCCAAATTAAAGAGGTCTAGCAAATCTGTCGGATTTTATTAGTTTATAATTAATCAAGCCAGATGCCGCTGAACCAAATTTTGTATACTGAGAATAGAATGCGAGAAGAAAAAATTCTGTGTTGTACCATTTTAGGTAGATTGGGTACATGCGCGGAATCACCTCGCTGATTCCTGCAGGGTAACAGCGTATTGCAGCTGCACTACATCTTATTTTGTTGCGATATGCTTCCTATACCTATAGCCTGTATAGTGCGCGTCAAAGGATCTCTTAAATTATGATATGGTTTTGCCTCGACTTGCGTTTCCGTCAATTTGCTTTGAAATTTCAGCACTCCAAGCTCAAGTTATAGTGGGTGAGCGATGTGCTTTTAATCCAGCACCGCTAGTTTGCACCGGTATCCGCGTGCGCTGCTTGGTGCTTGGACGTGCAGCAGCGACCTCACAATAGGGGATTGCCTCAGGTACAGTATCCGGTACGTCATAATGAAATCAACTTGAAGCCCACGACATGGCAGGGTATAAAGTCCTAGTCTATGACATCGTTCCGCATACGGCATACTCCGTATACTGGGGATTAACTGGGTAGCTACTTGTTGGACCAGTTCAGTTCTCTGCACCTCAACTATTGTGATGGGACAATAAACTTTCGAGCCGTGCTCAAGCACCGGTTATGTTTCGAAGATAAAAGACAGGCGAAAATATCCTCAGACCATTTGCAGAAACCGCGTTCCAATGACCAAAGCAGACATAGTCTGGTTGCGTACAGTCTGTTCATGTTCTCAAAAGACCAGATCATAGCGTGAGATATGATTAAATCCGTTACGGAACGGGTGGGATTCAGCGGGTGTCCAGCCAGATTGTAGCCCCGCCAAGCACTACCCCTCCTCAGGCTCCTAAATGAGGACTTAACCGTTTCCACCGTTATGTCAACTTCTGCAGATCATCGGGATATGCGGTCGAGTTCCTGCTGAAGGATGTCAGAGTCGCCGGGAGAACCAAAAATCTTCCAAACCTGTAGGTCATCCGCATATAATGCGCAGGGTGAACGAAGTAGATGAGTTAATTCACTGAGGTGGATCAGGAATAAAATAGGCCGCAGAACGTCGAAAAACTAAACTTATTGATCGCACAATCTTGCGCATCCAATCATACATAATGTGTGTAAATCTTTCCGTAATTTTAAGCAGGCTTCTCCTAACCCACACAATCGGGGCATTCACATACTGTTTCGTACACGTATGGTTTCTGACCATTTAATGATTGCACAACGTTTAACGCTTAAATGAAGTTCTAAGAAATGTGATGACGCTTGGTTAACCGCGCTTCCTCTAAGAGAAGATTAAACGAATTATTGAATTATAAGCATACTTGTTACTTGATAGTATGAGGCACCCACCTTAGGTCTTATCTGCTGCTCAATTGATTTATATTAATTTCAATGATTTATTCCCAAACTGCTTGATTAATACTTTAACTTTATGAATCGATATTTATATATATACAGATTCAATAATTTTACACTCTCTTTTAACAACGGAGTATACCCTACTCAATAAAAAACCTCCGTCGTTATCCCGCGACGTAAAAATAGTGCTGCCCACGAAGTTAAACGCTTTCGTCCCATCAATCGCACACCCACCGCATCTAGAAAAATGGAAAGGATAGTGCAAAATGAAGTATTTATATTCTTGGACAGCGTTAACATCATCCGCAATTCGCAACACGGCTTCATGCAAGGTCGATCCTGCGCAACATGCCAGGCTGGCTTTTTAAACCACACAACGGCTGCCATTGACTACGGAAACAGTGTCGTAATCCTGTTCCTGGATTCGAAATGCCTTTGTTAGAGTGCCTCACAGAAACTTACAAAACAAAATGAAGGATATACTCATTGAAGAACCAATGTTTCTTGTCTGTCTTCATATCTAATTGGTGGAGAGCAGGTGGTGTGCATAGGCGACCATTTCTCTATACCCAAAACAATCAATGGTGGAGTGATTCAAGTGAATGTTCTTGGCCCACTAATTTTCCTAATTTATATTACGATATGTTCCAGAGAATAAGAAATAAATGTTGCATTTAGCTTTGCTAATGACACTAAAGTTGTCTACCCATAACAAGGTGCAATTACTCAAGAAGCCTTACGTCTCGCTCAGGATGACCTATCTGCCCTTGACATCTTGTGCCAGCTGCGGCAGAAGTCATTCGCCACGGACAAGTGTACTATTTTGTCGTACAAATGCCAATTACCGCCAGACAGTTTATTACTACAAGGCGCATATATCTCGCAATGCAGGGCGGTTCGCGACTTGGATGTGTAAAATACAGTCACGTGTTACTCTTCTGAACACCTACTTACACCTACTTCCTTACTTTTCCGAACATTGTGATCTTGAATTTTCAAAAGCTATGAAGACCATTGGTTATGTCTTCCATCATGTTACCTCACGGAATCTCGCAAATCGCTTTATAAAACATACGTATTGCTATGTATAGAATACTGTTTATTGGTACAGTCAAATCTACGAAAATCTGACCCGTACTCTCTTGAGAGGGTCCACAGACGCTTCAGGAATAAGCTGTGTGGATATTCCTCAAAGTTCACATACAGAAAGCGATGTGATAAACTTGGATTCGACTCAGTTTTGCTTCGGATAATGAAGCTGAACAATGTTAAATTTACAGAATTATAAATTGTAAAATTTCCAGTCTTGAAATCGGCGTTCACGTATCTTTAAAGAGCGGATATCTAGTACTTAACAAAGAGGTAAATGTCATGATTACAAAATATATCACGAGAATAAAAGAACGTTCTTTTATAACCCTATACTCAAAGATTTGGAGCAAACTTCCAATTGATATCAGAACACGCTTACAATTTTTTAATTTATGGCTAGCAATTAGTAAGCATTTAACCGTCCAAAACTTGATTAATGTGTTCCGGACATCACAGTCCCTAATTACAGCATCCGAAAACGGCAGGCATGTTGCCTGAATAAATTTCCAAAAGACCCACACATAACCTTTCGGACAACAGCCCCTTTCATTACATTTTCTCTCGGCCCAAATATTTGTCATGTGATTGTGAAGAATCCTAATTCAATGGCAGGAAAAAATAGCGGAACGATTCTGATTACTCTGTATTACCTAATTTGCAATGGCGCCCATGTTAATTTCTGAGAATGTATTAATGCGATGTCATGGAAAGTTTGTACCATAAGTTTATCTGTTACTTTTAGGGAACAGTTTATCGCATCCTCGAGGAATAAACAATATGTTTGTTTAAAAACTAAGTCGACAGCATTGTGGGTTATGCAGGAACGAGTGTGTAACAATTTAAGTCTTTTACCCTTAAGTGTACACTCACAGCACTTGTACCAAAGTAAAATGGAACCGTCTATTTGCTGCTTGTCTTGAAATATTAAACTTTTCATGAGTGAATCGCTGGGCCCATAGTGTTCAAATAGACCGTATATCAAAGCAGAAGGAAGATAACATATTCGTTTGACCAGACTTTCGTTTTCTGTTAACAGAAATGGCGAAAAAATGAAGACAAGTTTTATTGACTTATTTGCTTCTTAATGCTTCTTATCTAGATGCCTTCTGGAAGATCAATGATTTAAGAATCGTGATTGAATTTGAAAATCCGCTTACTCATCAAATCTAGAAAAGCATCAAAAGGATATTTTCAAAAACCTCAATTATTTAATGGAAAATCTTTGAAACTGCCAGGAAAGTCTTTATATGTATGCTGATGGTGTAACTAGACTACTTTACAGAATATATAAAGGAATTACACTAACTTATTGAAAACACTCAGCACGTTGTCTGCACGAATGAATGAATGTATGGATGCATGCAGCAGGCTCCTTTCTTTATGCCGAAGTTGTTGTATACATCATTCTGCTTCATTCTATTAGGGCTACACCTAGGACTACACCAAAAGGAAACATTCGTAACTTACATGATACAATTTTACAATCTTCGTTTTTAGATGGTCTTCTTCCCCTGTATTTATTTGCTCACTTCTGTTATTATACTCTATTTTCCGTGGCACTTGTGCTTGTTTATTTTTATTTACAGAAGAGTATTAGGGAGAGTTGAATGTTATAGGTAGCAATTCATCACATCTAGGCTCACTCAGACAGCTGTCACACGCCCGGAAAAGCAATTTACGCGCTTTTCATCCTTTCTGGAATCGTCAGCAGTGCGCATACCATCTAACCCCTGGTAGGGCTCGAACCCGCAGCTCGACTGTTGCCAGTCCGTGGTTGAGATCACTGAGCTACGGGGGACGGCAAACACCACCGTAAATAAGTTACTAGATGTGATATAGCGCCGCTCACTATCCATGTGATGAATTGCTACCTATAACATTCAACTCTCCCTACTACACTTATGTAACCAGTACACAGACCAAACAGCTTATAATGCCGTGAGTTAATTGAAGTTCGGTAAGCTCGTCGCTTGGTGAGGGAGCTACCCAGTATTCTGCACGGCAGTAACGTGTAAGTCAGTGGATAGTGAGCGGCGCTATATCACATCTAGTAACTTATTTACGATGGTTATTGCCGTCCACCGTCGCTCAGTGGCCTTAACCACGGACTGGCAACAGTCGAGCTGCGGTTTCGAACCCTACTATGGGTCCGATGGAATGCGCACTGCTGACGATTCCCGAAAGAATGGAACGCGCGTACAGTGCTTCTCCGGGAGTGTGACTGCTGTCTGAGTGCGCCTGGATGTGATGAATTGTTACTTATTTTTATTTATTTACCACGCTTTTATATCTCCAATGTTTATACGCTTGAGGTGAATGGTAACTAGGTGGAGAGAATGCCAGCACTATCAATAACGATTTTATACTCACGGAGTCTTTTAAACTGTGCCAGGATGGACAGCTTTCCGGTTCTGGGGTAATGCATGGTGCTCATCTTCAACATGTCACTTAAAACTATTACCACCCAAATCTTTTTCATCTTACATTCCTTCACAGTTCTACACATTTACTACCATATTTTCGTCAGATGAATATAAATATTATTTCACCACATAACAACTAGCAGTAATCAGTTGTCTACTGTTCGACACGTTTGCACCCGGAGAGAATGAAAATAGTATGGGTCTCAAGATATGCAACAGTTGCAGCTACTGCAACCATCTTAAAACACATGGACACATCAGTCGCACATGTTAACAAAGAAACCAGCACCCAACTGGCAACATTGTTGCGACTACAGAGCAATTAAATGCATCACTATTCCTGCTTGGTGCAGAATACATACATAAAATAATTCCTCATTGTATGGTAAGATTTAATATCATCTCAAATTATCACACCATGGACGCTTACCATCACATACCTATTCATTCTGATCGCTTTGATGAGACAGCTGTCACATCTCCATTTGCTATGTACGAGTTTTACGTATGCCACTTGTCTACTTAACGCCGCACAAACAAGTCAACACTTTACTAATGAGTGGACGGATTTGGGTATGGTTCGATGGATGTGCAGCACTGACGAGCGCAATAGGGATAAATGCGCCTCTGGTGCTTTTCCGGCTGGTAGTTTACCTAAGCGGCTTGGAATCTAATTGCAATGAACCAAATCGAATCATACTCAAATACGTATATTCATTAGTAATCAATATCTAAGCCCTACCAGTATTCAAAATCGCTGTGTGGATTCACGGCGCGGGCAAAGGAAGACCTGACCGTGTAGGTCAACCCCTGTCCTCTGCACGTGCAATAACCTGCACGGCAGTGTAGGATGGGTCGGGATATATCGCAGTTAGGTTTCAGTTCGTACTGGTCGTCTGTCGTCCCCCATGACTTAGTAGCATAAGCTGCTGGTTAGTTGGCGTTAGCCTCTAGCGGTCATGCGTTCGATCCCCAGTAGGAGACCGACGGATGTGCAACACTGAAGAGCCCCAATAGGGCGAAACGCTTCTGGTGCCTTTACGGATTGTTGACTTACCTATGCGGCTTGGAATCTAATTGCGATTAACCAAATGAAATCATGTCAACGCTTTATCGACCAAGCACATTTAAGCCTAATAATTGTTGTTGATTTTCTTGACAATTCTTTACTTCCAATGGATAAAAAGTGCGACTAACTGAAACAGCACATGTCCTACCAAATACGGAGTGGTTAGTAACGGCAACAAATTTGTCTTGGTTTTCTCTTTCATGAATTTTCTTAGTTACACAAATGGCAGAACTGGAATTTCCCTAAATACAATAACTTGCCGTTACATAATATTTTCCAACACTAACTCCCATTGCAAAGTTGAATGGATTCTTAGGCGTGATTTGATGTTACTGTCGTTTGATTTCGAATACCGCATGTGTTTATTTCACTGACGGAATTGTTGACCGTTGTTGGGACACTTTTCCCTTTCACTGACGCCATTGCAACAGCTATTGAAGAATTTACATCTATGAGGAATTTCATGAAGTTATTATCCATGGAACAAGATGCTCTGGTTGCAATAAACTTTGGTGCATCAAATATTGCTACCGGAGCTCCCATGCAGCACACTGTCGATAAAAGGAAACTACCACTGATTATTTTTCTGCAAACGCACGCGAACAGAATATGCAGTACATTTGGTCGTAAGTTACTGGCCATTTAGTTAATTATTTAGAACTTTCGACAAACCCAGGAAGCAACTCGATTTGTTTTAACTAGAGATCAGATGACTTTGACATTAGCGTTGCAGACTAAGACGGACATATAAGTATCTAGCAAATTTCGTTACTTGGACTGTTTTAACGGCGCACCAGTAATATCCGCCCTATTCCTGGACAAGTTAGCATTGCTGTAGGTACACCCAGGCGACTACCATTTAATTTGTTGAACCCGTCTCGATTCGTTTTGTTACGCTTGACTCAACAACAAAAGGATGAAATATCTCAGTAGCAGCTGAAGTAAAATATATACGCTGAACTTCTAATCAATACCACTGCAAATGACACGAGGTACTGTTGATTGTATTGTCTCCACAGCAAATGCAATACTATGGCTTAGTGTATCTATGCAAAGAACCATTTTCAACGCGCCACAAAACTTTTCGCATCCCGGTAGTATTGTAACAACCAATATGATACCCGAAGTCATTTTCTGGCCTAACATGGACAAAAATATCCACATATGGGCAAAACCGTACTTAGCATGTCAGTGTTTGAAAACTACGCAGCTCATCAAATCGCACATCGAAAAGTTTACACAATCAGACAGAAATTCGACTATATCCAAATCAACATCGTCGGTCCCCTACCATTATTCAGTGGTTATACCTACATACTGACATGCATTGATCGTTTGATGCAAAGGCCCAAATTAATTCCCACAGCAAGCACACATGCAAGTATCATCGCCCGTGCACTTGTCACAAAGTGGATAACATTTTTGGTGTCACTTCGAACATCAGCAGCGATCGCCGTTCCAGATTATAACCCCAACCAAACGGTTAAGTCTTACGATATTCTCCACACATTAACACTACGATCAAGGCACATTCCTAACCGGCATATTGGGCAAAAACACGCCCGATGCTTTAACTCTATTTGCATAAAGGATATAGATCACCTTTTCAACAAACACATACAGAAAGGGTTATCGGAACCTCAGCACGTATCCCTACTCATGTTTTCAGCATATTACCCAAAATTAACACAGACCAGTTGATTTATCCTATTATATTAATATATCACAAGTTCAACTTGTTTATTGTGCACTCATGAGTTCAGTGCAATCTTTATAACAGATTTATTGTTTCTTGTTTTAACTCATTTTTTCACTAGTAATGACAACGTGAAACAATTCGAGGGTACTTTACCGTTCTTACATGTCACGGTAGTTATTTTCAGCTACATTATAGGATAAACTTTGTTAGCATTGATCGCTGGAATCCTGCTTACATGGAAACTGTGGAATAGATGCTATCAGGTTACGCTCTGATGGACATGAAAATATGTCATAACAGTCACCGAAAGCAACTAGTCAGAATGATATCCCCATCAAGGAAAAATACTTTGCACTCGAACCAGATGATGGGTGTATTTGCCTGCCCGGTTTTTCACCCAATAAAAGATTATTTGCATCGCAGAATAAGGGCACTCACTATCCTTAAGAGGAGAGCATTGTTAAGCCGGCTCACAGATTGCCTAAACCATTAATGTTATTTGAGTTGTAGTTTCCATACAACCTAGTAAAAGGCAAAATCTGATGTGCACACCATATAACCTATACCATGTGTTGCACACGCAGGCTATAACACAGCGCTCAACCACTTTTTTGACCACGTCAGTTAGACATTTTACGTGACTGACATACGCGGTTGAGGGTGCACCTTAACCACTCATGAAGCGGACATGATTTTGTTCCCATTGAGACACACCAAATACACAAGTAAACGATCGGACAACCGACGGGCATGCATCCATGCACATGCTCCGTCTTTGAAGCAGCCATCGTCACAACAAATTTAGATCTCTTGGATTCACGGCATTCAGACAATCACATGCCACAATTCCCCTTTTCTATCTATTACTGTTAGTTGAGCAATATTATGGTTGCTATGAGTGTCTGACCCAGTGAATTTTGCTATTATCGATTCTTAAGGCACCAGCGTTTCCAAACATTTACGTAACTGAAATCTACCAATTGAGTTTGTGCAATTCCACATGGTAATCTACCATGCTGCTACAACGAACGATGTCGAACCATTTTGTTGACAGGTTATAGCCTTCGGTACTGCTTGGTCACCTAATGTCTGTTCGTCTGAACGTCTTCCCGCCATTTCTTGATGTTCGTAAGCACACAAAGAAGCTATCCGGTTCTATCTAGTCAAATCAGCTTCTAACACAACCAGCAGAATTCCAAGAGAGATGAGATAAGACTCATGTTTTACCGGACAAGTGTATCCTACTCCCCATGTTGCGATCCGGAAGCAGCACCTAGGATCCGTTAGACCGATGTCACCTTGGTTAAGTGAGCACGGCCAGGGTATCTATCCGGACTTTCTCATTTGTCCTTTCGCTTTTAAGTGCATTTGTGCTTTCGAAGCCCCTTGACACCGACTTATCCAGATTTTTTCAGTTTATTCGCGGAAATCAAAATACTTTGTTCTGAAAGAAAATTGATCCAAGAAGTCCGTCAGCACTAATTTTAATAAAGCTGCATAGGTATAGCCAAGGTTGGATAATGCAGACATAAAGTACTACATGTAATACTTTTCGCTCCTAAGCTAGTGCCTATTGAAAACGTCCATCAATTTCCAGAATGCTCTCCAACCAATCTTGTTATACACACCGGTCCAGATTCTGTTTCCCACTTTAAATTAAACGTAGAACAATATATCCCAACATATCTAAGCCAGGTATTCCTTAGTAGCGCCCGCGCTACTGTTGCTTTTTCAGCCATTGTGGATATCCGATTTTCACATATTTTATAACTGAAGGTACAACCTTTCTTTTCTAACTTATTTCAATTATTGTGCAATATTGGTAGCAGGGTATCAGAAGGTAATAGCAACCCGCGCATGGTGAGCACAAACTGACCGTTTCAGTTAAGGGTGGACGTCTGGTAGACCAACAAGCCTTTTGTTATAGACGTGTTCAACCCCCTGTGCGACTCGTTCTTTAAGAACGACTTCAATAATGCTTTCAAAGTCTGATTATTATGTCCAACCAATCCATTCCCTTTTGGGGGGTATGCGGTATGCCACTTTTTATTCCGAATATGCGATACTGTTAACCCATAGTCGTTCGTTTGAGGTTTCGTGCGCGATCTGAGTGCGACTGGTTGGGTTTCCCTATCTCGTTACACAATTTCCGAAGAAATAATTAGCTAGCCTCCAAACATCCAATTTTGAGTAAAGCCGCTTCACAATATTTTGTGATGGAATCCACCATCACCAGAAGATAGCGGTGTCCGGGGCGGTTCTGCTGGGACCAACGATGTCGACGTCCCCCAGCTCATTCAGAAATCCGGCTATCAAGAGCCGTAGACCTGCACGGCGAGCTCGCACAGGATCCTTGTTTTTCTTGCAACTAACGAATGCATAGTATTAAAGAGCAATGTCGCACATTATACGCGTCCGCTATAAACAAAGGCGACTTGAATACTCTATTTTGTCTTGCTCAGCGTGTCAAAGTATTTTTGCATCCTTCGCAGCAATACCTGCGTTTTTGCCGTCGTTACGATGATCCCTCTTAAGAATTTTGGTCTATTTTTAAGTACATTATGTCGTTCACGACGCGGTTTGTTCTACAATAACTAAAGGCACGCTTGCTCCCAAATAGCCAACTCATTTTCATATCGCCATAGTCGCTCTTTTTCTTTCGCGTTGCGTTCGTACAACCGACACACATGTGGATCGGAGGAATACAACTAAGTCTACTATTCTCTCTTAGGGGAGTTAGAATACGGTCGGGCATGTTGGACATGATTTGTGGTTCCTGACTGGCCTCCTTATCAATGTATTAGCGTTTGCGTGATTTGTGCCTGAGGGGTAATGGTACTCGAAATTTCATTCCTGCAGATCATCTTACCGTTGCACAAGCTACCCTTCAGGGTCACGAAAGATCCGCAGCCGACTCTGAGATTAGTGGTCAGTTCGAACAATTAAAACGCTACACGACAGATACTGGCGGAACTACGTGATGAATTACACCAAGGCAGGTGTTTCTTTTAGTGTTCTAAAGCAGTTTCACTCCGAACGCGAGACGCTGATACTTGTGTAGACGATTAAGGGTTTAGGTTCGCTCGGTATAGGCTGTGATAAAATATCACCGATACAGTGTCGCTGGCATCTGTATCAAGAAATAAAATGCATGATGTCCGACAAGAATTCCAAAATTTCAGCAACGACACCTCAACAAAGTATCTCGGAGATTCTCGAAAGAATGTTGTTGTGCTCTCTCCCAGTTGGTGGTCTTACCTGCCTTCAGTACATCGTTCAAGGGAGATAGAATGCTCGCAAATCCCGGAAAAGAGACTGTATTAAAGATAAGGTACAAGAATCTGAGTAATTCGTTAACGCTTTCTGTGCAGTGCCTCAAGTGTACTCGCTGCACTTTTCCCAGAAAGCAATGAACCCCTCCCTCGGACACAATTTGATCGAAGTACGTCTCCTGTATGTTTTAAGAAGTAGCTTTTAGTTGCCTTTAGATTGAGTCTTAGTTCATTAGGACAGTCCAAAACTAGAGTACGGCTTGTGTGTAGATTGCCACTGTTTCGCGGTGTACTATAATGTCGTCCAGAAAAACTAATCAGCGTTTCGGTGTCATTTTCAGTGGCGCCGTGTGCTTCAGCCGCTGGAATGTAGTTTGCACGTATACTAGGCAAACTAATATTAATTAGAAATCGTAAAGACCTGAAGGGACAGTAACTACCTACATGACGTGCTGGTGTGTGTGGAGCTTCACATTCGAATATCCGGTTTAAAGTGGTGAAACAACGTGAACCGGAGAGGGCAGGCATGTCGTCGTCGATTCGAGGTAACGTCAAGCAATCTTTACTTGTAATCGCGTTTAGATTGCAGTTATCCAAGCAGAGCCGCAACTCACTTCTGCGTATTTTTACTGACACTATAGGAGACGCCCAAAGAGATTAAGCGGAAGAATAATGTGTTTTTATTTAAGTGCTGTAACGAGACACAATTCTTCTTAGAAATGAACCGACGCGCACCTTGCAGGTTAGCGAGTTAGCGGAACTTCGCCTGTATCAATACAGTGCTCTATAACCCAGTTCGTCAACGGTCCACGCAAACGCCTGATAGTATCTCTCAGTGATTTCCTCTAATCTGGTACGTATTTGGGACGGAACCTCTTTGACTGAGTTTTTAACATGATATTATCACAGGAGTTTCATTCACCTCACAGATGACGCTTGATAAGTAGCCGATCCGAAGGACATGTTGTGCTTATTTATTTCTATGATATAAATTGATTCTCTGTTAAACCCTGTTGATTTTAATTAGGTAAGGAATTGGATCCCTGAAAATGAATCCTAGCAGTGCCTCTGTGCTACTAAGGAGCGATAGATGGCAGGAGTGCTTTTGACTTAATCATGACTGTAGTCCAGCTTTAGGGTTTATTACCGGGTCCACCGGTCGCTATAGACTGTCAGGGTTTTCTTGTTAAATAACGGTGTCTGCTGTTAGCTCGCGTTTATTCTTCAACATGAATGCGGCACCAACACCAACCATAGAAACAATCGGTACTCTAAACAAGCTTTGTTAGGACTTCTCATGACATTTTCATACGCAAGTATGCACAGCTATTCCAAACCTTTGCAGAAAAGGTTGCAAACGCATGGATGTTTGAAAGGTAGTAATAGAGAAGTCGTGTAGTGCCCGATGTCTTCTGTTGTCGCTAAAATCCAGCTCAGTAGCTCGGCCAGGGAAATCTACTGCTTCGTACTTCGGCCAACGGCCGACTATACGCTTCGTCCGAGTGCATGATTTTGCTAGAGAAAAAGCCACTAATAATCTCATTGTGAGCCGCTGGAGTTTACCGCGACGTCCATTTCAGTGGGCTGCTACTCCAGTAGCTCCTTAGGTGTGCCGCCGTCCTACCATTCCAGTAGAATTTGATAGAACACGCTATGGTCCCAGAATTTGTCTTGTTTGTTCGAATAACTGGTTACTGCCAAACGCAGTGACGCCACAAGAAAGTACGTGCGTCGCTTCCCGGTTTTCTTTGGTATCCGCGGAAACCTCTGCTGCTGTCCCACGGGTTTAGGAAGAGTGAAAACCTCGTCGGTAGTCGGTTGATGTTGGAATAGTCAACCGTGCTACTTGCGCAAGCAATAGATGACATTAACTTTTACAACGAAAGTGAATCCAGTAAGGAATCTCGCTCCTCCTTAAGAATATTCAACTCAATTCATACGCACATCAAGCTGAAGCCTAGTGGTGCACAAGCACAAATGCGTGCCCATCTTCTTGACCAACTGCAAATCAGTACAAGAATACTCATAACATCTGCATCGGTTGGTGCAGCGGTTAGACTGCGCTCAGCCAACCAACCACGTGATGCACATGCGGACGTGAAAATAACACGTGAGCTTATTTACTGTGGGATAGGTGCTGACTAGCACGCGGCATCTATGGATGGTTGGGGAAGAACTGCAACTCCCACCCACTAACTTGCGCAGCATCAACACACACACACACAACACAGAAATGGGTGGCCATCCGCGTTCATAGTGCTCACTGTTGCGCGCAGACGACCAGACATGAAATGTACTCTACAATGAGACAGTATCGATTGCCTTCACTGCAACTAGCTGCACGCAT